>VDFB02000007.1:92155884-92284033 GCA_007258455.2 Sequoia sempervirens | reverse complement strand
ATATATATATATATATATATATATATATATATATATATATATATATATATATATATATATATATATATATATATTGTTATATATATGTGTAAGGGATAAAATTTCATATCCTTAGTTCCTCATATACCCTTTCCCTCTCTTATATCTTTAGTTCATTTTTCCTTTACCAATTCCCACACTTCTCCTTTACCCCTCCTTGATGTCATCCCATGAAATTTTTTGCCTTTGTCCCTTTTGTTTTTGATTAAAAAAGTAGGGAAAGGGCATTGACCCAAGAGTTCAGAACAAAAGGAACTTAAAACATAATATCATTAAACAAAGAATAGTTCAAGGGAACATAGACTTCAAACACTAGCTCACAAAGTAGAATCAACAAAATATCCTAGTGCCCCCTTCTCTCCATAGTTAATGTGATACATATCCTAGTGCTAATTCACTTAATCAAAACCCAATTATTAACCCTTTCATGACTCATATCCCTTCTCTTCCCAATAATTTTGATGTTGTCACTAATTTCTTTAATTCTTGTGATTTCTTTTTTATTATGACACCCACTTAGCCAAGATAATATCAATCACATCATAAAATTATTTCCCAACAATAAGATTTGAATTGTGTTATCAATTCTACAAGTTGACTAACTACTTAAATTCTGATTGATGCACTGGGTAGTAACTTGATTACACACTCATCTATGTTATATATTTTGCATAACATATGCTATATTGTACATGATAATTCACCATACACACATCTCTTTTATCATTCTTCTTCACTCTCTGGGTGCATCTACTTTTCTTGTATCCTTAGGAAAGCCCTCCACATTTTTTCTATCCAAGTTCCTATATATATATACATTGATAGCTACCTCTATGTTTTCTCTTATTTTCATTTACTAGCCCATCCTTGATACATTAAATTTATGTCCTATCTTCCATTTCCATTTTACCACCATCACTTAGACTATACTATGTCTTCCCATCCCATCGCTTCCTTATATTTCATGCCATATATGGTTCTTACCTCCTACTCTACATTTGTGCAATTATTCTATGACTCATTTCCCCCCATGACTACCTCCTTTGTTTCAACAATCATTTGATCCTAGCATGCCCCCTATTTTACATAATTTTTGAAAAATTCTATAGAAGTTATATGTTATTCCTTCTAGTTTTATGGAGGTCACCATGGACCTCCAACATAAGACCTTTCTTATGATGCTATATCACATCCATTTCCACTCATATTTGTGGTCTCTTTCTTTTCTCTCTCCAACAATAAGCAAAATCCCACAATACATGTGCAATCTTGCAATGCTACTTACATTGATTATTTTTATGACATGATCACATTCTTGAGAAAATTTTACTTTGCACTCTTATGAACTATTCTCTTAATATTTATTTTCTCTACTTCTTGGATTCATTATTTATTTATATGTTCCTAAAAAAATTCATAATCTACTTCTAGGTTTAAATTGGCTTGGATGCTGATTTCATAGACCTCATTCGGCATAAACACTGATTGAGTGAGTGTGTAACTATTTATTTAGTATTATAATCTATTCTTGTGAATATGTATCATCACTTTCGAAATACTAAGATTCAACATCTCTTTATGGAAAATATCTAGCCAAAGATCATAAAGGAATTTCAATGCTCCAATAATATACAAATTTTGTAGATCTTTGTGCTACATTGTAAGATTCCAAGACAAATATTTATCATGTTATACATGTGTCTCATGATCCTACCTTAATATAAATGCATCTCAAGAATTATAAGAATAATTTTAAGAATAAGTATAGTAAGGATTAACTACAAGAATGTGAATAATCTTGTGCATTCTTTATCTTTTCTCGAATGTTCCCTTGCTTTTTGCTATTTTATATAAACCTAAATGTAATTGCTCATTTACAAAGCTAACCAATTCATATTTATCCATGATGTAAAAATTCATATTAGATTTAATCTTCTTACATTACCTCTTACTCATCAACTTGATACTTCTCTTCCTCTCCCTTAGGGCTATGATATTGTTAGGAAAAAGGTGTCTTAACCTTGCAATTACAAAAGGTTACTATTTATAGTAAGTTTACATTTGAACATGGATGGATCCAATTTTTTTCCACAACTACAAAATTTCCAAATATATATGTCAATAATTTTTTGATCCAAGATCATATTTTTGTTTCAAGATATTAAAGTTTTCTTTTTTAAAAGTTTCATAGTCAAATTTGAGGCACTTAAAGGTTATTTTTGGGCCTGAAAGTGGTCGTAACTAACAAAACAAGCTATATCTTGATATAAAACTTTGTGAAATTTTCAACGGTTTAAACAATTCATCAATCATACTCCCATATCAAAAAATATGACCTCTAGAAGTTGGGTCTTGAATTGGGAAATGTGAAAACATGTTGGACACAAAAAAGAGTTGTAAGGGGGAGTTACACATGTTGGTGTGTGTTTTGACACATCATAGGGAACTTTGATTGGAGACAAGTTGGGTGCAACTTTTTGGACGGTTTTAGCTCATGGTTTTGTAAATATTGTTTGACAATTTCATGTATTGTATCTCTTATATATTAGGTGCTTGAGATGAATGTTGAGTGTGAGAGTATTATAGATGTTGAGTTGCCTCTAGATCTCTAGTTGATGATACTCCTATGAAAAATTGCTTGGCTAAAGTACAAAGTTGTGTCACACTTTTATAAAAGGAAACAATCAACATTGATCCAACTTTTAAACTTAAATCACTAAAAAGTGACATATATGTTTAGAATTTTGAAATGATGTAAAATAATAAAATGTGTATTTTTTAGTATATTTTATATTTTTATTTTTTTGAAAAAATAAAACAATTATTTGAATATAGTAATTTATAAATTGACACTATAATTTAGTTGCTAATAAAATGCTGAAAAATGATGTTACATGAGACGCCAATCTTTATATAGTAAATTTTATTTTTTCCTTCAATATTTATGTGTGTATTTATAACTTGAAACTTTAGTGCATGGATATGCTTTTTTCCAATTTTGATAAATATATGTTTTCTATATAAATATTAAAATTTTAAAATGTGTGTATTAAAACATAGTCGTTTCCATTCAACATCAAATTTTATATCAACTATTTATCTAAAATAGAAAAAAATTATACCATCTTGATATAGATTTTTTTATCTAAGTATTCATAGAAGACCTAAAGAAAAAGACAAGAAGAGCAAAAAGCGAGATAAATCCAAGTCCAAGGGGAGATCCAAATTTCCTAGAAACTCCAAAGCTATTTTTTGGAATTATGGTAAGCCTAAACACTTTCGTAAGGAATGCAAAGAAGAAAGGAAGAAGAAAAAGAAGAAACTTGAATTTGATACTAAGTTTGAGAAATAATATGGTGATGCGTTCATTACAAATTTTCCCACTCATGCATGGTTAATTGACTCAAGTTCATGTTTCTATATGACCTATAGTAGAGATTGGTTTTCTAAATATGAAGAATTTGATGGAGGTAAGGTGTACTTTTGTGATGATTCTTATTTAAATATTATTGGCCATTGTAAAGTTGAAATCAAATTTCTCAATGGTAGAATAAAAATGATTAATGGTGTGTTGCATATCTTGAGATTAGGATACAATTTATTATTTGTGAGAAAACTAATAGATGTGGGTGTGCTGGTAGTTTTGTGATGCATGATACAAGATAGTTAGAGATGCTCTAATGATTGCTAGAGGTATAAGATTTTGCACATTGTATAAGCTTGAAACATGAACTATTGAGTGCAATAGTACTCATGTGAAAAACAAGTCTGTGGCTACTTCATTAGAAAATATGAGGGTTTCATCTTCAGTGGATGGGCATGGCTTCTGGGTACCCAAGAGTGCTGTTTCTTCTAAATCAAAATTACTCAGACAAGACTATGCTATATAGCACTAGAGATATGGACATATTGGAGAAAATAGTTTAAGGACCTTGAAAAATAAAAAACTTTTTGAAGGGTTGATTGATTGTAATTTATGTGAGCATTGTATTTATGGTAAATAAAATTACATTCATTTTTACTTGAGTTCTCACAAATATTATGGTGTATTAGATCTAATTCATTATGATGTGTTTGGTCTTATAGACATTCCTTCTATTGGAAAGTTTATATATTATGTTTCATTTATTGATGATTATAGAAGTATATGGGTATATTTTTAAAGAGTAAATATTAAGTTTATAGTATATTTAAGGAATTTATAGTAATTCTTGAGTTGTAGATTGGAAAAAAATAAAATGCTCGAGGATTGACAATGACAATGAATTTCACTCTAATTATTATGATAGATTTTGTAAATGTAACACAAGAAAACAAGCAAGATCAAGCAATACAATGCATAAACTCAAACTAAACCTACACTAACAACAAAGAACAATGGAATATAAAAAAATCATAAATAATAGAAAGATCTCACCAAACATCTATGTAATTCCATGAATAACCTCAATTGCACTTCTCCATTTTTCCATTGTATGATAATTGCCCTCAAATTTCTCTTAAGTGTGCAAGTATAGCCTCATGATAGTGTTATTAGAAAAACATTGAAGATTCTAAAGTTGATTGCTTCGAAAACTCATAAGATTTCAGAAGGAGTAATAATGATGAAGGTAAAGCCAATTTATAGAAAATATGATTTTCGAATGACATGCTCAGATTAAAAGATAAATCAATGATTAAGATTGAAAGATATGACATGCATTCGAATTAGGGTTGAATTAGTGCGAGTTAAAAAACATAAAAGGTGGAGATTAAATTGAATAATAAGTTAATCTTTAGTTAAAACTGTTCAAAACTCAGAAGAATAAAGTTTTCATGTAAAGATAAAGATTGTCAAAGATAGGCGATGAGAATAAATTAATTAAATAATTAAAGTTATTTAATTAATAAAAGTTTGCACGTAGAAGATAAGAATAAATCTAGATAACTGAATGATTAACACAGAAAGTCTTCGTTAAAAACAATTAGATAAATCTAGACATAAGCGATAAATGACTAATTAGATAACATAACAAAGAGATTATCTAATTATAGAGGAATATACTAAGGATAAATGATTTTATGAAATAAATAATAATTTAATTCAACATTCAAGATTTAAGATTAAATTAAATAAATAAAGATTTATTTAATTAAAGATAGAAAAGGCTCAAGAATAATTAAATAATTAAAGTGATTATTTAATTATAGTCGAAAGAGTGATAGGAATAAATTAAATTTAATAGTTTATTTAATTTTAGAAAGAAGATAAACTTAATTAGCGACATGAATTAAATTAATTAATTAAGGACTAAAGGTAAAAAATGAATTAATTAAATAATTAAAGTTATTTAATTAATAGAGGACAAATGAATTTAGAAAATAATTAAACAATTAACATTATTTAATTATGAAAATGAAGATTAGAATTATGATGAAAATTAGAGTCGTAGGCCTAGGCCAATTTTTAGTGTCTACATTTTGCCCCTCTTTGATATAATGCAATTTATCGCATTATGTTAAAGAAAAAGATATGCCCCAGTGAAAGTAGGATGATGATGGATGATGAGGAAGTAGTGGTATGCCCCCTCGAGAGGATAGGCAGGTTCGAAGAACAAGAGTGTGCTCTTGAAATGGATGAGAGAACTAGAAGATGAAGGAAAAAAAGGATAGAGGAACATAGACAAGGGTGGTGAAGATGTAGAAAAGAAGAAATGTTAGAGCGGAAAAAATGAATAATAGCATAGAAGACCTGGATATTAGTACTAGAAATCTTCAATATTTTGCCGAAACATAATAGCCCTTGCATTAATCATCATTGGGCGTTAAATGATACAAATGGATAACAAACACCATGATATGAGATAGACCAAGGTGTACAAGGTCATCCACCTGCTAAAAATAGAGAGTCGTAGACAAGGATTGTCCTAACTCATACTAAGGGAAAAGTTTCCCTAGTCTTTTTGTCAAGAAAAACCGTAGACAACAATCAAATAAAAGATGAGTCATGAGACATCATTGGTCCTCTAAATCCTTCATGGGACGTCCTCGAGGAAGCTAGTAACCTGACTCAAAGACAAAGCCAAAAGACAGTCGACAAACAATAGTCAAAGAAAAAGAGTCCTGAGACATCCTTGCTTCTCTAAATTCTTCATGGGACATCCTCAAGAAAGCTAGTAACCAAACTCAAAGAGAAAGTCAAATGAAAAAGATAAGAAAAAACAAGCCATAATGTCAACAACCAATAAAAATATTTGCCAAAATTTGATCATGTTTGTTATTTAATTGATGTTTGATAAAGCCTAGTTTCAAGAATGACACATACTGTATAAGACGTTGAGTCTAGTTTCAATTGTGTGACTATCTATATAAGGCAATGACAAAGCCTGGTTTCAGAAAGACATGTACTGTATAATACATTGAGTCTAGTTTCGATTTTGTGACCACCTATGTAAGGCATTGATGATTGTTTGATAGTGTCTGTTTTTAGGAAGGACTCATCCTGTATAAGACATAGGTTGATTGTTTTGATGATTGCTTTGGAAATTTGTTTGATTTGACTTGATGATGTTGTTGAATTGTTTGTCTTGTTGATACATGAATTGTCTTGATTTTTTGACAATGGTTTGTGTTTGTTAATATGTTCGACTTATTTTAACTAACATGATGAACCCTAAAGGATTGACCTAGGCGGCCTGGGGGCCTCATCGATTGATGGCCTTGCCTATGTTATACACGCAGAGACCTTGTAGTTTGACTAGACTTTGACCAACAAGACTAACTGAAAAAGATTTGATATACTTGAAGATATCCGACATGTGTGATAGTGACTATGACGAACCCTAATGGACTGAACTAGTGCAACCTTCGGGGCTTATCGATTGATGGCCTTGTCTACGTTATACATGCAGAGACCTCGTAGTTTGACATGACCAATGACTTTGTTTTATAGACTAAGGATTGAGTCATGTTTTTATATAGACAAACCTAAAAAGACTGACCTAATGCCTCAGGGGCACATTGACAAATGGCCTTGTCTACATCTAGTCGTAGAGGCAACGTAGTTCAACAATGACAAAGATTGATTGGTGTGACTGACTCTGGCTCTATTTTTTGGATTTTTTTGAAATTTTTCTAGATGTTTTTGGGTTATTTGACATGTTTTGATTTTTTTTTTTTGTATTTTTGAGGTTTTATGATGTTTTTGGATTTTTTTAGGACATTTTGTGATGTTTTGATGTTTTATGAGGATCGTGACAAATGCATGTGAATGATTCCTATAAGCAAATGAGCAAGCATGCACAAGAATCCAAGGACAACCATGATTTTTCCCCTAGTCAAGCTGAAAATCAATTGACAGGTGATGATGATGACGACATTGTTTGTTGTGGGAAGGACAAATCCTGAAACAACGTGAGGATGATGATAATGTGACTAAAGGATCAAGGTTTGTAACAAGGCTAGAAGCAAAGCCAATAAATTTTTTTGAATGATGCACTAGGATGCATAGCAAGATTGTATGGATTGGGCTTGTTTTCCGTTGTATGATAATTTCCCTCAGATTTCTCTTAAGTGTGCAAGTATAGCCTCATGATAGTATTATTAGCAAAAAATAAAAGATTCTAAAGTTGATTGCTTCCAAAAATCATAAGATTTCGGGAGGAGTAATAATGATGAAGGTAAAGCCAATTTATAGAAAATATGATTTTCGAATGACAAGCTCAAATTAAAAGATAAATCGATGATTAAGATTGAAAGATATGACATGCATTCAAATTCTAGTGTTGAATTAGTGCGAGTTAAAAAGCATAAAAGGTGGAGATTAAATTAAATAATAATTTAATCTTTAGTTAAAACTGTTTGAAACTCAGAAGAATAAAGTTTGCATGTAAAGATAAAGATTGTCGAAGATAGATGATGAGAATAAATTAATTAAATAATTAAAGTTAATTAATTAATAAAAGTTTGCACGTAGAAGATAAGAATAAATCTAGATAACTGAATGATTAACCCAAAAAGTCTATTCGTTAAAAACAATAAAATATTAAATCAACAGATAACTGACTGATCAAATTAGATCTAGACATAAGTGATAAATGACTAATTAGATAACAAAGAGATTATCTAATTATAGAGGAATATGCTAAGGATAAATGATTTTATGAAATAAATAATATTTTAATTCAACATTCAAGATTTAAGATTAAATTAAATAAATAAAGATTTATTTAATTAAAGATGGAAAAGGCTCAAGAATAATTAAATAATTAAAGTGATTATTTAATTATAGTTGAAAGAGTGATAGGAATAAATTAAATAATAGTTTATTTAATTTTGGAAAGAAGATAAACTTAATTAGCGACATAATTAAATAAATAATATTTATTTAATTAATCAAGAAGGGATAAAGGTAAAAAATGAATTAATTAAATAATTAAAGTTATTTAATTACTAGAGGACAAATGAGTTTAGAAAATAATTAAACAATTAACATTATTTAATTATGAAAATGAAGATTAGAATTATGATGAAAATTAGAGTCGCAGGCCTAGGCCAATTTTTAGTGTCTACAGTAAATATTGTGGTATTCATAGATAAAAGAAAAATTCGTATTCTCACAACATAACAGAATTGCAGAAAGAATGAAAATGGAACTAATAGAGAAGGCTAGGAGTATGCTTAGTGGTGTTGGTATAGAACAAATATTTTGGGTTGAAGCTATTGCAAATGCTTGCTACTTGATTAATAGATCTCCTATATCAACTCTTGTCGATAAAACACCTATGGAGGTGTGGTTGGGTCACAAGCCTTCATTGAGATATCTTATAGTTTTTGGTTTCAATGCATATGCACATGTAGCAAAGGAGAAGCAAAAACAGTTGGAGAATGAAGATGCGAAATGTATCTTCATCGGGTACAATTATAGTGTCAAAGGATACAAGCTTTGGGATCATGTTGCACACAATGTAATATATAGTAGAAGTGTGATTTTTAAATAAACTAAGCCTTCTTCTGTCATATTGTAGCTAGAACAAAATAAACATAAATATGTGATTCAACTTCATTCTATACCTAAAAAAGTTGAATCGAGGTCCCTAGATAGACAAGAAGTTGAGGAGAGCTCATCTAGATTTGAATCTTTAGAAGAGGAGGAAGTACATCCAAATAAAATTTCTCAAAGGTCTAAAAGGCATAGAAAACCACCTGAAAGGTATTCACTTGATGACCAAAGATGTATTTTTTCTTTGAATACTAACATGATGAACCTAGATATATAGAAGAGGCATTAGGTATAAATGATGCAATATATTTGAATATTACTATGGATGATGTAACACCAACTTTGAAAAAGAATGATACATAAGATCTAGTACTATTTCTTGAAGGATGAAAACCCGTTGGTTGAAAATGGGTGTTCAAGAAAAGATTGGTTTAGATGGAGGTATTGAGAAGTACAAAACACAATTGGTCGCAAAGGTTACTCTTAGGTTGAGGGTGTTGATTACAGTGAGATATTTTCTTTTGTGTAAAAATGACATCCATTAGATTATTTATTTCTATTGTTGTTGCTTAGATCTATATTTTGAGAAGATGGATGTAAAGATAACTTTCTTTCATGGTAATTTGGAGTCCAGGATATTTATATGACATAGCTAGAGCACTATGTGGTGAAAGGTAAAAGTAATTTGGTTTGTAAATTGAAGAAATATTTATATGGCTGAGCAAATAGTTATAGTATGTGGTACAAATTTTTTTATACATATGTGTTGAGTTTGGAATTTGAGTGTTCTAAATGAAATCACTGTGTTTACTATAAAGTTGATGGTGATCGTTTCATATTTATTATGTTATATGTTGATTATAATTTATTTATTGGTAAAGGGAAGTGAATGATTTTAGATCTAAAGTCTCAACTTGCAACTAAATTTAAAATGAGATATCTTGGTGTAGCGAAACAAATTCTTGGGATGAAAATAAGAAGAGATAGAGCGAATAGAAAAATATAGCTTGGCTAGAGTCAGTATGTTGATTCAATTAACAAAGGTTTAATAGGAAATATTACAAACCATTGTGTGTTCCTTTTACAATTGGAATGAAGTTATCTACTTCACATTTTCCAACATCCCTATCGGAGATGAAATAAATCAGGAGAGTGTCTTACCAAAGTGTAATTAGAAGTTTGATGTATGCTATGATTTGCAATAGAACAAATATTTCCTTTAAGCAATGGGAGTTCTTTCTAGATGTAAGACCCCGCTTTGCATGTGAATAATACAATCTTAATTTTGTTATATACTTATAGATGCTTAGATATATTTTAGGCAATGCATAGTGTGATTTCATGAAAATGTGCTTGTATTTCATTTTGAAATGTTTTATTATCATTGCCATGGAAGTATTAGGCACTTGTAAACTATGAATGTGAATTGGAATTTTAATGAAATGGTTGCACAATTAAATCTTATTTTAGTTACCAAATTAATGTGATATATGATTGTTGCTTATGATTTCATTGGTAATGTGCAGGAAAGAAAAGGGGTGCTAATACGAGAACACAGAACCAATGAGAACAAATTGAAAGACACCCTTTTGTGCTTATGTACTTGATTTCCTTATTTTGGAGCTGAGGGAAAATAGTTACTATGTTTATTGTTTTGGGTCGAAAGGTTATTTAACTGTGTCATGTGAGATGTAAGTTGGGGTTAAGGTTTAGGAACCCTTATCCAAGTGTGAAACTCGGATAGAACCTTAAGTGGGACTTTAAAGAGGGTTGTTGGTCAATTTCTTTAGTTGGGATATAAAAATAGACCCCCTAGGGTCTATACCATAGTTGTAGGGGTCAAGTGGGCATGCAATATGGTCCCAAGGACATGATTTGACTCTTCAAAAGTCCTCATAATGAAGAGTGGCGAATTTTGAGGAGTGGATGGGTGGTGAAAAGATTGAGGTATTGTCCAAGTGCATGTATCTTCTTTAACAAGGAAATGACCCTCATTTATGGAGAAGGAGGACACTCCACACATCCCCATCCAAGATTTGAAAGTTGAAAATCCTATATATCTTGGAGAGGAAGGAAGAGGAGGGAGTTACCCACTTCTCCTCTTGGAGAACTTTAGTGGAGATGGTAGAAGGAAATAGAAGAGGAGAGGAGTCCACCTCTTTTGAAAGATAGTGATCAAGATGGCTTGGCTTGGAGAGGAAAGAGGGATAAAAGAGTTAAATTCCAGCACCTAAAGCAAAGAGATAAGTTTTACTATTTCCATTTTCCTTGTTTAGTTGCAGCAGGAGAGTGATATGCTTGTGTGGATTTTCGTTGATTATAGTGGGTGAAGAGTCTATATGTATGTAACATGAATGTTGTGCTATTTTCATTCCTTCGTAAAAGTTTGAAAAAAACCCATTCATCATCTTGGGGTTGGAATACTTCTTGCTCGGGGGTATGGCCAGAGCCCACGAGGCTCCATGATGCCATTACGGTAGGGTGGAGAGAAAACCTTAAGCAGTTATGTGTCCTTCATTGTTTCTCCGTAAATTTGTTTGTAATATGGAAAGCTAGCATTTTGTTGTGTTATGGAAGGGAGAATGGAAAAGAGTAAGGTTGTTTTCTTTAGCATGTAAAAATAAAATTGTACCCATTATTGTTGTAATATTTCATGGTTGAGGGGTGAATTTCACTTCTTGAAAAAAAAGAAAGTAAGTTTCCTCACATAAATATGATATTTCATTTCGTGCTTATAATTTGTGCTTTGCAACTGATAAAAGGAAAACAAATCCTTCTCTTTATCATTGTAGGTATTAGTTGTAAGGTATAATTTTCCTTGTGAAGTAAAGTTTAGAACAAAAATGTAATCCTCTATGTTTTAGATAAATGAGCAAGTGCCTTGGTTTTGAACTTAACCAGTGAAAATGGTGGTTTTTATGTTTCTGGTTAGTAGTTGGGTGAGTTTTTTTGATTAAACCTCTTGGAAACGATAATCTATTTCGCATAAGCTATGGGGAGAGTGTGCCATGATAATCCCTATGAGTCACAATTATTAATGTAGAGAGAAAGCAATCTAATACAGTGGCCACTAAACTGTAATAGGAGAAATGAAGATTAAAATAAACTACTAAGCATTATGCTTAGAAAATTCTGTAAAGCTTCACCTCTTTGCCCCATGAAAGTAAAAAAATAAATAAAATAAATTCATAATTTTGTAGCTTCCTTCCTTTCTACAAATGGCATTCTGTGCAATTAGTACCATACCAGACTATAATTGAGGAACAATAGTGTAGGAATATAATTAGTGGGAAATCATTATGTCTTCAGAATTAGAAAAGAATAAATAAATGAGGGGTTATCTAGATTTTGCTTTCTATACAAATCCCATTTTTTTTTTCAGATTCTGCAAGGAACTGCATGTATATGAAACTCAGAATAAAAGCATTCCACTTCCAAATATACCCCTAGAATTATAGTTTGTGGAAGTAGAAAATACATTTTGGCCTGTGTCTAAACCGTAAGATAACAACACCCAAGGCTTTTGGTTATTCGCAGCAGAGCTAATTTAGCCTGAGATACTGATTAAAAGGGGGTTTCTCACATAATATAGTCCTCAATGTCCTGTAAGGCGCAGACCCAGTTCATAATATACAAGGTCAAAAATAAACATGGAGTTGTAATAATAATACTCTCAGGAAAACTCTGGGGAGCCCCATACTCATGCCCAGCTGCTTCCTGAGCATTTACCTCATGCCATTCCTACTGTTGAGTATTGATGTGCTGCATTTCTTTTCCCTTAAACTGGAATGCATTCATACCGCATGCCTGTGCAAAGGAGGTCGCCACCTTATTCCTTGTTTTGCTTGGTTGAAGGAGGTGTACGTTAATAGAAAATTTAGGGCTCAGTGTGTAGAGTTGGCGTGTAAGAAATGGGGAGATGTCCTCCACCACGCCCTTAGTCATTGCTGCTTGACCACCGAACTTTTGTCAGTCTACTCAAACCATCTCAAGCATTTTAATGAAGTGTGTTGCCCCGCTCATCCGTCAATTATGCAATTTACTGGAAAAGCCTACCGTTCTGACCGACATTTACCTATTTGTGACAGTGCTTCTTAGTAGTTTTTTTTTTGTTTTAGTAGATATGAGGTCACATCAGATGCTTTTTCTCTACAGAATAATTACTTTCGCCAACTAGATACATTGAATTCTGGCAGTTGGGTTCTCCCTAGTCGTGTGAAGAAAATGAAGCCATCTCATTTTTTTTATACAAATGACTCTTCACAGCTGTATTTGGAAACGAAGAGACATGAAATAAATTGCTGGTTTTATTTTAAAAATAATATAGTTATTAATTGAATAAATTCATAATGATGTAAAATAGAGAATTACTGATTGGTAACATAACCTTTAAAATCTCAGTAAAAAAATTAAAAAAAAAAAAAAAACACATTTAATGGAACAAATCAATCTTACTGATGATGTGGAAAGTTGTAATTAATCATCCACATATCCAGACAAGTGAGATCACTGCATTGCTTGCTTCTTGAATACTATGTGGGCAGGGGAAAGATCACTAAAATTTATTTGTACAGCAAAAACAAATGCATTGCTGTTAGAATTAAATAGCTCTAATATTTTAATATTCATGTAAAATTTCATTACCAAATCTTCTTCCTTACTTTTCTCCAAAAAGAATAGAAAGAGATTAAATTTTAAAGAGAAAAAAAAGACTCCACATATTTCTACTTTCCCTAATTCATATCCTTATTAAAAAGAAAAAAATAATTCATATCCCTATTAAAAAGGGAAAAGTAATTATTTGTAACTATTAAGATTGGAAAAGAAAGAAAGAGAGAAAGATTATAGGGAATCTTTCCATTTAAAAAGATATATATGCATTTCTTTCTAAAAGTAAAAAAAAAATATGCTTTTTTTTCTTTCAAAAAGTTAATAATTTCAATTATTAGATTTAAATATATATGTGTGTCTTTCTTGAAGCTTTCTAGAAGTTAAATGGTTATGATCTTTAATTTTAAAAAAGAGAAGTTAGACTATTTTATTTACTAGTGTTATTTTATAAAGTGAAAATTTTAAGACTAAAATATTACTTGGTGATTTATTTATTTTATTGTAGAAAAATAAATATTTAAAGTTTCAAAGGTGATATATATATATCATAGTTAATAATGTTATTAATTATTAATATAATAATAATAACAATAATAATAATAGTTATAGTGTTAATTGATTTTATTAGATGATTACAATGTATAAATAGTAATATATATATATTGAAAGAGGCTTTGGCCTTTAAATAATAATAAATTTTCATGTAGATTTCTAATTGTAAATAAGTGGTACTACGGATACCAAGGGTAATATTGTTAGTAACAGTAGGAACGTTTTGTTCAATGTTAAAATCTATAAAACAAAATGTGAGTATAATGGCTAATATTAATCATCCACATTATCGATGTTGTCTATACTTGACAAAGGAAAATAGAAAATAATTTAACAATAATAATATGGTTACTATATACGCGAGATAGTAGGGATAATAATACCAAGAGCAATGCCCATCCATGACTAATTTAATAGTAGCTATATTTCAGATTAACTGGAAATGTTCTACAATTATAACATTGTAACATAATAAAATATCACTTTGATACGAATGGGATGTTTGACCACATTGGCATTAATTTCAATTGAGTGGTGAGAATAATGGTATAGGTGTTGCAAACAACAATAGTTGTACTAATGCTAGAGTAATTTTTCATTAAAGTTGTGCTTTGATGGTCTAATGGAACCTTAGTTTCATATTTCTTTATTGCTTTTAAATATAATGGTGTCACGTGTAACCTAGACTATTCTGACTCTAACCCCTAAAAATTTAAGGTGCACACAATGGACTCCATGCACATGTTGTTCATTCTTCTTTTTCCCTATTGGGAAATTTGCTGGCAAAGACTTTGCATTAGCAACACCCCTAAATGTGTTGAGAATTGTCTGCGCTTTTGAGTATGGCAGTTCATCCCCAAGCATTAACATTTGTATTTAAAAAAAAATTGAGTTTTTCTAGTGAGAAATTTTAGGCATGACACTAGATATATGTCTAATCCTGGTAGAATTCATTAGGATGCAGTTAAAAGAATCTAGATATTTGCAAGGTACATCAAATTATTCCTTATGTTATCATGGTGATTTGATAGGAGATGAATATTCCCTTGATATTCATGGCTATGTGGATTTATATTGGGTAGATGATGTTGATAGTAGATGATCCACTAGTGCTTACATGTCTACTTTAATTGGTGGTAGAATTAGTTGGATGAGTAAGTGACAAGTTGTGGTTTCTTTGTCTACTACTAAATGAGTATATGTAAATTACTCATGCTTGTAAAGAATCCATTTGTCTTAAGATACTATGTTCATATATTGAAATAAAAGGTGTAGTGATAGTTTATTATGATAGTCAAAGTGCGATTTTCCTAGATAAGAACTCAACATTTAATGCCTAGACCAAGCACATTGATGTACAATATCATTTTGTAAAAGATATGGTTAAGGATGTTAATGTGAGGCTTTGATGAATGTTGTTTATATTCTTTAACTAAGCCTATGAGCATAGACAAGTTTATATTGTGTTCAAGGTCTATGGGTCTCTTGGACCCTAGAAATTAAATAATGATGTTGATACTTCCTTTTCTCTTGATAAGTGTTCGATAATTGAGAGAATGTTAGGAAAAAAGTGTCTCAAATTTGTAATTATAAAAGGTTAAATTTGAGCATAAATAGCTTCAAAATTTTCCCAAAGCTATAGAATGGCCAAATAAACATGTTGGTAAATTTTTGACCCAAGGCCATGTCTATATATTTCAAGATATTAAAGTTTTTATTTTCAAAAGTTTAAAAATTAATGTTGAGGCACTTAGAGGATATTTTGTGTCTAAAAGTGGTCACAACTATAAAATTAGGTTATAGCTTGGTAGAGCACTTCATGAGATTTATAGTGGTTCAAATGGTTCATCAATCAGACCCCTAGATCAAAAGTTATGGCCTCTGAAAGTTGGGTCTCTCGAATTGAGAAATGTGAAAACATGTTGGACACATAAAAGAGTTGTAAGGGGGAGTTACACATGTTGGTGTGTGTTTAGATACATCATAGGGAATATTTGATTGGAGATAAGTTGGGAACTACTTTTTGGGTGGTTTTATCTCATGGTTTTATACATACTATTTGATGGTTTCATGTAAATTGTATCTCCTATATATTAGGTGCTTGAGATGGAGGTTGAGTGTGAGATTATTATAGATGTTGAGTTTCCTCTAGATCTCTAGTTGATGATACTCTTGAGAGAGCTTGCTCTGCAAGTATAAAGTAATCTTGTTGATTTATGAATAAAAAATTGGGCGGATTTTGGAGTGTGGGGTTGTTCTGTCGAAAGGGTTGTCCCCACGTAAATCACATAAATTTAGTTTCTATAACTATTGTAAAGATCTATTTTTTTTCATAACCCTCATCTCAAGACTAGTGTAGTAACTTTTTTTTATACCTTAGCTTCTTTGCAATTTCCACCTTACCATTTGTTTGAGGGTGATTTGGTGATGAGTTTTTATGGCTCACTTGGAAATGATTAGTGAAGGTTAAAATAAATTTTGACATGAATTTAGGGCCTCAATTTTTAATAATAGATCTTGGTGCTCCAAATTTGAGAATTATTCTATTATAAGGAAAATTTGTAATTTTCTCTTCCTTGGATACCTTGAATGCTTGTACCTCTACCTATTTTGCAAGATAATTGGCACAGATAAATATGCATTATTTTCCTTGAGATGGTGGATCAATGGGCCTTATGAAATTCAATCTCCATTTATCAAATAGTTTGAGGACTATTTGAGGCTAAAGAGGCATCTTGCTGGATGTTGTTGGTCTTCCCATTCTTTGGGATTCGTTACAATGCTAGACATATCTCTTAACATCCTTGTGCATAGAGGGTAAATAATACCTGATGCTTAAGGTTTTATGGGAATTCATTTTTGATGAATAATGTTCTCTTGAAGGATCATTACGATAGGCTTGAAAGATACTACAGGTTTATCGGTTCTTACATACCTACACAAAACCAAATCAAGTCCAAACTTAAATAATAAAATATTAACCCATTAGAAAATTTATGATTTCCCTCGATAGTCTCCTCTATTTTATAGAAAAATATGGTGAAAATGATCTCATAGCCAAATAATTTTCTATATCCATGAACCAAGGCACATTTATGGATATGGCAATTAATTGGTTGTCTGGGAATTCATCTTTGACTAGTTCATATTTATCTTTGTGATGTATCCTAGATAAAAATCGACCTCTACATTAAATTTTCCAAGTTTACCTATGATGATTATATTGAATTCTTGGAAAAGTAATAGCCATCTAATTACTACCCACTCATTATAGTTTATTAATTAAATATTTAATGGCTAAGTGATATATTTACATGGTAACCTTATAACCTATAATATAATAGAAAAAAATGTTGATATTGTGCACAATATCTAGAAATTCTCATAGTGGTGTAGATCCTTTATGTAGGAGTTAAATTTTTTCTACTAAAGTAAATGACATATTTTCCTCCATTTTCATCTCCTTGTCCTAGAACAACACTAATGACATCATTTGAAGCATTTGCATAAATATAAAATGGTAAATTCCACTTGGGTTCACATAATACTTGTCAAATTTTCTTTGATAATTTTGAATGTGGTTTGATATTCTAAAGTCCAAGAAAAATAAATATCTTTCTAGAGCAAGAAAAACATGGGGCCTACAATTTCTCTAAAATTCTCAATGAACCTTTGGTAATAACCAATATGTCTAAGAAAGCTTCACCCATTAGTCTGAGTTTTTAGGGCTTCTAACTTTTATATTACTTCACTATTTTTAGAATCAACTTTAATGCTCTCAATAGAGATATGATGTCCCAAAAAAATCTCCTTTTCAACCATAATGAGACATTATTCATGACTACGAGATAATTGGTGTTCTTCACATTATTTGAGGAATTTATCTAAAATTTGAAGTTCCTCTTTGTAGGTATTACCATGAAATATAAAATTATCCATGTAGAATTCTTCATAATCATTCACAATTTAAACAAAGATGGATAACATTTCTCTTTGAAAAGTGGTTGGAGCATTACATAACATGTAGGGAAGGACTCAATATATGAAGGTATATAATGGGTAGGTGAAGGCGGTTTTATACCAATTTTTTGGAGTCACTTGTATTTGATTGTAGCCACCAAACCCATCCAAAAATGAGAAGTTTTACCAGCTAGGTTATCAAGGACCTGGTCAATGAATGGTAAAGGGAAATAGTCTCTATAAGTTACCTTGTTGAGCTCCCTATAATCCACATATAATTTCCATTTCCCACCTTTATTTGGTACAACCAAAAGAGGTGAAACCCATTTTCTATCATATATTGGATATATGAATCCTACTTGTAGAAGTTTTTAAATTTATATTTTAACTAGCTCTCAAGTTGTATAGTTAAGCCTTGTAGCATCATAAATTGTCACCCTTGAAAATTTTACACTAGATTTAGCTCCCCCTCATGTGCCTGGACCTAATTGTGTGTTTTATTTTCCTGTTCCATAATAATCTTTGAAAAATTAGAGTTGAATTGGGAATTAATGGATTATTATTTATTTACTGATACTTAAGGCCCCAAAATGGGTTTGTACTAGGGTGCCCAATTCCCCTATCCTACCTATTTTGGCCCCAATTCAACTATGTTAGTTTTGGAATTTTAACATTTTTAAATCCAAAGTCTTTTGTTAGTTATAAGTAATTAACTATCAAGAAATTAGAGAATTGCATATAAATACAAGTCTTTTTCACCATTTGATATCCTAATAAGAATTATAAATTTTGAGAAGAAATCCTAGCATTTTGAATTGGGAAATTGAGCAGTTAAGAGAAAAATTAGAAAAATTATAGTAGCATTATTTCAGTCAAGTATCATGTTAGCAAATGATCATATTTTCATGTGAGTTTGTTTATGTTTCATTTCTATTTGTTTTGTGAGTACTAACACTTGCAGGACTTCAAATCGAGCATCCAATTCTCCTTGAAGGTGATGAGTACAATGACTTCAATCCATCAAGGAATGCAAGTTTAAGTGGTAAGTTGCAAAAATTGTCACTTTATCACTTGTTTATCATTTAGCCTCTACCCAACCAAGGGTAAGCTCTCTTTTACATCATCATAGCCATTGTGAAGGTAGAAATACCAAAATAGGGTTTGAATTAGGAAATATTGAAGGGAACACAATCTATTGAGAAGGGGCTTAGTTAGTAGATCAAATCTATTTAAAATTCTTAACTCTGACATAGTTATCATAATATATTATTCTTCACAATAAACCAAACATAAGAAATCAAAACATAAAAGCATAAAGCACACAAGTGAACACCAAATATATCTGGAAGCCCAAGATGGGAAAAACCATAGTGATAATAGATTCTTGGATATATTGTCCAATCTAGCCTCACAATGTAGAGATATACAAGTGAATTTACACATTGAAGTAGGCACCAACCTGCTAGAGACACTAGTCCCCTATTGTGTTTGTAGGCACCAACCTACTAGAGACACCAATCCTCAATTGAATCAGTACAATAGGTAGAACACTAGTCGTAACAAATTAAAAGTATAAAGCTTTATGAATCTTTAAAGTAACACAACACATGGTAGAGTCATATCTAATAATCTTCCTCATTGCATATGATCTTTTGATACTGGTACACACACTGAAATGCAACTATTCCTTTTATATTCACCACCTTCTCTTCAATTTACACCAGCAACCAACTCTTCTTCACACAAGTGTAATTCTAATTCATGTAGACACACACACACACACACTCATACAACACATCTAAACATTTGAAATATATACACATGACATTACATTAACACTCTTTTATGTCAGCCAGGGATCCAAAAATAGCTAGGATAATATAATTTGGGCCTAAATTCAAATTAGATGAAACGTGTAACAGGTTGGTCCAAAAATAGATTTTGTTATGACGAAAAGAACATAATACTGTGCGCTACCACAAGAACCTTAAGTAGGTCCTATCTTAACACCCCACACAAGATTTTAATTTTGCACGCTACTAGCCATTACCACACATTCCTTGAACACCAATTGGTTGAAAAATAGACACAAAGAGACTTCCATCATTATAAGATTTTTGCATGCTGAACATATCCTCTAGAAACTCTGGAATATGATAGAAATAGTGTAGGCATACTCTCCTTTGAAACTGCAGAGCAAAACTACATTTCTAAAATAAATGCTGACCATAATTGTATTGCTAGAGAAATATATGCCCTAAGAACTAAACTGGAACATTTTGGTATAAACTTCTAGACCACCATTGCCATAGAGAATAGATGCAAGCATGATATTGCAAGCATACATCAGCCATAAAAACACTCCTCAGAACTAATAATCTATATTTTTTGATTTTGCATATTGACAGTAAAATTACCAACACATATCATACAAAGCTTTTGACATCAATGACATTACTAACAACCTTTGACATCAATGACAACTTGTGTTGAACAATCTCTCCCTTTGTCATTGATAAAAAATAAAAAAATACTGGGCCACCAAACCAATTGACTACACATGAAGATATTTCTCCCCCTTGGAAGATATAGAATTTTGAGTTCCACTTCTCCCCCTTTGACATCAATGATAAAGTTCAATAATCATTCTCCCCCTTTGTATCTAATTTCTCCTTTCTATATTTTTGGAACTCTGCACAATCTAGAAATTTGTTTCTTGGATAGGCTTCCCCTTAGTCCATGCTACACAACTTCTTAAAAAATACTCCACAAGACAACCTAGACTTCTTGTGGTAGGGAGACCAAGCTCCCCCTCAACCTATGATTCCTCTTGCTTCAAGAGGAAGGATCAATAAATCCCAACTTCTACCAGAGAAACTCAAATGTATCCTTAGGAAGTGGTTTTGTGAATATATCTGCTACTTGATCCTTTTTCTCAATGTACTACAACTTCACCTCTGTTTTAACAACCTTCTCCCTCAGAAAATGATACTTGATTGCAATGTATTTTGTTCTTGAATGCATTACTGGATTCTTTGAGATATTTATAGCACTGATGTTATCACAAAGAATAGAGATGGGTTCATCAAACTCAATTTTCATCTCCTTCAAATTTTTCTTCATCCATAATACTCGAGTGCAACATGATACTACAATACTATATTTTTATTTTGCTGTAGATAATGAAATTAAGTCTTGTTTCTTGCTCTTCTAGGACACCAAACTATCACCAATAAAGAATGCACCACCACTTGTGCTCTTTTGGTCATCTATGCTTCTTGCCAAATCTACATTTGTGTATGTAGTCAGAGTGAAATTTTCACTCTTAGGATACCATAGTCCAAAATACATAGTAGCCTTCAAATATCTGAATATTCTCTTTACTACTTTAATATGAGTTTCTTTAGGAGTTTCTTGAAATATAGCAATCACTCCAACCACTTGCATTATATTTGATCTAGATGTTACATACACAAAAATACCTATCATGGATCTGTACAAGGTCTGATCTATGAGTGAAGATTCATCATATTTACTCAACTTGCATCTTGTAACCATAGGAATTCCTACTAGTTTGTAGTCTTCCATTTTGAATTTTCTTAACATTTCCTTTATGTATTTGTTCTGTGATGAAGGGTACTCCCCTTACCTACAAAATCTCACTATATACACATGGAAAGAGCAACCAGATACTAGAAGAGAACAAATATGTTCATTTATTACTTGATTGAAATTACAGATGAGGGGCCATCAAATGGGATTCCTACATGTATCTACCGACAGTAAGATCTGAGTTTCCCTCTGTTCGATACTGTAGACTATTCTCACACTTCCACCACACCCTATTCTTGCATTCCTTCATCATTTATATTTCCCTCTAGTTTTGTAGGTTGACCTTACTCAAAAAGAATTATTCTTGTCCTAGTACCATTCTTCATCCAATCAACATTCAAAATTTTTGAGTCGTTATATTGTAATCATCACTGGCCAATGAAATTATATTTCACAACAATGATGTGAAATATCCAAGATTGTTTCACCATGTGTCGTGACCAAACTCACCATCCCTGCCGTTGGCTATCTTCGTGTATCTATCGTTATCGACATATCACCCAAACTCTAGCTCAACTTCAACTGATGACATCATGTTACACCGACACCACATTTTGATCCATCGAGGAGACCACAAGTCATCTTCTACTGATACAAGGGAGTCCTGATGATGAATGCTTGCACACTGAGGAAACCATTAGACCATCAGGGGAATGACATAGGAGGTTCCACCGACGCAGTTTAGTCACATCGATTGGGCCATCGGAGAAACCTAGGTTAGAGTCCCACTGAAGATGCTCACTCATGCCGACAAAACATAATGCCAGATCCACATGCGATTGGACCATCAGCCAAATAGGGGAAATTGTCCTATCGAAGGGAACCCTCACGTCGATGAACTTCACACACTCAACCGTGCTACACTAACACCATCAATTTGTCATTGGAACACTTGGTGTAGTCATGTTGATACGTTATCCCTCTGCCAATATAGCTCCATGCACAACTCACCCTTTGTTGTCATCGTTATGTCATTGAAGTTGTAGGAAAGTCACACTGATATGTCCAGGTTTCGCCGATAAGCCATGTCAGCCCTTATTTGAAACAAACAAACACAATTTTTTTTTTATGATGCAATATTGCTCTTCACCTAGGATGCTCCTGCATCAGACACCCTAGGTAAGTGAAATGTTCCTCGAGTTGGTAAAATCAGGAACATTGGACGGTGCATAGGACGGTAATCCCATGTTTATTCTTGACCCATAACTGCTCCTTATCCACAAGAGCCTTCCCCCTTGTACTCTTCTGCTCAACCTTAGCTCTCAAGTCATCTCCATCTATGTTCTCATGATTCTCTAAATGAATTCCTACCATTGGGCCACCTCTATACACACCACACCCTTTTGCACTGCTACTCCTTATGCCTTTGTTGTGCTACTGCAATAAATCAAAACTTAATTTTCTCTTTTCTCTTGAAACCTGATCTCTGAACAAATATAAATCATTGCAATTACTTTGTTCCTCTTTATCTACTCATTGTTTCACTGCACTACAACAAAGAATAGAGTTGGATTATTTTAGCTGCTTTTCCTTCTCTTTTAGAGGAGTCAACATATACTACTTCCCATCTTTCCGGATGCTATACGCATTCCTCCTACCATCATAGATGGATTCCTTGTCAAACTGCCATGGTCTACCCAATAACACATGACACACTATCATAGACATTACATCACACAACATCTTATCTCTGTAAGAAACAATCTGAAAACTCACTAAACATTGTTCTCTCACAATAATTTTGTGCTCCTTCTGTAACCAACAAACCTTGTACGAACTAGGATGCTTATTCCTTTTTAAACCTAGTTTTCCACCATTTCTTTTGAAACTAATTTATCCGTACTACCACTATCAACAATAACCTTACAACACTCACCTCCAGCCTTGCACACAGTTCAAAAGAGATTCCTTCTTTGGGATGGTTGCTCCTCCATATTTTTTGGAGTCACCAACACTCTTGTCATCATGAGAGATTCCCCTTCTTCTGGGTTTTCTACTTCTGACGATGTATTACACTTCTCATCTTCTTGTGCCAAGTGGTTTCTTGCTGCACTCTTCTTGCTGCCCTCTTGTATTTGATCACACTCGACTTCACGATGACCAACTTCTCCACACTGGTAACATCTAAATAAAAACCCTCTACTGCTACTACCACATCCTCTTGCTAGTACCTCCTTTTCTTTGGTGTTTTCGCTCACTTATTTGCCCCATTTGGGCTTGGATTCTTCCTCAATCTGCTTTCCTTTAATACTGCTTGCTTGTCCCTTTTCAGTTCCAAATCTTCCCTGAATTTTGGAATTGTTTATTTTCCTCTTCATTAATTTCTCCTTCGCCTTCAATGCATACTGGTATGCTTCCTCAACTGTGGTAATCTTCAACATAATTATCTCATCCTATATATTAAACCTCAAGCCATTCACATACCTGGCTATCTTTTCCCTATCAATTTCATGCCTTCTAGATCGAATAGCTAGCTTATTAAGTTATTTTGTGCAATCTTTTACACTCATATCTTTTTTCTTCAAATTTTGCAATTTCTTGAACAACTCCATTTTGTAACCTCCAGGTATGAATTCCTTCTTCAACTTTGTCACCATCTCGTTCCACCTCGTTATTCAGGGATCTCCATCCATTTCTCGTTCGTTCTGTAATCCTTTCCACCATAACACAACATGCCCTTTCAATTTCATTTGAGCTATCTTTACCTGCTATGGGTCTTTAATGTCCTCCAATTTGAAGTACTCCTCCAGTTCTCCAATCCAATTGATCAACTCATCTAGATTCAATGTTCCAGAAATTTTTGGAAAATCCATCTTATTGCTCTTCATTATTCTCAAAAGAGCTCTAAAAAATATTTCTTGTTTGGAATCTATGGGTTGTTGTTGTTGTTGTTGTTGTTCTTCTTCTTCTCTTTCGTGTTCTTCACCTTTGATTTCTTCCCCATGCTTGCATTCTCTTCTTTCTCTTCTTTCCCTTCTGTTATTGGCCCCTGCTTCTCCCTAGTTCCTGATACCTTCAACCACCATGTCACAAAATCTTTCAAGTACAACCTCTAGTCTGGGTCTTCCTCTTCCTCTTCCTATTCGGGGTGACATCTCTTCCAATCAATGGGTTTAGCTCTCAACTGTTTGGGATTCCACACACACCCACAACAATCCTTTTGAGCTTTGCACTTCTGTCACTCTCTTCCATAGATCCTGGTGGATACTCTCCATGCTCAAGACAACTTGCTTTGATACCACTTGATGAAGGGTACTCCCCTTACCTACATAATCTCACAACATACACACAAAAAGAGCAACTAGATAATGGAAGAGAAAAAATATGTTCATTTATTACTTGATTGAAATTATAGATGATGGGCCATCAAATGGGCTTCCTACATGCATCTGCCAACATGCAAGTATCCATCCAACCTGGAATACCAAGCTCTGAGAGCTTGTTTGAGTCCACACAAATCTTTCTTTAATATGAAAACATAATATGGATTGTTAGAACATTGAAACCCTCTCAGTTGTTCAATATAGACCTATTCTTCTAGATATCCATTCAGAAATGCTGACTTCACATCCATTTGGTATACATTGAAATTCTTGAGTGTTGGAAGAGCTAAAAACATCCTGATTGCTTCTAGTCTTTCTACTAGAGAAAATGTCTCTTCAAAATATATGCTTTCAACCTGAGAATACCCTTTACACACAAGTCTATCCCCATTCCAGATCACTTCACATTCTTCATTTAGCTTGTTTCTAAAAACCCACTTGGTTCCAATCACATTCTTGCCTTTAAGTCTTGGGACAAGTTCCCAAGTTGCATTCTTCTTGATTTGAATCAGCTCTTCTCCATAGCATCTATCCAACCTTTCTCTTTTCTTGCTTCTTTATAGGAATTTGGATCTATCTTTGATAGTAATACAAAGTGTACTTGTTCATTTGATGTCTCAAGTCTCTTCTAGGTCTGAAATCCAATGTATTTGTCTCCTATAATCTAGTCTGTAGAGTGATTCTTCTAAACATACTTTGCTAGAGCTTTTGTAACTTCTGAATCTTCAATATTGTTGGGAATTGGTTCTTCATCATCCTCTACTTTTGGAACACTAGTAGACTAAATTGTTTCATCAAATCTCATATTTAAACTTTCTACTTGATCCTCTTTAGCCTTTTCTTATGACATCTATATGCTTTACTTCTCAAAGAATAACCAAGGAAAATACCTTCATCAGACTTGGAATCAAACTTACCCAAAATTTCTTCATCCCTTTTGATGTAGCACTTGCTTCCAAATATTTTGAGGTGTCTGACTGATGCCAATCTTCCTCTCCATAGCTTATATGGTGTCTTATCAGTCTTGCATATGATTTGAACTCTATTCAAAATATACACAATAGTCTGAATTGCTTCTCTCCAATGCAAATTTGGTAGATTTTCTTAACTCAACATTATTTTGGAAATTTCTTGTACTGTCTAGTTCTTCCTTTTTGCAAATCCATTTTTATTGTAAAGTTCTATGAGAAAAAAATTTCCTCCAAATACCATGCTCTTCACATAATTTTTCATACTTTTCAGAAGTGAATTATCCACCTCCATCTGATCTCAAAACCTTAATTGTTCTTCCGGTTTCATTCTCTACTAATGCCTTGAATGCCTTAAACTTTAAAAAAGATTCTAAATTCTCTTTCAGAAATGTAATTCAAGTCATCCTAGTGTAATAATCAATGAGCATCATAATATACCTATCTCCTTATAGAATTTTTGTTTTGATAGGTTCACATAGATCTATATGAACCAAATCCAATGGTTTTAAAGTAGAATACTCCTTAGCAGAAAGTTTTCTCCTTGTCTATTTTCCTTCACGACATGGTTTGCAATTGGTAGACTGAGGAATCTTAATCTTTGGCATATCCCAAACCATTCCTCTTGAGACAATCTTCACAATATAATCAAAGTTTATATGTCCAACCTTTTGTGACAAAGCCAACTTTCTTCTCTCTACATAGTGAGACAAATTTTCCCATTCAACTCACTGAGATGATATATGCCACTGTTTCTCCTACTTCCTTCAATAATTAGTTCTCCAATACTTGATTCTTTGATTTCACTACCTTCAACACTAAAACATAGCTTATATCCTTTATCACATATCCCCCTCACACTTAAAATATTATGCTTTAAGCCTTCAACATAAAACATCACGTGTCTTTGTCTACCACCATCAAGAATCAAAGTACCCTTACCAAAAATTTTGGCAATAGATTTTTTTCCAAATTCATAGGACCTCCTTCAAATTTCTTGAAATTCATGAACTTTCTTTTTTCTCCAGTCTTGTGTCTTGAGCAACTTTCTATGATCCATAGATTCTTCTCCTTCTGAGCATGTAGAGAAGTTTGAGAAATCATTGATTTCTCTAACTTCTTATCTTCTAAAACCTTCTTCCAGAATTTATTTGATTCAAGATTCCTACTTTTTTATCCTTTTCTTCCACTTTTCGACAAAGGACTTTCAAAATTGCTTTTGTAGTTCCTTGTAATGTGTCCAAAATTGTTACATTTGTAGCAAATGATATTAAAATTATACAAAGGTGTGAATGCATTGTTGTTGAAAAAGTTACTTTTTCTTACCAAAGCTTTTCTACAACCCACAAACTTATGACCTGGTGTTGTATCACTGTCTTTGTATCTTCTTCTCTTCTTCTAAATTGGATAAAGTTATCATTCAGTGTCTTGCTTTCATCACTTGCAATAATTATTTAAAACCTTGAACTTATAGAGCTAGTCACTTCTAGCAATCTTCAAAAATTCTTCTATCACCTTGTTCTTCTGATCATCAAAACTAATTCCAATTTTGACATGCAAAGATATTTGACTTCCCAATATCTAATCTAGAGTTTCAATACTATTTCCAAACTTCATCTACAACTGTTGATTCACTTTCTCAAGATCTTTTCTTATTGTCACAATTTCTATTTCTAGCTTCTCACAATCCTTATCTCTTGATAGAAACTTTTTGGTCAGAACTTATTCAATCCTTTTTGCTTCTTCTATATGGGTCTTCATATCAATAGTCATATTTTTTTCTTTCTTCAAATCTTGAGATACTTTTCTTTAGCCCTCATTTCTTCTATAATTCTATTCTTCAACCTTTTGATTTCTTTTCCAACACATATAAATTCTTCCACAAGATCGACTTCATCTTCATTGATTCTGAAATCCATTTCTGCATCTCCTTCAGTGGTTTCAAAATCCATGAATACAACCTTTCCATTCATCTCCCAAGATATATTCATATTCTTCTTCAGTAGTGTAGTCTTCTTCCTCATTAGTGTAGACACCCTTATGTTTCCTATGAACTTTATTCCTTCTTTGAAATGATTTCTTTCCATAATTTTTCTCAGTATTATTAGAGTTCTTATGAGGACAACTAGCCATAAAATGTCCAAATTCACTGCAATTAAAGCACTTAAAAGCTAACTTGCCTTTATACTTGCCAAAACCTCTTTGTAGTTTTTTTGAAAAAAAATTCTTCTTTCGGATCTGATCCAATATCAGAATCTTGATCAACCTCCTTCTTAGATACTATGAAGGAAACTTCTTTCCTTATAGAATTTTCACTTTCAAATCTCATCTCAAAAGTAGTTAGAATCCCATGTAGTTTAGTCATCTTCAAAGAATTCAGATCCTTAGCTTTTTAAATAGTAGAGACTTTAAAATCAAACCTTCTAGGGAGGTATTTAAGTACCTTTTCCACAATAACATTTTCTTTCAATTCTTCGCCAAGACCTTGGATAGAGTTGAAAACATCATCAACCCAGAGTAGGAAGGTGGAAATATTTTCATCTTCTCTCATGTTCAGGCTTTCAAACTGAGATCTATGAGTTTAAAACTTTGCCTCTTTGAATTTTTCATCACCTTCATAAATGGTCTCTAGTTTATCCCAAATTTCCTACACTATTTTGGATTGCATCACTTTCACAAATTTAGAGTTAGTTAATCCACATAAAATAGAGTTCCTTGCCTTAGCATTGATTTCACAAGCCCTCTTTTTGGCCTGATCCGTAGTAGGGTTTTTAGGAATCTCATATCCCTCTATCACTGACATCCAAATATCCATTCCAAGATCCATCAAGTAGGATTCCATCCCAACTTTCCAAAATGAAAAATTGGATCTATAAAAAAATTGACCTTTACTTCCAGACAATCCTCCCTGAGCAACATAGTGTTCCATCCCAAAACTACCTTAAGTTTTTAGGCTTCTTCAAACAAACTTGGCTTTGATACCAATTGAAGGGAACACAATCCATTGAGAGGGGGGGGGGTGAATCAGTAGATCGAATATATTTAAAATTCTTAACTTTACCATAGTTATTAGAATATATTATTCTTCACAACAAACCCCACATAAGAAATTAAAACATAAAAGCATAAAGCACATAAGTGAACACTAGATATGTGGAAACCCAAAATGGGAAAACCACGGTGAGAATAGATGCTTGGTTCTACTGTCCAAATCCAACCTCACAATGAAGAGATATACAAGTGAATTTTACACACTAAAGTAGTTACCAACCTATTAGAGACACCAATCCCCTATTGTGTTTGTAGGAACCAACCTACTAGAGAGACCAATCCCTAATTGAATCAATACAACAAGTCAAACACCAATCCTACTAGATTACAAGTATAAATATTTGTGGATCTTCAAAGTAACACAAAATGTTCCAAATTCACAACTAACACTCTTCCTTACTGCATATGATCTTCTAATACTGGTACACACACTAAAATGAAATTCTTCCTTTTATCTTCACCACTTTCTCTTCTAGTTGAACCAACAACCAAGTATTCTTCACATAGGTGTAATTATAATTCATGCGAACACACACAAACACACACTCATACAATGCATCTGAAAATTTGAAATATATACATGAAATTACATTAAAACTCTTCTATGTCGGCCAAGGATCCACAAATAGCTAGGATGACATAAGGTGGACCTAAATTCAAATTACATGAAATGTGTAACAGGTCGGTCAAAAAATAATTTTTATTGCCACCAAAAGAACATGATACCATGCCCTACCACAAGAACCTTAAGTAGGTCCTATCTTAACACCACACACAATATTTGAATTCCACATGCTACTAGCCATTACCACACACGTCATGATTACCAACTAGTTGATAGATAGTCACAAAGAGCCTTCTATTATTACAAACTTTCCACATGTTAAATATTTCCTCTGAAAAATATAGAATATGATAGAAATATTGTAGGCATACTCTCCTCTAAAGCCATAAAGAAAATTTACATTTTTGAAAGAAATGCGGACCATAATTGTATTGCCAGGGAAATCTCTCTACCTTGAGAACTGAACTAAAAAATTATGGTATAGACTTTTGGACCACCATTGTCATAGAGAATAGATGCAAGCATGATATTACAAGCATACACCAGTCATACAAACACTCCTCAGAACTAATAATATATATTAATTGATTTTGTATCCTAATAGTAAAATTACCAACACAAATCATATAGAGCTTTTGACATGAATGACATTATTGACAACCTTTGACATCAATGACAAACTATGCTCAACAAAGCTCACTTATATGACACAACCCTTTCCCCTCTTTCTTGTGCTTAGGTTTCAAGTTTGAAGTAAAATTGGAGAGGATTGAAGACCTAATTTTTTATTCAAGCATTCAAGCCCTACACATCAAAAAATTAGGGAAAGTGGAATTTATCAGCGACAAATGAAGTTTTGACACTAAGTCTAGAGAAGAAGAACCTATAGATAGAGACCAACTGAGATCTGAATTTTGATTTTTGAGTATCTACTTTTTAGGTCTAGGGTGCCAAAGGCCCCCATCCAACCATCTCAAGTTCAAACTTATATGCTAGGTTCCTCTATTTCTGCACTCTACTCTTTCAAACTCTATTTTCAGTTTTGTATTTTTCTAGAAAACATCTCAGTTTGCTATATTTTCATAGTTAACCTAGGTACATATTTACATTATCAAATTAACAATCAATTAATCAACACACTCACATACATCAAAGGACTAAAACCCTGATCCACCATTTTGGCTCTTCCATTTAGGTTAGTAGCCAAGTGGGATGTTTGAGATTTATTTTAGTCCTTTCCCTTGTGATATTGGAAGAAGTATGCTTTAAACCAGAGATCCCCTTTTCCAACATCACAAGCCTATTTTATGGTTGGTAAAATAGTTTGACATGCTTAGTATAAATATGATGAGTGTAAATATTTAGGTGTATCCTCTTCATGTCCTTATACTCCTAGGAAAAATTCCCATTAAACAATTGGAGGTTTTGCTATTTTGTCAACCAACTATTGATATTTAAAGCTTTACTAGGTAATATCATTATTGACTTAGTTCTTGGGTGACTAGAGGAGACCATATATGTGTCAATAATTAAGGTATTAAAGGGGAAACTATGAGGTTGTATTATATGAAAGGTGACCTTTCATATTTCAATAAATACTCATTCCTTGGAATTAAATTGGTTAAGGACAATGGAAGGCTATGAGAAAGTCCTTTTCATTTTAAGTAAACTTCACTATGCTTGTTTGCACAAAAATTTAAAGACTTTTATTTATTTAGTTTATCTTCATGTTTATGTCCAAATTGGCATCAAAATCTAGATCATTTTCTAATTCATCATCATGTTGTTTAATCACAACCATTGCTAAAGAAGCTAAATTTCCATTTATTAGTATAAATTGGTTCATCTACCCATATCGAATTACACTTATTTGCAGATGGTTGGTGTATAGGAGTGAATTTGCACCCCTTGTGTAAATTTACCTTTTACATCCCTCCACCTTAGAAAATCAAACTTGAATGCGAAATTCCACATCACACACTTGCCTCACATCCACTTGGTGCTTGTCTTTTTTGTCGGTGGGGAATTTCTGTTGGGGATGCAAGCGCGGAACATGGACGTCTACATGGTGCACTGCCATCCCTGAAAAATTTTGGCTCCTCGAATCTATAGGGACGTTATGTTTTCCATTGGGCATGAAGCATAATGCCTTTGTGTCGACCATCTAGCCTGAAAAAGGATCTTTCGCTCTTATTTTGATCTTGAAATGCCTATCTTTCTCATTCAATCCATCTCCTTAGCACCTCTTTAACACTTCTTGAACTTTGCAGCATTCAACTTCATTCTCTTAGCATTTTCACAACATTTTCATTGAGAAATTCTATCCATCTTGCTGCACTTTTTCCACCATTGGAGTTGTGAATTTGTGTCTCGAGGGACTGCTTCTTCATTGTTATGGTAGCGTATACCTTATTGAGTTTGCAACCTCCTCTACATGCTTGAGGGAACCTTGATTAGGAAGGTGATATTGCTTGTTGATTAACGTAGCACAGTGCCTTTGTTATTGTTCAGTTTCTCTCCTTTTTTCTCTTTATTGCATTTTCCATATTGTGGCTTTCCTAGCTATCCATGGAGGTGGAAACACCAAAACGAGGGTTTGATTGAGGAAAACCCCTATACAACCCAAAATTTTTCCCTCTCTCGACTGTGTACAAGTGAACGTGTGTGTGGAGCTTGCTGGTGAGCTGGACCTTTAGTGAGTTGGAATTCATCACTTTAGTTTTCATCTATCTTCTTCACCATATTTATAGTTATTTATTGTACTTTATTATTCTATTTAGTTCATTAAACCTCATTTACTAGGTTTTCAATAGGTTTTTTGGCTTTCCATCCTATATTTCACACTTTCTGGCCATGCGAATGCCAACACATCAAAGAGACGCCAACGTGCCATGCTGTCATCCTTGACCCGCATTGTTGTCCTCAGGCAGAGAGTTGTCTAAGGTGTAGTTTGGATTCCAGATATTGGCTTGTCTAGTCCCGTTGAAGTTTTCAGATCTATAGAGTGACAAAAGCAATTGAGAGTGCTCTTCATTCTCTATCCTTGACCTAAAACACCCACTTAGCTTGAGGTAAGATAGGGCAGCCCTCTGCTCTCGACTCTCCATGACCTGGAGCCTTGGTGTGGTTGGTACCCCTACCTTAACCCAATGTGAACAACGTCTATCCATTCATTTGTGTCAAAACTTTTTCTTTCACACCTAGTGACTGTTGCAAACCTGCGTGTTGTGAAGGCTTATGAGCATCACAACCTAGTCTACAACTTTTGAGTACATGGTTAGAAGAAGTGTGCGACACCTACCAATGGAAAAGGTGAAGGTCACTTCCAGCTTTACCTCCAGTTTTTCCACTAGTCTGGCTACTAACTTTACCACTAGTTTTCCTATAGGTTTTACCAATGAGATGGGTTTCATAGATGAGACCAATCATGCTCCTACCCCTCCATTATCCCCTACAACTTCGTCCATGGATGAGGATGATGCTGTGCATATCCCTACAATTTTTTTTTTGGCGTTAGATAACAGATTGTCTGACCTTGTGAATCATTTAGAGAAAGCACCAAACATGGCAAGACCACTAGACTTGCTAATGAGGTGAGATATCTATTAGGAAAGGATCAAATATGAATAGAGTTCTTATGTGGCCTTACCGATCTAACCGAAACCTATACACTAGTACATAAACAACAATAAACTACCAAAAAAACTACTAAAAATTGCTTATAAATGACTACAGTTGGTCACATGACCACTAATAGTTTATTGTTAGTCATATATAATGCGACCAAATTGATGACTAAACCATTTTTAGTCATTTATTGGTTGTTTTGATTGATCAATTTGGTAGTATATTTAGTCATGCATTGCTACAATCTGGTCACTTATTTAGTCACTTTTTTTCCACTATTATATTTAGTCGTTGATTTAGTCATTGATTGTTGTAATTTGGTCACTTATTTAGTATTTTTTATTCATTGATATATTTAACAGGTCACTTATTTAGTTGTTGATTTAGTCGTTGATTGTTGTAATCTGGTCATTTATTTAGTCATTTTTTTATTCATTGATATATTTAGTCATTGATTGTTGTTAACTAGTCACTTATTTAGTAATTTTTATTCATTGATTTTTGTGCATTGGTAGTGTATTTAGTCATTAATTTTACTCATCATTTTGATCAATTTGGTAGTCATTTTTATTCACTGTTCACTAATTTCTATCAATTGATAGTATATTTAGTCAATTTAATTATTAATTGATGTTAATTAGTAGTATATTTAGTCATTTTAATTGAATTATATTTGAGGATTTAAGCATAAAACACAAAAATACACATCAATAATCAATTGCACACAATAAGACAACCATTGAGAAGGAAAAAATTGGTGAACTTTATTAATAAAAGAAAGGTGTTCTAGTTACAACTTACAAATAGAGTATTACAATTGTTATTTTCAGTCACAAGACTAAAAATTTGAGTTACAATATTGCAGAGAAATGACCACAAGAAAGAAACTTCTCCAAAAGACTTCTGCAATGATGGAAATGAATGCTTGAAGCCCTTCAATGCAAGCACATGCCCCTTTCATCTCTTAAAACTTTTACAACGTGGGAAATCTTCCTGGAGCAAGTTGTAATGTGTAGAATCCAAGGAGAGTGTTGATCATGTCCCATATATGAAGCTCTCTTGACCTTCAACGCAGTCAACAATAACCCAACTAGAATATTTCCTCCTTTATATGCAACATGCCATCTGATATGAGCAACATGGTGTTTCCTTTTCCACCATGAATGAAGCTGTGCCTCAATACAATCTACACAATTAATATTAGTCTCAATTCAAAAAGAATAAAAGTGCATTATATATTGCAAGTTTACAAAAGAAATCCCAAACATAGCAGAAAGACAAATCAATTAAAAATTGTAGCCTTGTCAATAAATGCCTTAAACAGAGTGTTCAACATAGGCCTAAAATATGCATATTGAACCCTTGATTTCAAAACCTTGTTCAAAATTTAAGAAAGGTGATACACTCAGATTATAGAATGAAGTTGACATATTATAGAATGAAGGCTATCAACACTAACCAGACTAGAACAACATTATCAATAGAAATTTCCTAGAAACCAATCCCAAGAATGCCATCAAACTTGGACAAAAAAAATGCCAACCTTGGTTCATGTGTTAAATAAATTCAAAATTAAGTTGATGAGAAAAGATCTTTGATATCCAACTGGGAAGCCTTAACATCCAAAAATTACTAACCTGATGTTTCACAACAAGTTTCCCAACTGTGACATCATCTTCCCCATTCACTTTACAAGCACCATCCAATTCAATTTTTGAAGGCACAGACACATAAGGTACTTTCTGCAATGGTAATTTTAAAACTAATGATTAATAACAAAACTTGAGGCATCCATTAAACTTGCAAGAAAACAACTACTTGAACAAATACATAGAAGCATCACTAAATGGTTCAAAACTCATTGTCAGTATAAGTCCAAACATTTGATGTTCCTATGCAAGTTAATTAGGTTTATTCGCTTACAATTCATCAAAATTAGAAAAAAAGGGTAGCAAGTCAGGAAATTTGATCGTGGGAAAACTTTGCAGTTAAAAGGGTTTTGTACTATGTCAAACATCATTTCATTAGTTTCAATCCCACCATTTTACCCATGTGATTACTTCCCTATACAATAAGAATCAAACTGTGTTAATTTTATTAGTTTCGATCCCTTCAATCCACCTTTGCAACATCTACATGATGTAAATATTTCTAGTGAATGGTTGAAACATATCATAGGCAATTGAAGGCCTCTCACAAATTAAGGAATGATTTAGGTATTGCATGGAACATGGAGTTAACCTAAAAATGTTGCAATGCCCATTTGACATCTTACAAGGTTGCAATAATGTCAAAATTCAAAATGGTACAAGGAGAGAGAAAAAAAAACCTTATCTTTGGCCAATGAAATCAAAGGATCAAGAATGGCAGGAGGATATGTATCAGATGCTATAAATATAAACTTTGATGTTATGAAGTATAATGTCTTGGTGCTGCAACAACCTAAACTAGTTCAGTATTAGCAAAAAAGAAATCAGATATTGATCCACTGCCATATTGGATCTCACAAGATTCTTCGTCACAAACAACAAATGATATATATTAATTGTTTAGCAACTTCCTTAATATCCCCATGTAAGTAGACTAAACTAAGTGAGGTTGAGGGTTTGAAGTAGAGTACCATCTTCTTGGTATGTGCTTGACTTTGATCATGACTTACATCTGGAATGAAAATAGCAAGCTAGCTACACTGTAAAATCATTGTGAGAAAAATAACCACTAAATCCTCTTTAATTAAAATAATCCTTCTAGATATTTCAAAATAAGATATTTCAGTTAATTTCTAAGAGAGCTAATTTCACTATCCAAACAACCATCAATCTATTTACTGTATATAATTTCCCAGAATTCAAAATTTGAATGTGATGAAACTAACCATAATTACCAAAGATTTGACACCAAAATTTAGTACAAAATGAATTGTTTGACAACAAATGTGTTTTGATAAACTAGATATACCCTTGATATACTGATTTAAATAATAAGGAAAGATCAAACTGGAGATAGTAAGATAACATTCATCCATTCACTTCAACAAACAATTGAAACCAAAATTCAGCCACCAATTATAACTTGATTCTATTGATCTTCAAAAATATTTTACAATACGTTTCAAAATTTTGTCTTGACTGACATGTCAAAAAGTGTCTTGTTAGTTACCCACTTTTAACATAAATAAAAAAGTATTAATTATCGTTGTTTACATAGGATTACATAAAACTTTAAAAGCAATGAAAGATGAGAAGTGAAGAGAATTTATCAAATGTTGAAGTCCACAACACTCACAAGATACAAAAGTCTGTTACTCATCGTAAGGTACCCTTGATCATTCAGATCTAGCAAGGTCCTCTCTCCATGATAGTATCTGCAAGGCTTGGTACTTCACTGCAAGGCCTATTCTTTTGGGGGAGCTCGATATGTCTCCTCCCATTGGTACATTGTGTAATCATGAGGCCATTTTTACTCCTATATTTTTTATGTGTTGGCGAAGTGACTCTTTCATCTGCTATCTAATAACCCTTTGGTATCCAAGATGAATTTTGAGTACTCAACATCCAGTGCAATTATTCCATCCAAGGTTAAATTGAGGTGGTGAATATTTATGTCACCATCCTTCTATATATTAGTGAGGTAGTTGGGAACAATTTTTCTAAACTCATCTATCCAATCCTTGGAGACTTTCAGTTGATCATCATCCCTTAGTATCTTAGACACGAACCACTACTTTAGCGTGTGAAATGAATCCATTCTTGCCTTGATATTTTGCTCTTATGTAGACATGTATTGAAATTCATCTGTGACCATTCAAACCATTTGCTCAGTAGGCTTTAAAGCTGTCGGGGCCTCAACACTCCTTTGTAAAATTTTACACAAAGTCATTAAGGTGTGATGTATAGGTTGCCATTTCTTGAATAAGGGGTCCAATATAGGTACATGTGCCTTTATCTAACCAACTGCTTGTGACAAGGAGACATAAAATTCATACACATTTTCCATAATTATTTTAAACCTATGCTCCAAGATCTATTCCAATACCCTAAGGGTTTCTCTCTTTGCTCTTTCCTTTTCTTCTTCATTACTCTTTTTCAATTTCTTATGTTCTTGTTTTAGCACATTAACTTGTTCAACAGTGATTTCACCTGTATCACTCTAGATGGAAGGCGACTGGTATACTGTTAATTCTGTGCTTTGGAAAGGACCTACTCCCTTCAACTACTATTTCAATTTCACATTTTCTATGAATAACCTATTCACTTCATCATTCAAATTAGTTTGTGCTTTCTCATATTCTGCCAATCTAAGCTCCATAGGTTTAACCACATCCCTAGTAAACATTGCTGAGTGCATTGTCATAGTAGCTACCTCCAATGCTGTTGTGTCTTGAAGTGTCTTTACTATGGTAGTCCCTCTCATTTCTTTTACAACATCAAGCAATCTTGGTTTTTCTGTTCTTTTTTGCTTGGTCCAAAAGGCTAGGGTTTCAAGTCTTGGATTGTAACCTATGCCACTCATTCCCTCGTTTGAATTGAATTCAAAAACCAACATGGGATCTTCTTGGATTCTTACTTGATCTACTAATAATATATTTTTTAACTCCATCCCAGGAATAATTAGTATATTGCTTTCTAAGACCAATTTTCTTGCTTGTTGGGGGCTAACAATAATTTCATTAATCTTGAGTTCTTCAAGAGTATAGGCAACAATCTAGTCATGCTGTGACTCTTTAGTGCCCATCTTATTAATTTGGAGTCTCTCCTTAAATTCTTTCATTTTCATCTTAAACCAAAAATCCTTAAACTCATGAGTTTGAATAAATACATCATCTTCAATAAATCTAAGGGAAACAATCACCCTTTCAACATCTTGCACTTCTTGATCATTATGCCCATGTACTTCCACTTTTTCTTTTGGTTTGTGATCATAAGTTGCAAGCTTAGGCGGTGGCTGATCAACTTCATCATCTTTAAAATTCAAAAGTACATTGGCTACCTCTTCAGTATCCCCTACTCCTTCACTTATTTTGAATATGCCACTAAGGGGGCCACTCCATGTGTCTTCTACCCTTTAGGACTTGGTTGCTCAGGGGATGCTTCTGATTGTATTCTGGTAGTGTCTGGTAGGGGCTCTGTGATTACAATACCACTTGGTTTGATGGACAACTTGGAGGGTTTTAAAGATTGACCCTCAGGTTTCTTTTCTGGTTCAACATATAATCTTTCAAAGTTGTCAATTATTACATCCATCCTTCTGATAGGATCCTTTTCTTCAAAATAGAATCCTTGGAATCCACTGTCCCTTTTATTCTTCTCCTCCTCAAGCCTCTTTGTGATTTCCCACTTTGTCTTCCTCTAAAAAAATTCATTAGGTATAAAGCAATTTCTTATTACATCTTCTTCGTAATCCATTACATGAGTAATCCCAACTTTAGTGAGAAGTGTTTGCTTTATAAAATTAATATGCCTTTTAGGATAAAAGAACCTTTCTCCTCATGAATTCAATGAATACCACATCTTCAAATAGTTTTGCAGTTCTTCAAGAGTGTCAGACCCTATAGATTTCCCCTCACATTCAGTTAGGTTAGGGAGGAATGCCCCTTTTTCTATCTTTTCATAACATCCTGATCCATCCATAACATTTGCCACATAAATTATAAAAATGCAATTCAAATAGAAAGAAATTTAGGTAAAACATGTGGGGCTTGAGGACACCCATAGACCCTTATTATTGTTTGGTCTGCTAAGAAGAACCAGTCACCAAAATTGTGAGTGTGTCCCTGCTTTGGATTCAATGCTAAAGGTCTTAATACTTGCATGATTTTATTAGGAAAACTTGGTGAAATATGACCAAGATTTGCCATGACCTTTACTGTGAAATCATCATGAAATATTACATAATCACTATTTTTACATCTACTATCCCAGATGTAACCAGTTTTGTATAGACAACCTATTCCCTTCATCACCAGTCATTCCAAAAAACATTCTTTTAGTCCATCTATTTCTTTTTTGGTACAATATTAAATGACACATCATAGAGTATTTCCTAAAAGTGATGGGAGCTAAGTTCTCTCTTACTTGCAAAAATCCCTCATGTAGCCCTTTCTCAATTTCAATAGCAAAGTCATACTCAATGTTGACTTCAGGATTTTATATCCTTATTGCCATCATCATGAGATATGTTGGCATCCTCTCTTTAACATCTATTCCAAGCACTTGGCATAAAGCAAAATAAGTTCTTTTGAAATATATATGGAAGTATTCTATGGAAAATGGCTCATTTTGGGAGGGGGAGATAGGTATCCTCCTATTGTTTATACCCTTTTTCATGTGTAAAGGAAGTTCATCACTCCTGTAGGTTTTTCTCAATCTCCTATAATCCTCCTCACTTCTGTCCAAGTCGATCTTAGTGATAGCTTGCTTGTTTAACATAAAACACTCTATAATTGCTTCTTTAGTTAGCACCACTAATGGTGAACCATCTAACATTCTTATAGTCCTAGTAGTTGGGTGATAATATTGTGCCAATACTTTAATAAAATCAACATCTATGAAGAAATTTGGGAACATCAATTTGGCCAAATCTAAGGTCCAAGGATTCAAAATTGGAACGTTCTCAACCCTTTTTTCATAGAAGTACCAAAATAGATCCCACCTTGAGATAGGGATAATTGGGTCTCTAAATCCATGGGCTGTATCTTTAAACACCTTTTTGGATCCTTTGTCTATAGAATTAGGTAACACATCTAAAATGGATTGTTGTAGGGACCTCTTCTTTGATTTAGGAACTGTGGACTCTTCCTTTTTACTCACAAGTTGACTTCTTTTAGGTGGCATGATGAAGAATTTACTCCTACTTGATTTTTTAGGTGTCTAATTGTAGAAGAAAATTCAGTTCTCATACACTTGCTATAGCAGGTTTCTATGAACTTACCCTGCAAAATAGTAGTTGTAGAGTTTTCCCGCTTGAACTCCCTTGCCTCCGGTATGCTGAGCTTTGTGAATGATTTCCAAAATGTCATTGAGTCCCAAGTAATATTTTTTGCTAATCTCGGTCACCTTGCTATTAATGTTAATTCATGCAAAATATTTTAGAATCTACCCATATTTCGAGTTTGAATACATACCATTGATCTTGGGAAATTGAACAGTGTAATCATTTAAAGCTTGAAAACTTGTACCGTAGTACCACTCTATCATTTAAAGACCACTACAGGGTAGTGCTAGTAGTATCGCCACCCCACACACACCCCTTTGGACTCCCATATGATGATGGGTTAATTCTAGTAGTAGAGTGACTGTTCACCACCATACCGCACTGTCATATCAAGACTACTACGGGGCAACGGTAGCAGTACCACCACCCCACATACACCCCTTTGGACTCTTGTAGGACGATAGTTTAATTCTATCGATTGAGTGATTGTTCACCGCCATACTACTTTGTCATATGAAGACCACTGTGGGGCAGTGGTAGTAGTACCACCACCCCTCACACACCCCTTTGGACTCCTATGAGACAACGGGTTAATTCTAGCGGTTGAGTGATTGTTCACTGCCATACTGCAGTGTTAGTGTTTACCCCTTGTGGGGCTATGATTTACTTTAGTTGTTAACATGTTCTCACTGCCACCCCGTAGTATTCATACTTGGTTGCCGTGGTATTGTGGTAAGCATTTTTACATTGACCTATATGTCCCACCATCCCACACATACCTCTATTGACTGTTGCAGTAGTGAGTATTGGATTTTATTATGAATGCAGTATTTTAGATATCATTTTATTGAAAAGATTGAATAATTTTCTAATTTTGCAATCTCCCAGTTTTAGTTTTCAGTGTCAGTCATAACTAAGAGATCATTTCTTTGTTTGTAATGGGGAGGCTTAGTTCACCTAATGTTAAGATATCTATATGTATTATTAAATCACAGATGTTCATTATATGTTTGCATCTAGAAAACATATAGGACATAAAAGAAATTATATTCTAACTAAAAAAAAATAATTTCAAATTTTCAACCAAATCAAGAAAACTAAGAAGAATGATTGAACCTAACTTTAAATTCACTTCAAATCAGCAGTGAACATCTCAAGTTTTGTATACAATGTACCAGGAGAATAATGATGATTACATTCAGAAATGTATTAGTAAAACAATAGTGAATAAACATACCTATAATCAGATCTTTATTACATTCAATAATAAATTACACCATACATGTAACCAAATTTTAGGTGACAAGCCAACCTCTTAAGGTGATGAAACATCACCATAATCATCTGCATTTCCAGCAAGATCAAAATCCTAATTATTCATGTATGCATTCTCTTGATTTTCTTCCTCATCCTCATTTGTGACATGCAATGCATTTTCTCTCCCAATCTCTTCAGTGGTAATCAAAATGTCTTCTTCAAACACTCCACCATCGTCTTCATCCACTTCTTCGAATGTTTCTTGTAAATTAACATATTGCCCATCAAGCATTATATCAACAACTTCCATGAATTTTTGTTTTGAACGAGACTTTGTTTGAATGAAATATGATCATCCTGAGATTCTTACATCATCAATTAGAAATGATTGGTTAATTTGAAGAGGGGAAACATATGGCTCATTCATCTTTGATAAAAATTGTCTTCTATTTGTGCGTAAAAATCCACACCCCATCAAATTGTACTGCAAATGGTTGGATCCACTTACATTTTAATAATATAGGAATATTTTCACCATAGTCCACTAGAATAATTTGTTGGATTAATCCAACATAAAATTTCTTCTTAGTTTTGTGAAGAAATTCAGCACTAACAACACAATCACAATTTATCTTTCTTTTGTCTTTTTCTTCCACTCTTAAATGACTACCATAGGCCCACATTCCACTGAACTGCATAGCCCATTAATATGGAGATTGAGAAAGCTCACTTTCCTCCGTTGTTATATCTTACCTTCTTCTTTTGCATCACTGACTGCATTAGCAATCCATTCTTCAAATTTTAGAAAAGAATCACCTCCAATCAAATCAACATGTCGTCTGCACCTTTGAGGTCGATGTTGCATCCAAGCTTGATTGTCTTCATATTTTTTGCATAGAATATTAATGTACAAATAGTAAGATTGATAATATAAATGTGTAAATGCAATTGTGTAATTTTTTTTTTACCTGTGCCACTTATCAAACAAAGATGTGTTTTGAAGAATATAGGCATGTATCACACTTTTTTCTTGATGTGATAGCTTGAAGCAACATCCATTTCCTTCTAATACTTCACTTGCAACTGTTTCTTCTTTGTCATTGTCCCATACATGCCGTTTGACATTTTTAAAATCCTTCATATATTATTTGCAAAATCCCATGGCCTCTTCCATTGAATATCCCTTAGACATGCTGCCTTCTGGTTTTTCCCTAGTATGAACAATTTTTTTCAAAACCTTCATATATCTTTCTATATGATACATCCATCTTGTTCTTATCGGGCCACAATGCTTTAGTCCATATTGTAGATGTATCAAAAGGTGCATAGAAATGTTAAATATCGTTGGTGGAAATTCCCATTCCAATAGACAAAGGACTTCAACAACCTCCTCCCTCAAACTATCAAATTTCAAAGGATCTAATACATGTAAACTCATTCTCTTTAATATTAGGCCCAACCTTATTACTGCCAATCTTGGCTCCTTTTCCAAAATTAATATATTTACCACAATAGGTAAAATATTCTCCATTATGACATGATAGTCATGGGTCTTGAGGCCTCTTAAGCCATTAATGTCAGTTTGGCTTCTAATACTACTACTTACATATCCAATGGGAAAGCGAGTCTGAGACATCAACTGTAAGAATTGTGCACGTTGTTCCTTTGTCCAAACATAAGGAGCACTAGGCTTTTTCGATATTTTTGATCATATTTTTCAACCCAAATATTTTGATGAATCTTTAGTTTTCAAAAGTCTTCATGTGATGAAATAGTATCATAAGCGCCAAAAAGAGTTTCTATAATAGCATAGGCTATATTTTTCTCAGTATGCATAAAGCCAACAGTATGCCTAATGGCTATATCCTTCAAGTATGGAAACTTATAGAACATGCACAACCTTTTTACACCACTTTCATTACATGGATCATATCTACTACCAACAATCCAATCATTTTCAATAAATGACATTCTTTTTTGTCCATTCTCAATAATGTAATCACCTGTTATTAGCAATGGTGCTTCATGATTCTCTTCTTGACCATTGAACCATGTTTTTTGTTGATGATATGGATGATCCATTTTAAGGTAAGCACGATGTCCACAATAAATACACTTACGCAAACTTCTTGAGTGCCCAACAAAATTTTTAAAGTTGCAAGTAGGAAATCCATGGTATCCATGAACACTGAGACCAGATAATGTGCCATATGTAGGAAGATCATGAATCATAAACAATAAGGAAGCTCTTAAAGTGAATTTTATTGAATGACCATCCCTTAAAGATTGAATTGTTTCAATTCCTTTCCACAATTCCATTAGCTCATCATATAATGGCTCTAGATAAGCATCAATTGTATCTAAAGTCACACTTTTCTTTCCTAGTATAATCAATGATAGCATTAGGAAAAATGGTTTAGTTGCTAACCATGGAGGAGAGTTATAATTTATTAAAAACATTGGCCAAGTTGACCATTTAGTACTTTGATTTGAGAATGGGTTCACCCCATCCAGAGCCAAACCCAACCTTATATTATGAGGATCTTGAGAAAAATTGGGCCATCTGTTATCAAATTCCATCCACGTCTTACAATGAAGCACATGTCATTGTTTTCCATCAGTGCTCTTATTTTGGGCATGCCATTGCATAAGTTCAACAATGTCTCTGCACCTATACATTCAGAGTAATCGTGGGATTACCAAAAAATGGTGAAGAACCTTTCTAGGATCCAAAACTGATTTCAACCCTTCTCTATACCTCGCTTCATGACATTTCAGATATTCACTCTCACTTGCAAGATTCTTGTGAAATAATACACAACCATTCACACATGTGTGGATGTTTTCATACCCTAAGCCTAGCTTAGTGATTTCCTTTCTACATTGACTTTGTTTTGTTGGCAATGTGGAGTCAGGTGATAACAAGGAACTTAATAATGCAAATAACTAATCTACACTCTCATTTGTCCAACCAAAAACCACTTGCAAGTTAAGAATTTGAAGGATTTTTTTCAAACAACTTAACCTACAATCAAAATACAAAGGCTTTGAAGCATCCTCCATCAACTTGGCCTAATCATTATTTAGACCCTCATTCAACATTCTATCAACTTCAAACTTTGTGTAACATTGCTGCCTCTTCATCTATGTTTGGTGCCACTTCATCTATGTTTAGTGCCAATTCATCTATGTTTTTTGCCTCTTCATCTCTCACACTCTGCCATTCTATCATATCTTCATAATAATTGACATTCCAAGGACTTATACCACTATTCCCATATCTTATCATATGTCGATAAATATGACTTCTTTTTTTCACCTTTCCACCAAGACAATCATTACATGGCCATGGATATTTGTCCATGTCACTCTCATTGGCTATTCTCTCATCAAATGCATGGTATTTCAACCTTTGACGTTGATCCGTCTATAATGTTCTACACATAGCAACAAAAATTTGTAGACTAAGACACAATTTTTTTCTTTAATTGAAAGGAATTTCTATAGCATTAGAGTTATAAAGAGCAAATAAAATAGAGATTTTAACTAATGAATTGTAAAAAATAGATTTTTGTAGTTTATATTCAAATTACTGATTACATTGCGTTGCACATCTTTCAAACTCAAAGCATTACTTCAAATTGCATAACTAATAACTAGATGCTGATAGATGACAAAATTTCAATTACAATATAGTTTTTACAAAGTCAACCAAACCAGTTATGCAATTAATTGACATTGCATAACCAATAACTAGGAGCAACTGCCAATTGCATTTGCTTGTCATGGCATTCCATGAGACCACATTTCTTTGAGGCATTTTTTCAAAAAGTTCACTGCCTTGTCTATGCTACCACATTTTTCATACATGTCTACCAAATCATTTTATCAAATAGTTCATTGCCTTGTTGCTATGGCTAAAAGCCTAAAACAAGTGCTTTTGAACAAGCTAAGGATGCTTGGAAAAAATATATCAAAGAATAATAGTAAGCAATAACATAGAAAAGGAAGTGAATTGGATGAAAAAATGCCTCAAAGAAATGTGGTCTCATGGTGATGGAATTCCATGACAATCCATAACAATTCACTTGTCATGGCATTCTTCATGGCATTCCATCACCATGAGACCACATTTCTTTGAGGCATTTTTTTCGAAGTTCACTGCCTTGTCTATGCTACCACATTTTTCATACATGTCTACTAAAGCATTTTATCAAATAGTTCACTACCTTGTTGCTATGGCTAAAATCCTAAAAAAATTTCTTTCGAACAAGCTAAGGATGCTTGGAAAAAATCTATCAAAGTATAATAGTAAGCAATAGCATAGAAAAGATAGTGAACTGGTTGAAAAAATGCCTCAAAGAAATGTGGTCTCATGGTGATGGAATGCCATGACAATGCATAACAATTCACTTGTCATAGAATTCATCATGGAATTCCATCACCATGAGACCACATTTCTTTGAGGCATTTTTTCTAAAGTTTATTTCCTTTTCTATGCTACCACATTTTTCATACATGTCTACTAAAGCATTTTATCAAACAGTTCACTGCCTTGTTGCTATGGCTAAAAGCCTAAAACAAGTGATTTCAAAAAGGATATGGATTCTTGGAAACAATCTATCAAAGCATAATAGTAAGCAACAAGCTATGGTATCATGGTTTTTTTTTGGCATGAAAATTAGTGTGATTTTATTTGCATTTTTTTGTAGGTTTTAAACGCATTTTTTGGCAATTTTGTTGTTTGAAATGGGGAAAAATATTTGTGACCAGTTTTTTGCACTTTTTAATTGTAGGATTCTCATAGTTAGTGAAAAAGGTAGTGTTCATGAAGGAATGGAAAAGATGTGTAGATCCTTTCAATTGTACCCATACTTTGCAATGACATTGAATCATTTAGCAAACCATTTTTTCTTCACAAGGAAACATTTTCTTGTGGAACAGTTGACTAAGATAGCTCTTGTTTCAACTAACCCCCCTCTCATGAAATATCATTCATATTATAATCTTGCACGATCTTATCATAGTAAAGGTGATTATGACACCACTTGTCAAGGAAAGCCAGAGGCCACACGATTTTGTGGATAGGTTCAATTGAAGCTAGGTGATCTTAAGAGTTCTCTCTCAAATTTTGAAAAGGTTTTGGAGGTTCACCTTGAGAACTATGAGAGCTTAAAAGCTGTAGGCCATATATATGCTTGACATTGGTAGGTAGAGAAGGATTTGGAGATTTTAAGAAAGGAAACTATCATAGATCCACATGATGCCCATGCATTTATCAAGATGGGCGAGTTATTAATATCATTAGACCCCAGTGTAGCCTTAGATTCTCTTAAGATGCCAAAGTATCTTCTAAAGAAGAGAAGAGAAGAATTACCCATTCAATTGTTAAAAAACATTGGGGTTCTTCATTTTGAGCGTGATGAACTAGAGTTGGCTCAACAAACTTTTATGGAGGCATTAGGAAATGATGTTATGTCTCTACATAAATATCTGTGGTCACTTTTGTGCATTTTTCACTTGTAGGATTCTCGCAGTTAGTTAAAAAGGTAGTGTTCATGAAGGAATGGAAAATATGCGTAGAGCCTTTCAATTATACCCATACTCTACAATGGCATTGAATCATTTAGCAAGCCATTTTTTCTTCATTGCAGGGCATCATTTTCTTGTGGAACAGTTGACTAAGACAAGTCTTGTTTCAATTAAACACCCTCTCATGAAATCTCATTCATATTATAATCTTGTACGATCTTATAGGTGATTATGACACCACTTGTCAAGGAAAGCCAAAGGCCATAGGATTTTGTGGATAGGTTCAATTGAAGTTGGGAGATCTTAAGAGTTCTCTCTCAAATTTTGAAAAGGTTTTGGAGGTCCACCCTGAGAACCGTGAGAGATTAAAATATATAGGCCATATATATGCTCAGCAAGGGTTGGCAGAGAAGGCTTTGGAAATTTTAAGAAAGGAAACTCACATAGATCCACCTGATGCCCATGCATTTATCAAGATGGGTGAGTTATTAATATTGTTAGACCCTAGTGCAACCTTAGATTCTCTTAAGATGCCAAAGTCTCTTCTAAAGAAGGGCAAAGAAGAATTACCCATTCAATTGTTAAACAACATTGGGGTTCTTCATTTTGAGTTTGATGAACTAGAGTTGGATCAACAAAATTTTATGGAGGCATTAGGAAATGATGTTCTGCCTCTACATAAATCTCTTTGGTCAGTTTTGTGCATTTTTTACTTGTAGGATTCTCACAGTTATTGAAAAAGGTATTGTTCATGAAGGAATGGTAAAGATGCGTAGAGCCTTTGAATTATACCCATACTCTGTAATGGCATTGAATCATTTAGCAAACCATTTTTTCTTCACTTTAGGGAAACATTTTCTTGTGGAACAGTTGGCTGAGACAAATGTTGTTTTGACTAACCACCCTCTCATGAAATATCATTCATATTATAATATTTCAGGATCTTATCATAGTAAAGGTGATTATGAGACCACTTGTCAATGAAATCCAGAGGCCACAGGATTTTGTGGATAGGTTCAATTTAAGTTGGGAGATATTAAGAGTTCTCTCTCAAATTTTTAAAAGGTTTTGGAGGTCCACCCTGAGAACTATGAGAGCTTAAAAGATGTAGGCCATATATATGCTCAACAAGGGTTGGAAGAGAAGCCATTGGAAATTTTAAGAAATGCAAGTTGCATAGATCCACCTGATGCCCATGCATTTATCAAGATGGGTGAGTTATTAATATCATCAAAACCCAGTGCAACTTTAGATTCTCTTAAGATGCCAAAGTCTCTTCTGATGAAGAGCAGAGAAGAATTACCCATTCAATTGTTAAACAACATTAGGGTTCTTCATTTTGAGCGTGATGAACTAGAGTTGGCTCAACAAAATTTTATGGAGGCACTAGGAAATGGAATTTGGGTTTAATTCATAAATAAAATCCCCAATGCTAATTCTGCAGTTTTTCCTGTGCTCTTTAAGAATATGAAATTATTCCATTGACTAGAAGAAGGTGGTGTTTCACTTGAGTTACCATGGGATAAAGTCACAACACTATTTAATCTTGCTAGGTTGTTTGAACAACTACATGATACTAAAAAAGAAAATCTTTTATACAGGCTAATATTGTTCAAGTTTCTTGATTATGTGGATGCATATCTATGTCTTGCAGCCATGGCTTAGGCTCAAAATGAGATCCAACTAAGCCTAGAATTGATTGGGGATGCACTTAAGGTGGATAAAAAATCATCAAATGCTTTATCTATGCTTGTAAAATGGAACTGCAAACAGACGACTGGCTTAAAGAAAAGAAACAATTAAAGTTGCACAAAGTGAAACATATGCAAAGAATTCTTATGCTGACATTTCACTTGGAAATTGGAATTATTTTGTAGCTTTTTGCAATGAGAGGAGGGATGCAAAGGTGGAGGCACAACATCTTGAGAAGGCTAGATAATTGTATTGTAAAGTGTTGGCATAGAGACTAGGAAATTCTTATGCCACAAATGAGGCAGCCATTGTGCTAGCTGAAAGGGGTCAACTTGATATTGCAAAGGAAATTTTTACATAGGTTTCAAGAAGCTGCAACAGGAAACATCTTTGTTTAGATGCCTGATGTATGGGTAAATCTAGCACATGTTTAATTTGCACAAGGACAGTTTGCGCTTGTAGTGAAAATGTATCAAAATTGTTTAAGGAAATTCTAATTTGGCACTGACATCCAAATTTTATTATATTTATCTCAAGCAAATTATGAAGTAGAATAGTGGCAAGATTATAAAAGAACATTATTAAAAGCAGTAGATTGTAATGAACGTTTCAAATTTGTGTTTAATGTATTGAGGGTTTCAAATTACCTCTAAATTCGCTACAGAGGGCATCCCCAAATATGATTTTTCTACAAAGGGCCTTTGCAAATTCAAATTTGTTGTAGTAAAATCTGAATTCCTTTCTCTTGCCCACCTTTTTAGAAGTCTTTAGGTCCTCTCCGAATCCTTATCGCCCATGCAAGTAGCTGTTGATCAAAATTCCTCATGCTAGGCTAATGAATTAAGCAAGGTCTGCAATGAACGAATGAAGCGAGGTCAAGTGAGATGAATGAATCTGCAATGAATGTGAATAATCATGCCAATACATCGTGCACATGAATACATCACGCCAATATTTGGCCAAATTGTTTTTTAAAATTTTTGTCTACTTTGGATTTGATGACTAACTATTTAGTAATTTTTATTTCTGTGACTAAATAATTTTTTAGTCAATGACCAAATAGTCATTTATTTACTCATTTATAGTTGAGTTGTAAAAAATGAGTAGAATTTAGTCATTTTTAGTTGTTGTGACTAAAAGTTTTAGTCACCTAGTCATATATTTGCCAAATTCTACTAGTGATATCCCCTTGTACAAGACTAGATTGGGTACTACTTGAGGAGAGGTACTTGATGCCTATGAGAGACAGATAGGTGTCTTGATGCCTACCATATCCATAAGAATGTCCAAAACAAGACCTTCTATTAGCGTTTCCTCTGCTTCTCAAAAGCCACCTACTGTCAAGGTGAGTAAAATACCCCTTGGTTTCTGCTTCACCCCTCTTACTACCCTTGGCAGTGGGGGATCCAGAGGAATGATTGGTGGAAACTTTGGTAGTAGAGGTGGCTTTGGTGGAGGCCATTGTGGTGGCTTCAGTAGTGGGGGTGACTCCAATGGAGGCCCTACTAGTGGTGGTGGCTTCGACGGTGGTCATGGTGGTGGCTCTCGAGGTGGTTCCAGAGGTGTTGTTGGTGGTAGTGGTTTTGGGGAAGGTTCCACTAGGCCTTTGTCATCCTCTGACACTATTCTAAATGCTCTTCTTTAGAGCATGGGTCAGATGCAAAACCAGTTAGCAAACCTTTCTCAAGCCTTTTCCCAACCTATTTTTCAACCTTTCTTCCAACATAGCCCATTCTTGGTGGCAATCTTGAGTAATCCCTTCCCATAGGGAATGGAGATTCCTAAGTTTAGAAAGTATGGTGGTAAAGGGGATCTGTAAACACATGTATTAGCTTTCAACGCCATGTGTAAAAATTTCTTTCATCATGATGCTTTGATGGAAATTTTTTTTCCTCGATCTCTCAAGGACACATCACTCGAGTGGTACTGTTCCTTGCTCGATAAATCTATATTCTCATTTGATCAACTCATCAATCAGTTTCTCTGTCAGTTCCAGGCTAACATCGATCCAAAGATGACCTTCTCAGATCTCGTCCAATGTAAGCGTGGAGATAACAAGAAGATAACTGACTTCAGAGCATGATACCAAGCGCTCTTTTCACAGATATCGTACCCGCTATTCGACTCCAATGTGCAAAAGGTGTTCATAGGAAACCTGTAGTGAGCCTGGAAGGAGAAGTTTTCCCTGATGAACTACCATTCTTTCACACATTTGTGTGTTGCATTGCGAGAGTATCAACAAATGGTAGTTCATTTCAGGGGATCCTCCTCGCTCTCCCATTTCGAAGGAAATTCTATTGTGTCCATCTCAGGAAAAGGAAAAGCTATTGTGAATGTATTTACTATGACTAAGGATCACAACCTCAGATGCAATAGGAAGTTTATGAAGTTAGCTGAATCTTATACTTCCATTTTACAAAAGTTGTTGAAGGATAAGATCATAAATTTGGAAAACCCTCAACCTCTAAAGGAACCTTATCCTGATTGGTATGATGTGAATTCTTTTTTCAGTACCATCAAGTTAACGGGCATGATATTAAGCATTGCATGTGTGTGCATCATGAGATACTGGATTGCATTGACGACGGTACCATCCGTCTCGATGGAAAGAAACAAAACATGAATAAGTTGGTAGTGAAGGCCAATAGCGAGTTGCAGATCTACACAAACCCATTTTCATCCCATTCTATGAACTTGATTATTGACCCCTCCGACGCTTCTCCTCAACCCTTGGCGTATGTTAACATGGTTTCAATTACTCCTCCCCCGCAACCTACGACTGGCTCGCCAGATGTGAGATTCAGTTCATAGGACTTGCCCTTGAATAATAAGACCTATCCCCTATACATTCCTACTCATGTCAATGGAAACATTATGATAATAGTCCTAGTTGACCTCGTGAGCCGGGTGAATGTTATTACGGAAGAGACGTTATGGCTAAATTAATTACAAAGGGAAGAATATGAAGAAACAAAATCTACCATATGTACACATGATGGTATCTCTCTTAAGCCATATGGATCTATAACCCTTTCTATCCTTGTTGGACCTAGGGTTATGGACAAAACATTTGATGTCATTCTAGAATCTGATCTGTTCAGGGTGAAGTTGGGCATCCCGTGGCTAGCTTCCATGAACCAAATTGCTTCCATTATTCACAAGTTTTTAAAGTTTTCCCACAAAGTTGTTGTACATGTTGTGCATGACACTAGATATCAACCATTGGTATCCCATGGGGGGTATTCCTTGGATCATTTTTGGCCCACACCAGTCGGTCCGCCCCCTCCTAGAATGAACCTGCTTTACTAAAACTATGTGAAGTACAAAACTAGGGCCAAACGACAGTCGAAAGTGACTCCTCCAGTAGCGTAGCAGCAAGCTGCCTCCTCTCAGAAGGGAAAGGAGATGCCTTTCTGTCCTCAGGGTGCCACTTCTACCCCCCTTTTTGAAGAGGAGTTCTGGATGACTACTCTCAGATTTCACATAAGAAGTCTGATGGTACCTACTTAGTGTAAAGACAAGATTCAGATATCTAACCTTCCTACCATACCTCTAGGACCTTGGCCCTACCTTTAAGGTAAGAGGAGGGCTCCCCATTAGGAGTCCTCTATATCTTAGCCTATGCGGCCTGCTACCACTCCTACTCCTAGGGCAGTGAATGGGAAGAGGCCCATCACTAAGGTGTTAGAGCCGAATCCTCCCATTGTTGCTCCAATCTCATCCCAATCTCTCCCTCCTACTCCCATCTAGGAGTCTCTCCCTCTACCAGAAATGGCTATGATGGATACTTTGATAGCCAAGAAGGAGCCTTCTATTCCATCCCAGCTCCTGGCCTCTAGCTCCCAAAGTCACAAGAACTGCCTTGTGTGTGAGTGCAAGCATCGACGAAAGGCTCTAGTTGCTGACCAGGCCACCTTGCAAAGGAAGGAAGAGGAGTCAACCACTCCTATTTTGGGGGCTACTGTTGTGTTCTCCTCTCTCATCCCCTCTGCTTTGGTTCAATCAACCTCAATGCTGCTTTCAGCTCCCGCTGCAAGTGTAAACACCCCTAACCATAAAAAGGTGTAGGTGTTTATTGCTCCTTCAGTCAAGCCTCCCCTCTTGATGTCCCTCTTGGAAATATCGCCGTTCTTGAAGCCTTTGGACATGTCAAACACCTTGGTGGTTTCTACCGTGGTTCTCTCCTCCTCCTAAATGACTTCTACCTCATCCGTGGGGATCTTGCATCCTCCGATGAAGTGGGAGATACAAGATGGACCTTATAGAAATGGGGGGAAAAAGAGGAGCCCACCTTCTTCAGAAGGTGGTTTTGTGTTAGCATGTGCTATCCTAGTGATGAAAGAAGTTCTGGTGTCCTTGGAGTTCGTCACTACTCTCGAGTCACTCAGTGAGCCTAGCAGTGAATCTTGGGTGTTGCCTCCCTCATCTATTGAGGAAACATATGGCACTCCTATGAAGTGCATGTTTAACTCTTTGGATGAGGTCCTATCCCTTTCAGTAATCTTCATGAAGTCACTGACCATTGTCCCATAGGAGATGAGTGGAGGAGACCCCGAAGAGTCTCCTTCCTTAGCTCTTGCTGCAGGGGGGTCAGAGGGTTCCCCCTTGAAATTCCACCTTTGCAGGCTCGTCACCCTTCCCTATATAATGATATAGATTGGGAGGCTGATGACCTCTTGGTTGATGAGTATTAGGGGGAACCTCTTCTTTATCTATAGTGTAGTGTGTGTGTGTGTGTTTGTGTTCCCACGTGCTTGCATTATGTGTTCCTAGATGACCCTTGTCACCCTCATAGGTGCTTGGATATAGGAGTGTTATGTGTTGCACAACTTCCTCTATTTGTTCCATCATTCTTCCTCTGTTATGTGTATTGATTTTCTATAATTGGGGATGAGGCAAAGTGTTAGGGGCATTTAGGCTTCCCTTCCATGTTGACCCAATTTTTTATTTTTATTTATTTTTCTCGTGCGTTCTTCATATGGTTTGATATAGTAGGGGGTTGATGACAGTTCATTAATATACTACTATTATGATACTTATATATATATTTATGAGCATCTTTGACCCAAAAATATCAGACTACCCCTATGCCCCTTGTTGTCATTATCTCTTTTTACAATGTTGTTATCTTTCTCTCTTTGCTTGATTCATGATGTTGTGGTCCTCATGTGTTGTCCCTCAAGTGTGTGACAACATTACCACGATTACATCTCATTGTGTTTTGCGAGCCACAACATTACTTTTTCATTCTTGATTTTCTCTCCTTAGGATGCCACACACCTCTATGTTCAACACACACCATCCTAAAGGGGGGCTATCATGTCAACTTCAATTTAAAAAAAATGAATTTAGTGGCCAACGAATATTTTCTTGAAAATATTTTGATAATGCTTTTTCAAAAATCACATTCTTAACAAGGACCCCTAGTGGAACGTGTTTCCTTTGTCATGGGTTCATAAAGAAAGAGCTTGAAGAACTTTCCTGAGGAGGGAGAAAATTTTCCTGCCAGAGAAGTCTTGATCTTCCCCTCGTGAGGGGGCATTTTCTTCCTTTCAAATTCCTTGATGAAGTGAACATCTTTCAAAAGGATTCCTTGATGTTGAATTGATTTGGGAAAAATTCTCTCTCACTCAAACAACATGTTCTTTGAGTGGAATCCTTTTCTTTTGAAGGGTTCTTGAGGGACCCCTTTGAAAGCTCTTATCTTCAATTTTTTGACTATTTGTGTGTCTGTTTGCTTGCTTTCCTACGTCTGTTTTTGATTTCTAACATGTTTTATTTGCGGATTAACATATTTCTTTGCAAGTGCTCCTCTGAAGCTACTTTCTAGTCCAAAAATTCGGTGTCCACTCACACTGGGCTTCTTTCAAGAGAGAGTACCTAGGGGGTGCCTTCTTTGTAGGTCTGAGGGACTATGAAGTGCTTGCATCCTATGGGATTTTTCCATCGTTGGTCTGCAGGCCTTCGGTGTACACTCTATAGTTCCAAGGAGCTATAGAGTCCTTTATTCAAACCTCCCGAAGAGAGAGTACCTGTGGAGATATTTTCCTTCCTTGCACTTTCAAGTTCACTAGATTATGATATGCTTCCTCGACGTTTTAGGTATACATTTCTAAACTTTTCGATCTACTTTACTGAACATTCATTGACACTCATGCTCGCTAAAGTAGGGGCAAAATGTATAGGAGTGAATTTTCACCCCTTGTGTAAATTCCCCTTTTACATCTCTCCACCTTATAAAATCAAACCTGAATTTGAAATTCCACATTACCCATTTGCCTCACATCCAATTGGCGCTTGTATTTTGTGTCAATGGGGAATTTTTTTTAGGGACGTGAGCATGGTGCATAGACGTCTGTGTGGCATGCTGCCATCCCTGATAGATTCCTTCCCCTGGAATCCATAGGGACATTACATTCTCCATTGGCCATGAAGTGTAAACGCCTCTGTGTCGACCAGTTGGCTAAAAAATGGCTCTTTCCCTCTCATTTTGATCTTGAAATGCCTATCTCTCTCATTAAATCCATCTCCTTAGCATCTCTTTAACACTTCTATAACTCTGGAGCATTCAACTTCATTCTCTTAGCATTTTCACAACATTTTCATTGAGAAATTCCATCCATCTTGTTGCAATTTTTCCACCATAGGAGTTGTGTTTTGGTGTCCCAAGGGACTACTTCTTCATTGTTACGGTAACATAGACCTTACTGAGTTTGCAACCTCCTCTATGTGCTTGAGAGCACCTTGATTGGGAAGGTGATATTGCTTGTTGATTAACGTAGCATAGTGCCTTTGTTATTGTTCAGTTTCTTTCCTTTGTTCTCTTTATCACATTTTCCATATCATGGATTTCCTCGTTGTTCGTGGAGGTGGAAACACCAAAATGGGTGTTTGATTGAGGCAAACCCCTATATAGACAATTTTTTTCCCTCTCTTAGCTATGTGCAAGTGAATGTGTGTGTGGAGGTTGTTGGCGAGTTGAACCTTTAGTGAGTTGGACTTCATCACCTTAGTTTTCATCTATCTTCTTCACCATCTTTATAGTTATTTATCATACTTTAGTATTCTGTTTAGTTCATTAAACCTCATTTACTGGGCTTTCAGTAGTTTTTTGGATTTCCATACTACATTTCACACTTTTTGGTTGGAATCCAACACACGAAAGAGATGCTAGTGCGCTGCACTGTCGTCCTTGACCCGCACTGTCATCCTCAGGCATAGAGCTTTCTGAGGTGAAGTTTAGATTCCAGAAACCAACTCATCTAGTCCTATTCAATTTTTTTGATCTGTAGAGTGACAAAAGTACTTGAGAGTGCTCTTCATTCCCTATCCTTGACCTAAAACACCCACTTATCTTGAGGTAAGATAGGGCAGCCCTCCGCTCTTGGCTCTCCGTGACCTAAAGCCTTGGTGTGGTTGGTCCCCCTACCTTAAATTTGGATAGGAGGATATAATGATAGTTTTTTACTACTAATTTTGTTAGAAATAGTCATTCCTCCATATCTACAATGTATTAGGGCAACCACCATAGCTAGCCAGGATCTTCCCAATATCAACAAATAACAATCTTAGGGTTATGTAACTAAATAAACTAAAAATCTATAGGATATTCCTAAGTTTCAACCATAACCAAATTTTTATAAGACTCCTTTGGGAATGGAAATATATTGGTTCGTCATTTGAATAATAGTACTTGTAGTTTGTGGGTTTGTTAATGATAACATTTGTAGTCATGCCATTTACATTAGCTCCAAAATCCACAAGTATATTTAGAAATTCAACTCCAACAATCAATATAGTAATCATACCTGACTGCTAGGATCACCATACTTGGGAGGAAGAAATTCCCATAAAAGGACATGTTAGCTAGGTATCTATTAATTTAGACAATGTTAATTTGTTTTTTTCATTGAAATTTTTATACATAATGGTTTAATTGGTTGATTTAGTTTGGGTATTTCCTTGATTGCTTGTAACAATGAAATTTTTATTTTCAACTATTTGATCTCTTGTATGAGGTGAGTTTCATTTGAAAAAATGGTTTCTAAGGGAATTTCGGGGTCACTTCTTTAAATATCTATTAAAAGGGGCTTGTTTCAAAACATGGAATTCTTCTCATTTTTTGAGATTAACTCTTGGGAAATATTTAGAGAAGGGTTTGGTAACATTATTAGTGGAATAATCTAGGAGGTTGTTAAAATAATTCTTTGAGAAAGCTCCAAAAAGAGACTTTGGAGAAGATTTGAAATATAACTTCAAGGAGTTGTTGAGAAACACCTCTTGGGTGGCTTTGGAAGATAATTACAATAGAGTGTTAGAGGGTTTTGTTGACATTTCATGCCCCCCTTAGATGACCCATCACTGATATCCGATCTGAGATATCCTAAATGGGCCATCTTGCATGAGTTTTCCTTGAGGGTTCATAAATTGGATGTCCCAGATTTTTGGGTTTTTGGGCTTTCACTTACCTGCTTACTTGCATGCTTTTTCCATTACTCCCACTCCTTCTTTTCCATCTTCTTTCCTCTAAGTGTTTCGGATGTCAGCCTTCGCCCTTACCCTTTACCCTTTACCAATTTTTAAAGTTAAGCCTCATGCCTTACCTCCGACCACCAAAGCTCGATTAAGGTTTTCAAGACTTGTCTAAGTCTTGGCTTGTAAGAATTTAGGGGTCTGTTCTTCCCCTTCTCTTCTTCCATTCTTCCTCCTCCTTCATCTCCTTTCTCTATTTTCACTAAGCTTTTATATGTCAGCCTTTGGCCTTCCCTTTTAACATCTTATTTCCCTTCATTGATCATTGCCCAATGGCCTGACACACAATCCTTGAAGGTTTGATGTTATCACTTGCATGCTTTCTTTTTCACCCTTCTTCCATTTATTCTTACCACTGATGCCTTGATTACAAATTCAGCTAAGTATTGGGTTTTCAAATGTTGGCCTTTGGACTTCTCCATTACCTCTTAGCTTTCTTTGATAAGAGGTAACCCATCTCCTCGATCCCTGATGCTCATTCAAAGAAGGTTCTTTTTGGTGGTCACAGTTTCTTTCTTCCTTCAGTAAGTGGTAAGCTGCAGACCTGACACCTCGACGATCCATAGATTGGCGCATTTTTTTTCAACAATGCCATTGCACATGAAGTTTGATGAAAGCATGAGCATGAGGTAGGCCCGATGCTCAACCCCCAATGAGGAAAGATTTTTGGGGGTCTGAACCATTTAATTCAAATGCTCGCAAAGGAATTTTTTTAGCCTGATGCCCCGATGATCCATGGATTGGCACATCTTTTTTTAATGATTCCATTAATGTGCAACCACTTCCCAACTACCAGGCATGTTTTTTAGGGTTCAAGGACAACATTTATTGCTCTTTTGACTTCTCCAAGTGGATTTTATGGGTTCCATGCTCATTCATTGCTGATGGGTGTCCCTTATGACCGTTTCCATACCCAAATCATGGATTTCATGGAGGATTTTGGATGGATTTTCCAAGAAAATCTTCATAGCAAGGTGGATAGCGTGCAAACCTTATCCTCTCCAAGCTCTTCTTGGTGCAAGTTTCATAGTAGGTATGGCGATCATTCTTGTTTTGGGCACACATTTTTTGGATAGATCTCACGCTTCTTTGATTAGATTTGCTAACTCTAGCTAGTTAGGGTTTGATTAATATTCATCTTAGTTATGCTTGAACTATAAAGGAAACACTTGTATATTTTTTGAGGGTTCTTCCTCTGGGTCCTCTAGGGTTTTTCTCTTGTAGACACTGTAATTTTTCCATTTTTCCATTGTAAGGATTGCTTCTAATCTTTTGTGTTAATAAAGTTAAGCTATTATCATTGTTATCTCTTACATGTTTGAGTAAAATCTTGTTACCTTCATGTTTTACTATGTGTTTTAGCTATTTTATTGATGTATTATGTTGTTTAGAAGCAAGAAGAAACACGTTTCTATCTTGGTGCATCACCTTCCTTTCATTTCATTTTATCCTTCTATCCCTTTTCCTCTATGATTTATTAGATTAGAGTTGTAATAGGTTTCATGTGCTGGGTTAGACCAACACATTTTCACTTAGTTTAGAAGAGGAATTTGGCCTTCTCCGGAGATTCAATCTCATTCGTGTGAAGGTCCCACACCTTGAGGTTGTTTCCATTATGTCATTAGACCACTAAACTCTTGTTCAGTAGAGTGCAATTTTATGTGACAACAGTTTTTGGCTTGCCCAATTGGACACAAGAAGTTATTTCACTTCATTTTTTTGAGAGAATGGTGCTGCTCTCAACATTTTAGCCTTGAAGAGTCTCTTAAACAAGTACCTAGTGACTCTACAATCAAGGGATGGCTCTACATATGAATTGGTGACTCTACTGCTATCTAGAAATCTTGGTTTAAGATCAAACCTATACATTCATGCGAAGAATCCAAACAAGAGCGTCTTCTAGAGGTAATTTCCAATACACCCAACTCTCATTTTCGACTTCTAGAAGAAGAAATATACAATATTTTTCACCTATAAGAAGAAATAGGAGTATAACTCCACATCCTAGAGCTCAATCTACACCACCTATGGGTAGATTATTTCAAGCTAGAACACCCATTGTCCATACATTTTTTTTGTTATCCCATATGGCTTTGCCCAGAAATCAACCTTTTGTAACTTTTACTAGTGGAAGCCCCTTGATTCTAGCCCAAAAAGATGATATACCAGTCAATGCCCTCAAGAGTATTTCCTATTTTATTGGTGAAACATCTACAACTCCAGTAGAGCACATCATAGATATGGAAAACATATGCTTAGTGCATGATGTAACAAAAGACTACGTGGCTATTAGATTACTTACCACTTCACTGAAAGGTAAAGCACTGTAGTGGTATAGAGAACTACCACCCAACTCCATTCACAATTGGGATGAGTTAGGGGAGAAGTTATGCAAACATTTTGAAGACACAAGTGACCATTTGTTCCTAGTAGAACAACTAACCAAAATTAAAAGAGCACCTCATGAATTCATCAGTGATTTCAATTACAGATTCCAAAAGATGGGATAAAATTCTTGTTTTGGTCAAGCCTTCTCCTGAGCATTCTTTTGTATATTTCTTAAGGGTCATTAACATTGATATAGCTTTTATGGTTCAGTAAATGGGAGGTTACACCTTACTAGGTGCATATGATGCTACCATAAGGGAAAAAAATTATTTAATTCAGGCAGGGAAGATAGCTCCTAGGCCACCAATGCCTTTATTTCTAGAGCTTCCTTCATAGCCAACAGTGGCCCCTATTCTAGTGGCTCCTATTCTAGTGGTTCCCAGGAGCCAAACATCTACTTTTGTGACACTTCCAGATGATTGGGGAACCTTGCTCTAAAGTATGAACAATAGGTTAATAGGATTGGATAGGCAATAAGCTCAAAACAATAGGCCTTATCAACCTCAAAATCAGGGTTATTAACAAAATAGGCCACCTTATCAAGGACAAAATCAGTGGAGTCATGCTAAGCCTTTGAATAGCATGCACACAACTACTACCAACACTTCTTCTAAGGCTTTGGTCCTAATGCAAAATAATTAGCCCAGGATCAAGAGTGGTGGTACCCTTGTGAGCAAGCTCATAATGAAAATGCTTGTCAAAATGGAGAGTTTGTGCAAACTTTGGTAGCTCAAAATGAAACCTCTACTTCAAAGCAACAAATTGGCATGAACCAAACAACTACTAGTAATCAAATCCATGCACGAGGTGACTCTTTATTTGTCATTTGGGGTCAAGAGGATTTCTGTGGTGTAAATCAAGTGGATATTGATGCAATAGCCCACAATACAAGATCAAAGAAAAGAGAAATGGAGGGTGGTGCATCTTCCATGGTTGGGAAAGCACAAGTCTCTTAGCAACCTCAACCAAGTGCAAATGCTAGACCAATAGGTAGAACAATAGAGGTTCCACAATCAAATCAGCCTGTTAATAGGCCTAAACAAGTGGTGGAGCATCCTAAGATCACACAAGAAATGAGAATAAACCCTATTACAAAGGTTCCTTCTAAAGCTAGTCAATTTCCTTTCAACATAGTGGAGCAAATAAAGAAAGTCAATCTGAATGTTACTATGTGGGAGGCTCTATCCATCCCATCACAAAGGGATATTCTATAGTAGGCTTTAAAGGAACATAAAAAAATAGATGATGTACAAGAAAAAGAGAAAACTACTCCATCAAGCAACCTGGTGCAACCCAAAGAGGAAGGGAATTCAAGAAAAAATAGTAAGCCACCTCCCTTCTATCTTTATCTAATTATTGGAAATCATATAGTGCATAATTGTATGATAGACTCTAGGGCTAGTAGTTTTGTTATGCCTAAGGGAATTGCTGACATGCTTGGTATCAAGTATGAATCAGTGGCTAGAAAAGTTTTACAATTGGATAGAAGTACTGTCAATACAGTGGGAGTAATTAAAGACCTAAAGTTGTCCTTGCATGCATGTCTCAGCTGTGATGTGTTGCAAGACATTTTAGTCATAGAACCCCCTGCTCATTTTTCCATTTGCTTATCCAAAGATTTCACTGCTAAGATAGGTAGTACTTATCTACTAATTGGTAACACATGCTATTTAGAACAAGATATTTAAAGTCTTATCTACATTCTTCCTTGAGGCTTTGGTGTTAGGAGAGTTTTTTCCGCACCTAACCTTTCATTTCAACCATTACACCAGCACCAACACCATTTATGTTCCTGGAACCATAAAAAAACATATGCCACAATCCCCCTAAATCCTCTTGAGCTTTTATGAGATTGGGGAAAGGAGAATTATCCTCATGAATATAATAGGTGCTAACACCAATCTCCTCTACCTCATCAATAACAATTGGATCAAAATGTAAATCATTTCCCCATTCATCCAACAAACAATCAGGTACCTCCTCTATAGGATTTGCAAGCTCATGAACATAACACTCCTCCTTTCGATCATGCAATGTATAGTTCATGTATATTGGACTAGGAGTGTTAGGATCTAGATGATATTTTACTATGGGCTTAGATTTGATGGTTTCTTTAGTGCCATTTTACAATTACAGTGCAATCAGATACACATGAAAAGAATAACATAAAAGAGAAATGAAGACATACACAATTGGACACCAGATTTACTTGGGAAAAGCCTTACGGGAGAAAAACCCACCACACCAAGAAAAGCCTCTTTGTATTATAGTAAACAAAATTACATATAGAGATCGAACTTCCACTTTCTGATGTCAAATTAATAGCAACAACATTTCCTTGATCAACCTTGTACAAAACATCATTGTTACAATGCTCTCAAAATTGAATTCATTCACACTGATCAAATCGTGTTTAGAATCAAACAACTCTTCTCTTTTGAACTGTTCACCATTGTCTACCATTACAGAGCGTAAACGTTTTCCTCACAATTTTTTCATCTTCCACATAGGAACGGTCACAATAGTCCAACTACCAATGGTTCACATTTCACTTCGTTCATTGGTTCAAAGTAGACCACGTCAGACAGTCATTCGATCAAAACATTCAAATAGAATCGCATGTCAGTGAGACACTAGACTATGTCTCCCCGATGCCAAAATGCCCGACTGTCCTTATCGGCAAGAGTCACCACTATCAGCAAGAGTCATATCAAGTTCAAACCTGTCTCCCAGAGTGACTCTATCGCTAAGACATCACATCGATATCCATCTCATGTAGATCTATTGACAAGAGTTTCGCTATTGCTGAGAGTTGACATCGAACAAAAATCAATCAGAAAGATATCCTCTATCGGCAAGAGTTCACACTGAATGCAAAACCATCGGCCAAACCCATTATATCAGCAATACATCTCACCGATGTCCACTGCAAAACCATCGGCAAGACCATCGCTGTCGCTAAGACTTCACATTGATGTTCAACTTATGTAGCTCTATCAACAAGATCATCGCTATCGACGAGACATCATAACAAACACAAATCCATCGGTGAGAAGAATACTATCGACAAGAGGTCATACCAAATGCACCTACTTGTTGGTGAGAGAAACATCCATTGGCAAGAGATCATACCGAATGAAAATCTGTCGCGAGACCAACACAGTCGGCAAGAGCTCACACCAAATGTATACCTGTCGGTGAGACCACATCCATCGGCAAGAGTTCTCACCGAACATAGACTTGTCGGTGAGACCAACACTGTCGACAAGAGCTCACACCAAATGTATACCCGCCAGTGAGAGGATAACCATTAGTGAGACTGGTGCTTTTGAAAATAGTCTGAGAGTCTCCCCGATGTCCAATATGAATAAAGCTATCGGCGGGACTAACACAGTGAGAATGTGTCTGACAGTCACCCCGATATTCAATTGTCACCAAGAGTCTCCTCGATGACCACTAGGAACCAACCCATCGGCAAGACATAACCAAAGTCTCAGGGACTTTGATCTTATGAACACAACTGCTAGTCGTTAAGACATTCTGAGGGTCTCACCAATTTTTCTCTTTCAGGAGTTTCATGTTAGTAAGCTTGAGGCACATTTTCCAACAAACTCCCACTTGACAAAGATCTTACTGACACCTCCAGAGCACAACAAAACTACTAAAATTCATGGGAACTAAGGCCCATCAAATTGGCACACCACCTGAACTTGTCTGTGCTCACTGGCTTCATCAATGCATCTACAACATTTTCCAGAGTATCCACTTTTTCTAAAGAGACCTTTCCATCTTCCACCATATCTTGTACAAAATGATACTGCTCATCAATATGTTTTGTCTTGGCATGGAAAGTAGAATTTTTTGCCAAAAAAATAGTACTTTGACTATCACAGTAAATTATAATTATCCCTACATCAAACCTGATGTTAGAACACAAACATTTTAACCAGATTGCTTCTTTATAGGTGTGTATTGCTACCATGTATTCTACCTCTGTAGTGGACAAAGTGACTACAGCCCGCTACTTACTCATCCAACTAACTGCACCACCATTCATCATGAAAATATATCCACTGGTGGATCTTTTGCTATCAATGTCCTTTGCCCAATCAAAATCCACATAGCCTCGAATGCTGAGAGTCCTTTGTGATTCAACCAAATTTCCATGGTAACACAAAGCATATTTGAAGTTCCCTTCAGATATCTGAACACTCTTTTCACAATATCCTAATGTGTCCTTCCAGGATTTTCCATAAAAATGACTAAGTACTCGCATTGCTTGGGCAATGTATGGCCTTGTACAAACCATTGCATACATTAAACTACCAACTGCACTAGCATAAGGCACTCTGGTCATGTCCTCCATCTTAGTAGGAGATTTTGGACAATCTTCAACAGATAGCTTCGTTCCTGCAAAACTGGAACAACTAGCTGCTTGCACTCAGTCATACAAAATCTCTCTAGAACAATATTAATATACTTACTCTGGTGCCAAATTTTTCTACTCTTCCTATCCCTGGTTATTTCCATTCACAAAATATACCTAGGCTGCACCAAGATCTTTCATTTTGAACTTTGCAGACAACTGAGATTTTAGATCAGAAATCATTAACTTACTATTGCCCATGAACAACATATCATCAACATAGAGAGCAATAATAAGTACACGATCATTTTCAGCTTTGTAGTACACACAATGACCAAATTTCGATCTTACAAATCCCAATGACAAAACAAAGTGTCAAACTTCTAGTACCACATTGTAGGAGATTGTTTTAATCCATACAGAGATTTTTTCAACTTGTAAACCAAATTTTCTTTACCTTTTTCCATAAAGTGCTCAGGCTGGGACATATAAATTTCTTCTTCAAGGTCACCATGAAGAAATGCTGTCTTTACATCCATCTGTTCAATCTCTAAGTCATACGCTGCTGCAAGTGACAAAAGAAATCTGATAGACGTCAGCTTAGCTACAGGAGAAAAAATCTCTCCATAATCAATTCCCTCTACCTGGGAATAACCCTTCGCAACCAACCTCACCTTATACTTTTCCACACTGCCATACAGACCTATTTTCTTTTTAAATACCCATTTACAACCAACAACTTTTCTGCCTTTAGGCAAGGGTACCAAACTCCAAGTATCATTCTTTTCTAATGATGCCATTTCTTCATTCATGGATTCCAACCAAGAGTTTGAATCAGACATTCTAAATGCCTCTTTCATAGTCCTAGGCTCATCAGTGCTAGAAATTAAAGCATAGGCACAAGTAAATCTAACAAAGAAAACCCATACCTATTAGGTTGCTTTTGTTTCACGTGTTGACCTCCTCACAGGCTGAGGCTGAGGTTGTTCTTCATCTTCAGAACTCTCAGAACTACTTGAGCTCTCCTCAGTTTCAGGTACATTTTGAATTTTCAATTCCTCTTTATCTGGTATTGAAGGAATTTCAACTACATCCTTTTTATTTTCTGATTTTATCTCTGACTGCAGATCCAAAGTAGAAGGCTTCAATTCGCAAAAAATAACACTTTTGTTGTATAGAACCTTCTCTGTATTAGGATTCCAAAGCTTGTATCCTTTTATGCCAGCACTATAACCAATAAAAATACATTTAATTACCTTGTTTTCCAATTTAGACCTTTTTTCATTTGACACATGCATATGCCTCATAGCCAAAGACACAAATGTGTCTCAGAGAGGGCTTCTTTCCAGACCATGCTTTCAAAGGTGTTTTCTCAACAAGAGAAAAATTAGGAGGATGGTTTATTAAATAACATGTTGTTGCAAATACCTCAGCCCAAAACTTCTCCTCCAAGCCAGCACTGCTTAGCATACTTTGTGCTCTTTCCATTACTGTCTTGTTGAACCTTTCAACAACTCCATTTTGTTGCGGAGTGTAGGGTGTAGTTTTATGTCTTTTAATCCCATGATCTTTACAATACCTTTCAAACTCATTAGAACAAAACTCACTGCCATTTTTAGTCCTTAAACATTTTATTTTTCTTCCATTTTGATTTTCTACAAGGTTTTTAAATTCCTTAAAATGACTGAACACTTCTGATTTACTTTTCAAAAAATAAACAAATGCCCTTCTTGAATAATCATCAATGAATGATACATAATATCTTGATTTACACAAAGAAGGAACATTTACTGGACCAAAAACATTAGAATGTATGTAATCAAATAAACAAGAAGATTTGTGAGGACTGGAGTAAAATGAAACACGGTGTTGTTTACCATATATACAATTTTCACAAAACTCGAATTCGAGGTTACAATAATCAAGCCCTTCAACCAGTTTTTATTTTTCAAGGTTTTTAAACCTTTTTCTCCAATGTGGCCAAGCCTATGATGCGGAGCATAGTCTTTTCTACTAGAAGTTTAACTTCCATAGAGTTTGCACTATCGGGGAACTTTTTCCTCCTTTTCTCCATGAGTAGCCTTCGTGACTTTACAAAGAGACACTTGCATTGCACAACATGTGCATCCAACTTATACAAGGTACCAATCACGAGGCACCTAGCTAGCACCATTGAGCCTCTAGTCATCTTGCAGCCATTTCGAGCGTGACTTGCACTCCAACATCATTCAGCTTACTAACAAAAAGTAAAATTCTAGCCAGACTGGTATATGCATTACATCATTGATTCCCTTCACTCTTCCATCAGGAATTGAATTTTGACTCTTCCACGACCAACTATTTCCAGAGATGAATCCGTACCAAAACACCCTTCCACCATCATATTTTTCATACTTAGTGAACTAGTCTCTATGAGATGTCATGTGGAAAGATGCTCCAGAATCAATTAGCCAAACATCATCTAATGTCTATGTAGCCAAGGCTGCAATGAAAGCATCTGCATCACTCTGAGAAGAATCATTGTTGGAAGAATACTTCTTCTTTTTCTCCTCTTTGCAATCCTTTTCAGACATGACCAGGTTGCCCACAATTCCAACACTTTACCTTGGACTTCTTACCAGGAGACTTTGATCTCCCCTCTGATTTGGATTTGGACTTCTTGTCCTTCTTCTTGCCTTTTTCTTTTGATCTGCCTCTAACAGAAAGAGCCTCCTTCGCCATCTCAGAAGATTTTCTTCTCATCTCTTCTGATAACAAAGAAGCAACAATATCTTCCATCTAAAAAGAGGAAGTAGTACTCCCAATATCCATCACCAAGTGATCCCAAGAATCTAGCAAAGAACACAACAACAACATACAACGATCTTCTTCATCAATCTTCACACCCACATATGCTAACTGAGCAATCAACATGTTGAAAGCATTCAAATGATCAACAACAAACACTCCTTCCTACATTTTCAAAGAGTACTTCTTCCTCAAGAACAACTTATTCACCAAGGACTTGCCCTGATAAATAGCTCCCAGTCTTTTCCACAAAGAGGATGCTGTCTTTTCTTCATGAACATTTATAAGAACAGAGTCTGCTAAATAGAGCCTTATCAAACCCTTTGATTTTTGATCTGCAAGGTCCCAATCCTCTTGCTTCATGCATGTAGGCTTCATTCTAGACACAACAAGCCAAAGATCATGATCAACCAATAGATCTTCCATTTTGAGTTTCCACAACTCAAAATTACTGCCATTGAATTTCTCAATTTCAATCTTTCTTGACGTGCTTGCCATCTTAATCTATAATTTGAATTACCAGACTTCTACAAGACTCCCACTGAACAAAATTGACTCAAAAAACCCAACATACCCACAAGGATAACACAACTGGCCAGGCTCTGATACCACTTGTAAGGAAAGCTTAGGTGCGGAACAAACTCTCCTAATGCCAAAACCTCAGGGAAAAATGCGGATAGGACTTTAAATTTTACAATTACAGTGCAATCAGATAGACATGAAAATAATAATAGAAAAGAGAAATGAAGACATACATAATTGGACACTAGATTTATGTGGGAAAAACCTTATGGGAGAAAAACCCACCACACCAAGAAAAGCCTCTTTGTATTACAGTAAACAAAATTACATATAGAGATCGAACTTCCACTTTCTGATGTCAAATTAACAACAGCAACATTTCCTTGATCAACCTTGTACAAAACATCACTGTTACAATGCTCTTCGAATTGAATTCATTCACACTAATCAAATCATGTTCAAAATCAAGCAAATCTTCTCTTTCAAATTGTTCACCATTGTCTACCATTACAGAGCGTAAATTTTTTCCTCACAATCTATTCATCTTCCACACAAGAACGGTCACAACAGTCCAATTTCCAACGGTTCACATTTCGCTTTTCTCATTGGTTCAAAGCAGACCACATCAGACAGTCGTTTGGTCAAAACGTTCAAATAGAATCGCATGTCGGTGAGACACTAGATTGTGTCTCCCTGATGCAAAAATTCCTAACTGTCCTTATTGACAAGAGTCACCACCATCGGCAAGAGTCATATCGAGTTCAAACCTATCGGCTAGACTCACTCTATTGCTAAGACATCACATCGATACCCATCTCATGTAGATCTATCGACAAGAGTTTTGCTATCGCTGAGAGTTCACAATGAACATAAATCCATCAGCAAGATATCCTCTATCGGAAAGAGTTCACACCAAATGTAGAACCATCGGCTAGACCCATTCTATCGACAAGACATCTCACTGATGTCCACTACAAAACCATTGGCAAGACCATCGTTGTCGCTAAGACTTCACACTGATGTTCAACTTATGTAGCTCTATTGACAAGACCATCGCTATCGGCGAGACATCATACCAAACACAAATCCATCGGCAAGAGGAATACTATCGACAAGAGGTCATACCAAATGCACCTGTTTGTCGGCGAGAGAAACATCCATCAGCAAGAGATCATACTGAATGAAAATCTGTAGGCGAGACCAACACTGTCAGAAAGAGCTCACACCGAATGTATACCTGTCGGTGAGACCACATCCATTGGCAAGAGTTCTCACCTAACACAAACCTGTCGGCGAGACCAACACTAACCTATCGGCGAGCTCAATTTAGTTGCACTAACAATGTGGTTGAGTATGAAGCACTCATCTAAGGTCTCCAACTTGCACAAAAAAGAAGCATAAAATTGTTACAAGTTTTTGGTGACAGTGAATTGGTTTTCCATCATATTAGAACTCAAAGCTCAACCAAGAAAAGTTTGCTCAAATCCTAAAAACATAGGGTTTGGGATTTAATTGAGGGCTTTGAGGGTTTTAACATCTAAAAAATTATGAGAATCATAATAAACACGTTGATATACTTGCAACAGTTTGTGCTCAGTTTGACATACCAACACATATTGCTAGTAAAAAGGAGTAGCATATCAGACTTGTGGTGAGGCCTGTTGTTCCAGATAATCAGGATCACTGGCAAGTCTTTGATAGTGACCAACAAATAGTGAATTTTTTGCAAGATGAGAAATTTTTTTCTAAAAGAAATCAGTCCAAGCTGCAAAATCAGTATGGTGATTAGATCATGCAGGTTAGTAGCAACAAGCTACCAAATGGTCTTATCACCCTTGAAGGTATTTTCAACCCTAATGATCACCTAAAGTAGAAAAGGATGAACTTAGTTGCAAAGAAGGGTGACTTCAAGCCAATAGAAATTTTAGAGGGAAAGTCCGTAAACTTGGGGAAGGTATGCTTTACCATTGAACATGATGTTTTCATAGATCTTTGCAATAGATACAATGAAGACCTAAAGGGTTTTGAACCATGAAGACCTTAAGGGTTTTGGACTTATGAATACCTAAAGGGTTTTGACCTAGGCCTTTCCCAACATACTATTGAATTAGATCTTGATGCCAAACTTGGAAGGAAAAAACAAAGGCTTATAAATCCTAAGATTGAACCTTTGATGAGAAAAGAGTTGGGAAAATTGATTGAGGCTAGAATCATTTTTCCCATAAAGCATTCTTCATGGGTTGCAAATCTTGTTCTTGTTAGAAAAAATAACGAGGAAATAAGACTTTGTGTAGATTGTAGGGATCTAAATAAAGTGTCCCTAAAGGATCATTATCCCCTCCCCTCCATGTAGTATATTTTACAAAGAGTCAGTGGGTTAGAAAGGTTTTCCTTCTTGGATGGTTACTCAGGCTACAACCAAATTTTGGTCCAAGAATTTGATCAACATAAGACAACACTTACTACAAAGTGGGGCACCTATGCTTATTGTAAAATGATTTTTGGTCTAACCAATGTAGGTGCCACTTTTCATAAAGCCATCGATATGGCATTTCAAGGTGTGTTTAGACAGTTTGTTTGGTCTACTTGGATGATATCACGGTATTTTCAAAGCATGCAAAAGACCATTTTAGTCAGCTTGAGCAAGTATTTCAAAAATGTAGGGAATATAGTTTCCCTAAATCCAAATAAATGTGTCTTCACTATTGATTAGGGAAAGCTTCTTGGGAACATTGTTTCAAAAGATGGCTTGGTCATTGATCCCACAAGAGTAAAGTCTATCTCAGCCATCCCACTTCCCAGTCACAAGAAATGATTACAAAATTTCTTAGGCACAATTAACTTTGTGAGGAGGTTCATTCCAAACCTTGCTGCTTTGGTAAAGCCTCTTACTTCTATGCTTAAGAAAAATGTGGTCTTCAAGTGGACCAAAGAAGTTAAAGATAATTTTGAGACTATAAAACAAGAACTTGCTCAAGCTCCTACCCTTGTCAACCCTAAATATGACAAGGATTTCATTATTTATACCATTGGAGGTGAAGCAAGTATATCAACTGTCCTAACCTAGCTAAATAAAGAAAATATGGAGCAGCCCATTGATTTCTTTAGTGAAGGGCTCAAAGATTATGAGGTCAAGTATAGCTACGTTGAAAAGAAAGCTCTTGCCACTGTTAGAGCATTAAAAAAAATTATACATATGTTGTCTAATAATAGGATACATTTAATGGTACCCCATGTCAGTGTTAAAAAGTTCCTATTGAGCAGAGATATCAATGAAAAAAGGGCTGGATGGATCACCAAGGTGATGGAGTATGATGTTGAAATCAAAATCACCAAGTTGTGAGAGGCAAAGGGTTTTGTGAGAAACTTGTCTAAACATTTGAAACTCCTATAGAGGCCTCCCTTGTGCTACAGAAACAACAAGCACCAATTGCAAACATGCAAGGATTTTTACAGGAAGGTAGATATCCTTTGGGTCTAGATAGGACCAAAAAAAGAAATTTTAGATTACAGTCCATTCCCTATGTCATAGTGGATGGCATACTCTTCAGAAAGGATTTCAATGGAGTCCTAATAAGATGCATAAAGGTAGATCAGGTCAGTAGAATGCTAAATGAATTCCATGATGGCTCTTCAGGTGGCCATTTTTCTGCAAGGGCTACTGCTGCAAAGATTATGAGGGCTGGTTATTATTGGCTAACTTTGTTCAATGACGCTCACAAATGGGTGAGAAATTGAAAAAAAGTGTGCTTTCTTTTCTAGAAAGCAAAGGTTGGATGCCCTCCCTCTTCACCCCATTCAAGTTGATCAACCATTTACACAATGGGGTTTGGATTTTATTGGCATGATAAATCCACCATCAAGTGTTGGTCATAAATGGATTTTAATAGCCACAGATTACTTTACAAGGTGGACAAAGGCATTTGTCTTGAAGGATGCCACTGATGCTTCAGTTTTGGAATTCCTTGATGGAATTATTACCATATTTTGCACTCGTTCCACCATTATTTCATATAATGCCAAGGATTTTACTAGTGCTCAGATCCTTGATTGGGAAATGAAGCATGACATTTACTTGAAGATCTCATCTAATTACTATCCTTAGGGTAATGGCTTGGATGGATCTTCAAATAAAAATCTCATTAGGATTATCAAGAGGACCATTGAGGACAACCAAAGGGTATGGCATAACAAGTTAAAGACAACCCTTTGGATTGATAAAATTACTCGTAAAAGAGCAATTGGTAATTCTCCTTTCATCTTAGTTTATGGAAGGGTTCAAGCAAGGTTACCATTATCATTGGAGTTACATTCCCTTGAGTTGGCACATCAGTTGGAGTTAGAAGAAAATGATGGTATGATGGTAAGGTTGGTTGAGCTCTTGGAACTAGAGGAGACAAGGAACAAATCTATGCAAGTCATAGAGGCACATCAAGCACAGGTCAAAAGAAATTTTGACAAGAAGGAAGTTCGTAGGATGTTCCAAGAGGGATATTTAGTGCTAAAATGGGATGCAGATAGAGCAAAAGCTAGAAGACATTCCAAGTTTGATGCCATGTGAGTGGTCCATATGTCATCACTAGCTGCAAGGAAGCCAATGCATTCCATCTCTCTAGGATGGATGGTGAGGTTCTTCCAATCTCAGTCAATGGGATTCATCTCAAATATTATTTCTGATAAGTTTTGAGTTTTCAAGTACATATTGTAAATACTTTTGCTTTTCATGAAGTGCTTTGCACACCCTGCATTCTCCTTAAGGGAATGTATGTTCTAGTTTCCATTCCTTTTTCTAAGTGTAGGCTTGTACATGTTTTTTTTTTTTTCCCTTGGGAGGTCCAATGTTGTAAATTACCTTCATGAATTTGTGCCCAATGGATTGATAAGGCCTTTGGATTCCATGATTAGCAGGAAATCATCCCATATAAATTGCCAAATTGTTGACATTTCATGTACCCCTTAGATGACCCATCACTGATATCCGATTTGAGTGATCCTACATGGTCCATCTTGCATGAGTTTTCCTTGAGGGTTCCTAAATTGTCTAAGTCCCAAATTCTTGGGTTTTTGGGCTTTCACTTACCTACTTACTTGCATGCTTTCTCCATGGCTCCCGCTCCTTTTTCTTCTTCTTTACTCAAATTGTTTTGGATGTCGACCTTCACCCTTACCCTTTATTCTTTACCAATTTCTAAAGGTAAGCCTCATACCTTACCTCTGACCACTAAATCTCGATCAAGGTTTTCAAGAATTTTCTAAGTCTTGGCCTATCATACTTCAGGGATTGGTTCTTCCCCTTCTCTTCCTCCATTCTTCCTCCTCCTTCATCTCCTTTCTCCATTTTCACTAATATTTTGAGTGTCAGCCTTCTGCCTTCCCCTTTAACATCTTCTTTCCCTTCATCAATCGTCACCAAATGACTTGATGCCTAATGTATACGTCTAAAAATGGTCGTGATTAAGCTTGTTAATTAATTAAATATGAATTATTTAATTAATTCCCCTAAAGTCATCTACATATAAATAAATTTAATCATTTATTTATATCGTTCATTTTCTAATTCTTCTACCTTAATTAAATAAATAATTTTATTTAATTATTGACATTTCCACTTTCTGCTTAATTAAATTAAATAAATTTTTATAATTTATTTATATTTGATTATCATATCATTCCAAAGTTTGAATATTTGAATATTTAAATAATGGAATATTCTTTTCATCCTCAAATTAGAATATTAAATATTTAATTTAATATTTTCCATCTCACCCTAATTTCATTTCTAAAACATAATTAAATATGATTTATTTAATTATGCGACTTGCCATATTCGTCCTCACTTCCAAATTAAATAAATTTAATTTATTTAATTTTAACTCATTCTTAACTCGCCCTTCCAAATTCTAACTCACTCTTTGAAATGGAAATTTCCCTTTGAAACTTAATGACAAAAAAATGAAGAAAAGGGAAACCTTCCATCTCCATCTCCACTTTTGAAAATTTCCCACCGTCTGTTCGAGCAAGCTTAATCCGGGCCGTTGATCGAATCAGCCAATCAAATCCATTCAAAAATTCTATAAATGCTGGTGCAAATCTAAGCTTTGGTTACTTACACACTATGCACGTATACACCTATGCATTCATACACATTTACATACAAAAACGCATATCAGCTTATGCATTCACATCATTTTCAGCATCACAGCCATACTTTCGTTTTAGCATAGCTTTTGCATTTAGCATAGTGTACATTTTAAATCTCATTCTTTAGCTGTCCTTTTGTTGAGCTTGATCTGCTGATCTGAGAGCCACTGGAAACCAACAAAACGCTAGAGTTAGAGAGAGATAAGATGGTTTCGGGAAAGTTGCGATAACGGTTTGCTTATTCTGTTTATATTTTTAGTTTTTCTTGATTTAATGTCTTATTTATATGTGTTTGATTTCATTTAAATTGATCCAATATTTCAAACACACATAAAATGGCACCCACTGTGGGGCCCAAACCCACGAATTTAACATTCTCTGCAAGTTTTTTTGACAGTTTCCACATTCTGGAGTCAACTTTCGACAAAAATTTGGCGTTTAAGTGCATTCAAAATTTTCTGCGGTGCATACGGGGTTTTTTGACTCTCTTGTTTTGCAAGATTCTGGAGCGCATATAGTCACTGTTTCGGCGCATCTAGTCATTGTTTCAATGCATCTAGGGGTTGTTTTGGCGCATCTAGTAACTATTTAGGCGCATTTAGTAACTGTTTAGGTGCATACAGTAAGCTTTCCTTTTTCACATGTAACTATTTTAGAACATAAAAATCTTTTTGGCAGTGCATATAGTTTCTGTTCTGGTGCATATTGCTTCTATTCCGGCGCATATAGTTTATGTTCTGGTGCATATAGTTTCTATTTTGGTGCATACAGCTTCTATTCTGGTGCATATATTTTCTGGTGCATATACCTTCTATTTTGGTGCATATGGATTGTAACAAAAATACAGAATTCTGAGTCTGACGCCTTCCGTAAACAAAATTCTTTTCCTTTTTTTGGATTTTTAAAAATGAAGCAATCCTAGGGTAGACACATCTGGATAAAATGAAGCAATATAGGATAGTCACCACACAATAATCTTGCAGTTAAAATTGAACAAACTTGTTTTTAGTGAAGCAACATCTTCACTTAGATTAGATCATTGTGATTTGGGTTTTAAAATGAACATTTGGTTGCTTTGACTGTGGCAATAGGTCTATGCTCTCCCCTTAACTGGGTTATCAGAATACCAAACTTGCCTTTTTAACTTTCATGTAATTTTACTGCTTTAATTACATCCTTTAGAGAGCCTGCTGTAGTGGGAAAAAGTACTCACCCTACGAGAACGAGTCAAGTGGGTTCAAGCCAAAGCCAGGCTATTCCACCCCACTATAAAATTTAAAGCAAATTTGGGGAAACCCTCTTCTGCCGGTAGTGTGCAAGATAACCATCCCCAAAACCTTTGTTCTAAAGGTTGGGAGGTCTCTTGAGGGAGTTTATTATTGCCGCACTGAACAAAAACCCTTACTACGAACCTAGTGTAGTGGCCAGCTGAAGTCAGTTTCTGAACATTCTAATAATCATAGTGCAAGGGGAGGGAAGAATCTGCCCTGAAGACAATCACCATATAACTTCCAAGGACTGTTTGCTCAGGGAATCCGGTATCCACTTCTGTAAGTCTGAGTATGCACCTCGAAAAGACAAAAACATGGGCGCCCCTTAGGGGGTGACACAGCTGTGTGAGTCGACGCAGTTCTAAGATGTGGGCTGTTGATTACTAGAATGACCTACTTGAGCATTAAGAGTGAGTCTACTTGAATTGTCTTTCATGTACAAAACCTATGAAAACATTTGTTGAAAAACATTTTCTTGATCAAACACTTCATGTTAGTATAGGGCTTTAAGAACAACTATTTTCAAAAATGTTTGTTGTGTCTTCCAATACATTAATTCAGATAGAAAGATCATCCAAAATGAACATGAAGAACAACTGAAAGCACTCAAATTTTTTTTCATACCATTTGTCCAATTACATTCCCAATACTTTTCCCATGCTTAGAGATTGGAAATCAACAAAATTTCCTAAGAAATCAGTGTCTAAAAGGATCAGAAAACCCAAGAAACCATTAGGATACAAGAAAACACTGCAAAAGAGAAAATTCTTGTACAAAAGTTGACAAGTCTTGCTTCACTACTGAGGATTTCTTCACAAATACCAATACTTTGTTAGAGGATTCATTGATGAGTATGCTATAGATCCCTTAGATTCTTGAGCTTATTATCAGAGATTAGCTCTATCACAATGGCATAATCATAACCAACCTCTTGAATTTGACAACATACCACAACCTTCTATAGAATATCCTTCACATCCCAATCAAATCCTTTAGTGATTTTGGAACCTTTCTTCGAAAAAACAAGATCAAAACTTTAAGAAGTGCATCTCTCAAAGAACTTTCTAATTTTTGGTTCAACTTCCCCAACAGGATTTTGAAATCCTTCATCAATTGGAAGCCACAATCAATAAATTAGGAACATCCTTGATCATATCATAAGATTCCGCATCTTATCAGATCATCATCATCGCACTTGTCAAAACTAGGATCTAAGTTTAGAAGAATTTTCAAAATCATATGCCTATCTTCACAAGATCCCAATTCAATAAATTGAAGGATGAAATCCAACAAGAAGGTCATACTCAAAACGTTCAAGAAGAAGGTGAAAGCAACAATCCCCTTTAGATCATGAATCGTAATCCACTTTTTGACAAAGATACAGATAACAAAGAAGAAAATCCGTTCCACCAATACAAAGACATGAAAAAAACACAGATAGATAGTGATGAAGAACAAGATGAGGAACATCTTAGAGAGGCTGAGCAAGATCCAAAATTTCATAAAGCCATCAAAAAAATCTTGCAGCGAGATAAAGAAAAATATTTTCGCTATCTAGCCGAACAAGGGGCTAAATTGCCTCATGACTTTGATATTGAAAACTTGAATAATAAACCTGCAGAGACACCCCTTTCTGATCTTAGTGCTTTGACCCAACAAATCAAGGCACTTCAAGGACAAGTTAAAGAATTACAAGGGGGAACAACCACAAAGAAATATACCCTGGAGGACATTTGTCCTTATCCTTTCGATAGAAGTCTTAACATGATTCCTTTTCCCAAGCATTGTGAAATGAAAAAAATTTGATCGCTATAATGGGAAAATAGATCCAATCGATCATGTTAGAGACTTCAGAAACATGACATTGGAATTTTCTCACGAAGACACTTACTTGATTTGATTGTTTCCAAGGAGCCTTGGGGTACACTCTATGGAATGGCTAAGATTACACCTCCCGTCAGGACATTTGAAGAATTGATCAACCTATTCATATCACAATATACCTACAACATACAACACCAGATCACCATGATAGATCTTTGCAAAGTTGCACAAAAACCTGGTGAATCTTTCATTACATTTCTTCAGAGATGGAGAAGAATGTTCGCCAGATATCCACGTCCTGTTCTTGAAAAGGAAAAGATGGTTACCTTCGTTAACAGTTTAAATTCAGAAATGAGCTATCATTTGAACTTACATTGTCCTTCTTCTTTTGAGAAAATGATTGAAGATGCCATAACCATTGAAAATGCTTTGGTTAAAAGAGGGATAATAAAACATGACAAAGACAATCCTAGCTCATCCAACCATCACAATAATCAGGACAAGTCCAAATTTTGGACTCGCAACAAAAATATGGTGAATGATGGTGTTGTTGATGCGAATCATGCCTCGACCAAGCCATTTGTCCTCAGTTCTCCAAACATTCACACCAACAATGTCAACTCGATTGCAAATCACAGAAATAATCCTCCTCCTCTGAGGAACAATATAAATCAACACTCTACTCCCATCCAAGGGACTTCTAACAACCAAGGTTACCGAGGAACCAATAACAATCACAATTCTTTAGGGAACACCTCAAATTCAAATCCCCAGAGATTTTCATTCTTCTCTAGTAGAAGAACTTTCACTCCACTGGGTCAATCCTTAGAATCTGCATTCAAAGAGTTGATGGCCAAAAATCTCATTACTTTACCACCTCAACGAAATTATGAACCCAGTGTAAAGCCTCCATCATGGAATGAGGCATACTATTGTGATTATCATAGGTGCAAAGGTCATCACACAAATAACTGCCAAGCCTTGAAGAATGCCATTCAAGACTTAATTGACAATGACATCATCACAATCGAAGGACATCAACAGTCCAACGCAGACCACCAAGCATTCCACAACCCTTTTCCCAATTATCAAAAGGGTGAGTCTTTTGAAAAAAATGTGAATCACATCAATGATGATCATATAATCAATCATCTCTATGCAGACAACGAGCGGGTAAATGTTATTAAAGTTAATAAGAAGATGGAATATAGAGAAGTCAATGCAACAACGAGAGCACAAGCTAAAGTTGTCTTAAAGGGCGCCTCTTCAAAATCCACTGAACCTCCACCTCAACACCAATATGATTTGGTCAATCAACTTTGGAAAACCCCTGCTCAAATTTCTATTCTAGAACTATTGAAGATTCCCCAGCCCATAAGGAAATTCTTGAAAAAGCCCTTGTTGAAACAAATGTATCCACTGATTTGGATGTGAACCAATTTCAAGCCATGGTAGGACACTTGTCCTCACCCACTTGCCTTTCTTTCTGAAAAAGATGACGTTTCCATAACTCATCCCCATAATTCATCATTGTACTTAGAAGTCATGGTTCACAAGTTTCGTATCAGATGAGTTCTAATAGATGGAGGTGCTGGTTTAAATATTTGTACCATGAAGTTGGTTAAAGCTTTAGGATTTTCTGAGGACTCCATTGATTTTAGAAGAAAGATTACCATAAAAGCTTATGATGATGAAGAAAGATCATCCAAGGGTCTAATCATGCTGCCAATCAGAGTGGGCCCTGTTATAAAGAATACTTTCTGTCAAGTACTGGACCGTGATCTTGCATATAACATCTTGTTGGGTTGTCCTTGGATCCATGAAATGCAAGCTGTCCCATCAACCTATCATCAATGTCTTAAGTTTCCTTATGATGGACAGGAAAGCACGATACTAGCTGATAATTCAAATATTCAAACTTGTGCCAACATAAAGGCCAGTCAAGATACTTTGGTTCCTAATAATTGAGAAGCTCATGCTAGTACCTCTCTAAAGATTGACACACAAATTAGTCAATTGACCAATAATTATGACAAAAAAATGAAATTCAAGGATCATAGAGTTGGAGAATACTCTCTTTGTCTTGCCAATTTACCTACATCACCTCGATCACATGGACAACCGTCTATCAGAGAACATCAAATATCAGCAGCATCAACATCAAAGCAACCACCAATAGAGCCAATCACAAAATTTAATGGACAATTCATCAAAGAAAAAATTCCCCATGGAAAATCCTGAGGATACAAAAATTATAAACTGGCTCTATAAAGATGAAGATGAAGCAGGCTTTAATGTCAAACTACCCACAGACAAATATGGAAAAGGGTACTCAATCATGCAGAAGATGGGCTATGATAAAGGTCCTATCGGAAAAAGGAAATAAGGGGTAGTTGAACCTATTCACCTCCATGCACTTGCTGCAAAAGAGAAAACTAGATTAGGTTATGACACTCACTCCAAAGAAAACACATCTAAACAACTGCATGACACTATCTTCGCATTGCAAGAAGGCTCAGATTCACGAGAAGTATGTTTGACAAAAGTTCAAAACTTCTTGGATAACAATTTAGATACAGACTCTGCTGAATATGAATGGGACACCATTTATAATGATGAATTCTGGAGAGATAAAGAGGTTGATGTAATACACCAGTACACCCCAACTCTAATTGAAGGTGAAGGGTTAGGGTCCCAACCACAAGAATCTGAACCACAAATCAACTATGATTCTAGTGATACTGAGTCAGATCTAAACGAACAAGATTATCATGAGGACAGTATCATCATTGACCCACCTCACACCTCAAATCCTACAGACCACTCCGTTATGACCATAACCATAGCTAATTTGATGCAACCTGATGACCCGATACCTTTGATTTATCCTGATCTCATTGATTGGGATTCATCTAAACCTATTGATATACCTATGTTTCCAAGTGATGAAGCTATTGTAAACTTCCTTTCGACAGAAGATGTAAATGATTGTTCCACTAATGATTTTAGATATAAAGTCTTTGATCAGGAGAGTGTCAATTCTCCCAGCTGCAAAAGTAAAAATAAAAAAAAGAGATCTAATGGTGAAAACCAGAATCTGGCAGTATTAGATCAAACAAAAGATAAAATAAAGAGTGTATCAGATGGTGAAAACCTCTTTGAGGCACCAGACGATGGGAATCTTGACACTCTCCCGGAGCACTACCGTGAGCGATCACCTATTTTGATTAAGCCTACAAATGTGGTCAACCTTGAAACTTCAGACAAACCAAGGATCCTATAGTTGGTTGCATCAAGGACAGAGAAAGAGATACCAGAGTTCATGGAATTTTTGAAAGAAAATCAAGTAAATTTTGCATGGTCTTACGCTGACATGCCTGGTCTTGACCCTGATCTCATCATGCATCACTTATCTATCAAACCAAGGGCCAAGCTAGTAAAAGAAAAACTCAGAAAGATGCACCCTCATGTTGCATTATTGGTTAAGGAAGAACTGAGAAAACTCCTTGATGTGGGCTTCATAAGACCAATTGACTATGCATAATGGATCTCCAACATTGTTCATATATCTAAGCCAGATAAAATTGTGAGAATATGCACAGATTTCAGAGATCTTAATAAAGCATGTCCTAAGGATGATTTCCCACTACGCAACATCGATACTATAGTTGATCTGATAGCTGGCCATGCCATGTATTCATTAATGGATGGTTTTTCTAGCTACAACCAAATCAAGATTGCACCTGAAGACTAGGAGAAAACATCTTTCACATGTCCATGAGGAACCTACTATTGGAACATCATGCCTTTTGGTTTGAAGAATGTTGGGGCTACTTATCAAAGAGCCATGACTACAATATTTCTTGACATGATGCATATCTTCATGGAAGATTATGTAGATGACATATTGGCAAAATCATACACCAGAGAAGGACATCTTGAAATATTGTCAAAAATATTTGCAAGATTAGAGAAATTCAAAGTTTGCCTCAACCCTAAGAAATGTGCTTTTGGGGTCAAATCTGGAAAACTCTTGGGGTACATTGTTTCAGAAAAAGGAATTGAAGTAGATCCAGTGAAAGTACAGACAATTATGGAAATGCCTCCACCAAAGAACATCAGTTAGTTGAGATCACTACATGGACGACTGCAGTCTATACATAGATTCATTGCACAATTGGCCGATAAAAGTTTTCCTTTCACACATCTACTGCATAAGAATGTTCCTTTCAAGTGGGATGACAAATGTTAATTGGTGTTTCAACAAATCAAATAGTATTTAATGACTCCACCAGTTCTCATACCACCAAATCCAGACAAACCACTAATCTTATACATTGCTGCAACGGAGACATCTCTAGGGGCACTGCTAGCGCAAGAAGACTCTACAAGAAAGGAACGTGCAATTTACTACATCAGTAGAACACTAACAAGTCATGAGCTCAACTACACTTCTATCGAGAAAGCTTGTTTGGCAATAGTCTTTGCTTCACAGAAGTTTCGGCATTACATGTTAACCCATACAATCAATCTGGTTTCCAAGATTGATCCACTCAAGTATTTATTAAGAAAAGCATCATTGACAGGAAGGTTAGCAAAGTGGGTAATGTTTTTGAGTGAGTTTGACATCCATTATGTTGATCACAAGGCAATCAAAGCACAAGTTATCGCTGATCAATTGGCTGAAGCACCACTACAAGCAGATCATCCCCTGCACATTGAATTTCTAGAGGTTGATGTCTTTACTGTAGAATCTAAACAACCATGGTACTTATATTTTGATGGTTCTTTCACTCAACATGGATCGGGGGTAGGCATACTTTTCGTCACCCCTCAAGGACACACCATTCCTCGATCATATAAGCCGATGTTTCCATGCACCAACAACATAGCCGAATATGAAGCATTAATCACCAGACTCAAAATAGCACTAGAATGGAGAATTACAAAATTACAGGTGTATGGTGACTCACAATTGGTCATTTGTCAGATCAATAATGACTATCAGACCAAAGATGAAAAATTGTTACCTTATAAAAAGATGGTGGATGACTTTAAGAAATACTTTGTGGACATTAAATTCACACAAATTCCAAGGCTTGATAATAAAGCAACTGACGCCATGGCTATGATCGCATCATTGTTACAACTCCCAAAAACTCATACTCGTTATGAATTTCTGGTGGAACAATCATTTACACTTGCTTATAATACCCCTAAAAGCCAAATCATTTGCCACTTGGTAGGATCCGATTCACCTTAGTACGAAAAAATTTATGCCTACCTCAAAGACGATATCTTGCCACCCGATTTATCCCGTAACCAAAAACGTAATTTTATCCGCCAATTCACTCACTACACTCTTATCGCTGACACTCTTTATCGCCGTGGTCTTGATGGTGCTCTACTTTGATATCTTGAATGTGAGGAATCTGACAAAGCTTTACAAGAAGTTCATGGTGGCATCTATGGTACTCATTCAAGTGGATTGACCTTATCCAAGAAATTGATTAGAATGGGTTACTACTGGCCTACAATGGAGAGGGAATCATTGAATTTTGTGAAAACATGCTCAAAATGTCAGATTCATGGGAATCTCATTCATGCTCCCGCACAGGAACTTCAACCATTCACACCAACATGGCCATTTTCTCAATGTTGGTTAGATCTGGTGGGCAAGATTCATCCTTCTTCATCAAACGGGCATAAGTTCATCATCACAGCTACAGAGTATTTCACCAAGTGGATTGAGGTAGTCCCTCTTACTAAAGTTATCAACAATCAAATATCCACATTCATACTCAATTATATTATTTGTCAGTATGGCATTCCCAACTCCATTATTACAGATAATGGACGTCCATTCAAAAATCAGGATGTTGATGAACTTTGTGAGAGATTTCACATTCAACATAGATATTCAACACCTTACTATCCACAAGGGAATGGCCAAGCAGAGGCCTCAAATAAAACAATATTGAAAATCTTGAAAAAGACTGTGAATGATTCAGGGAAGGATTGGCACGTCCAACTCAATCCAGCTCTATGGGCCTACAGAACCGGTGTCCGCACGCCAACAGGAGCAACACCATTTGCCCTTGTCTATGGAGAAGAAGCCATATTACCTTTAGAAGTTGAGATTCCCTCACTTAGAGTATCATTAAAAGGTCTTACAATGGATGATGAATACAGAGTTTCCCGACTCCAAGAACTTGAACTCCTAGATGAGAAAAGACAAAGAGCAGTTGATCATTTGAAAGCCTATCAACAGATGATGTCTCATAGCTATAACCACAAAGTAAAACCATGTACCTTTCAGGTGGGTGATCTTGTTCTGAAAGAAAACCCACGCAATTAGCAAGATAGAGAGAAGAAAGGAAAGTTCAAACCAAATTGGCTAGGTCCTTATGTGGTTATCGCAGTCTATGGTTCAGGATCCTACAAGCTATCAACTCCAGAAGGGGACCTATTTGATGAACCTATCAACAACATGCACCTGAAAAAGTATTATGTCTAAAGCGGTTATCATTATTAGAAAAAGTCTTGAAAAAATCCAAAAAAATAAGAAAAAGTCCTAAAAAAATCCAAAAAAGAAGAAAAGTCCTAAAAAAATTCAAAAAAATAAAAAAGTCTTGAAAATTCAAAAAATAAAAAGTAACAAATCCAAAATCAGAAAAGTCCCAACAAATCCAAAAAAATCAGAAAAAGTCCTGAAAAAATCCAAAAAAATTAGAAAAAGTCCTCAAAAAATCCAAAAAATCCAAAAAAGTCCTGAAAAAATGGTTACCCTGGTGAAAACCTAGCAAACAGGCATCTTGGTAGCACACAAAAAAAAAGAAAAAAAAGAAAAGAATGTCATAGGGTGAAAACCTGGCAACAGGCAGTCTATTGACAAGAAAAATGGAATAAAAACAAATAGTGAAAATCTGGCAAACAGACGCTATTTGTAGCTCTCCATCTATTAGTTCATGTTCTACACTTAACTTTTCAGTATTCTTTTCATGCATCTTTTTCATCATTTTAGGGCCACACCAGCACCATGCTATCATCATTTGCCTCGAGCGATAATGTCTTACCATGGCTTGCTTATTGTACATATTCATCTCAGCAAGTTGTGTCAATAATGAGGGCAAAAGATACTAGGGGCAACCAACTTTCAAGTTTTACCAAAACAGTGAGACAACGACGTCAAAAACCAATCACACAAACAAAACAACCAAATCAAACTTAAACATCTGGTCATTGATCCATATCACAATAGCTTTCAGTTGTGTACCTTATGATGACTCATATCTAGATGATCTATAATCTGAATAATGTTTGGAATCACAGTATTTCAATTTTGAATAATGGTTGTTTAATTTTCGATATCATTTCTCTGGAGCACACTCGATGATGTACTGAACTAGAGTGGCAAGGAAAGAGGCTGATTTTTCTTTGTCTGCTGTCTGGAGGTTAATCATTTACCTATTGCAAATATGTCATGAGACGTGATGATTTATCATTGATGATAGTTCCAAATTTGCATCAGATGGTGGTTAGTCTTTGTCTGTTTATGCAAGAAATGCTCAGGTCATCTCGATTCAATTATACCTGGGTGCTTGTGTTCACTTGCTATATCAAAAATCATGAAAGTTGTACTCAGGTCATCATTGGTGCTAATTTCCCCTCTGATGCTTGTACATACTCCAACATTTTAAAAAGCACTCTATGATGATTCCAGCAAATATACCTATAAGCTCAACAAAAAGGTTAGCTTCATTTAGTTGCATTTCATTTTAGGTCATGGTACATAACTGCATATTGGATTTGCATCAAAAGTTTTTGATAGGCCAATGGTTGTCATGCTTCTTTGGACTATTTGTGGAGGACAATGTGGACATTTGGTTCATTGCCATTATCATTTATCGCCTCATCATTCATTGGCATTTCAACATTTCATTCATTTTTTCTTCATATTAGTTTTAGTTTCATTATCATCTCATCATTGCATTACTATTATCATCATTTCATTTTCGTTATCATTTTCATTTATCATTTAACATTCCATATCACTTATCATTTTCATTATCATTCCATTGCATTATCATTTAATATTTAACATTCCATATCACTTATCATTTTCATTATCATTCCATTGCATTATCATTTAATATTTAACATTCCATATCACTTATCATTTTCATTATCATTCCATTGCATTATCATTTATCATTTATCATTTAAATATCATTTATCATTTTCATTATCATTCCATTGCATTATCATTTATCATTTAACATTCCATATCACTTATCATTTTCATTATCATTCCATTGCATTATCATTTATCATTTAACATTCCATATCACTTATCATTTTCATTATCATTCCATTGCATTATCATTTATCATTTATCATTTAAATGTCATTTATCATTTTCATTATCATTCCATTGCATTATCACTTATCATTTAACATTTCATTTCATATCATTTAACATTGTATTTCATATCATTTAACATTTCATTTCATATCATTTAACATTTCATTTCATTTCATTTCATTTCATTTCATTTCATTTCATTTCATTTCATTTCATTTAACATTTCATTTAACATATCATTTAATATTCCATTTCATATCATTTAACATTTCATTATCATTATCATTTCATCATCTTCTTATCGTTATCATTATTTATCACATCATTATCATGCATTTCATGGTCATCATCATTTCATTATCATTATCAATTATCTCAGTTTCATTTTCATATCATATCATTATCATTATAATCCCATTTATTATTCATTTATCCATTCATTCTAATTACAAATCATTACATTTTCATCACATATCACATCATACATCTCATCACTATCTACTCATCTCAATTTCATATTAGTACTCATATCATTTTACATCAAATCATATCATTTTATCATACAAAATTCATAATGCATATCATGAATACAACATTCATTTTTTTATCATATTACCATCTTTTGCTTGCATTGAAAAATCCAAAAAAATAAACATTCCATATATACATTTTCATAATTACATCATAAATCATCCACTTGCATAGCATCATCAGTATGCATCATCAATCATCATCATCATAATAAAAATATCATATCAAATCATCCTGCATATCATATCAAAATCCATAACACATAGAAATAAATGCATATCACATCATCATATCATAAATGCACAAAACATAATCCAAAATAATCATCGCACTACATATCATCACTCATCAAAAATGATACAAATATCCAAATGTCCAATGAAACTAAAATGTCCAAAGAGAATTACATCAGATAGGATCAAAAATCCGTATACATGCTCCAAAAAAAGTGATATACATATGTACTCTATCTGCTAACTGGTTGATGCCCCTGATGGAGCTGGTCCGGAAGGAGGTGGCCTGCCACTGGTGCCTGCATCTGGGTCTTGCCAAGGTCCAGTCACTCCCTTGCTCTGTGTGTGTGTCCGTGATCTACTCCTGGACCTACTATGGGACCACGGGTATGGCTCTCTGCGATCCGGAGGACACAACTCCTCATATCTGACCCTATAATACTCAGCCTCCCATGCCATCTCCATGCCCTCTGCAATGGCATCCTACAATGATGCACTCTCTACGGTGCCCATCAGCCTCTATGCCACACCCTCAGCCTCTACTGCTCTCTGTCTAAATGCATCTCTCTCTGTAATCACCTGAGCTAACTATGGGCCTGGGGAAGGTGCCTGTGCCTATACCTGTGCCTGAGCCTATGCTAGCTGTGCCTGTAGCTACATAATAAATCCTTGTGCCTATCCCAACTGACTCTGTAACTATCCCTGTTTCCCCTATAGTGCCTGCACCTGGGCCTAAAGCGTAGCTATCTGAGATGAGGATCCCATCTAGATCATTGTTTGTTGCCCTATCCCTGTCCTCGGCCGCCGCATGATCTGGACACCCCTCAGAATATCTAGCCTTGACCTCCCTAGCACTTGGCCCTCATCTCTGCTATCATCTCCATCATCCCCATTTGAACTCTCCTCCTCTTTGCTCTCCTCCTCCTCTCCTCCAACTGCTCCCTGCTCGCTGCTGGCCACATCCTCCTGTCTCATTGCCCCTGGCTGTGGTGCTACTAGAATTGGTGCTGGCTCATCAGGGCCAGTAAAATGTGGAAAGGGATGCATGTGAAAATATGCAGAATACTCATCAGACATGCTAGCATCAATAATGTCTTGCCTGTCAACCCATGCCTTTGGCGTTAATGACATGAACTTTGTATACACTATTTGATAAGAAATACATGGCCCCCATCCGGCCTCATCTCTGCTCCGGGCATAATGTGCAACCCCTTGTGGCATCCCCTGCGTGAATCCAAACTGCCTCTGCACCCATAATGCCAGAGACCTCTCCAGAATGAAAAGAGTCCTCCCTATCAGAAACTAAGGGATGCACACATATGGCATCTCTATATCATCTGTATCCCATGGCTCACAATCAAGGTATGGTCTCCATACTATTGTATCCATATCATCCAACAGTTGTCTCCAGTAATCCACCTTACCTAGCTTGGGCTGGGTAAGGAACATAGCATACATATATATATATATATATATATATATATATATATATATATATATATATATATATATATATATATATATATATATATATATATATATATATATATATATATATATATATATATATATCTACCTGGTGGCCTAACTCTAGGGCATGCCGGTCTCATCACAGCAAAATGTTCCCATGCCCAGATTTGTAGCAACGTCACACCATAGGACAAACTGGAAGAACCCCTATACACCACCCGATGCAAATCGTGATATAGATGCACTAGCATGCAACTCCCCCATGCATATCTCCATGGCTGTAGCAACATCTGTTCCAAAATCCTGCCCCATCCCACTAATAATCCCTTTGCCCAGTGATCCAGACAAAGGAGACCTCCCATGAATGCACCCAAAACTGCTGACAAGGCTGGATATCCTCGAAAGTCCGCCCATGGTACCCAGTACCCAGCTATATGTGCATCACCGTACACTCCTCAAAGCATCTATACCCTCGAGCTCCTTGTGATCGTAATACATAAGGGCACCAACCACTGGGATGCCTAATATCTTGTACACATCCTCAGGAGTCACCGTCACCTCACTAGTCGACATATGAAAGGTGTTGTGCTTTGTGTTCCATCGCTCTGCCAATGCTGTCAACAAACCTTTGTTGACCCGAATTGGTGGCATCACCAACAAGGATCTCAAACCACATGCCTCTATCAAAGCTATGTCAGCAGGTGTCAACTCGGGGATCCTATCCCATCCTGCTGAGTGTCGCTCTCTAATCTAGAGGTTTTTGAAAACCTCTTATTTTCATCACAAGGGTAATTCATCAGAATCATATCAATCATTCAAACAACATCAATTAGACTCATATCTATCAGTGACCTATATCAGTGAACTATATCAGACCCATATCAATGACTCATATCACTACATCACATCAATCAACCCATATCACACAATCAATCCTATCAGGAAAATCAACACACAACCTATCTAGCTAGATATCATATCAAATCTGCTCTACCATCAATTACTATTTGTTTTCTATCGCAGAAAGCAAATTTATCAGAAGTCATACCATCTACTCTTTGTTTTCTACTCTTAGAAGCAAAGTTATCAGTTCAATTACTCTTTGTTTTCTACTCTAGGAAGCAAAGTTATCAATCAATCAATCAGATTATTCTATCATTTCTATCCATATCAGCATGATGACATGACAATTTACCTATCTGTTGACTAAGGAAGCAATATTCATCATCATTTTCACATTCCTATCATCAAAACATCAATTCTGCCTATTTTACCATATGCGCTACTCTTTGGACTCTATGCGCTAAAACCCGTATGCACTATTCTTTTCGCTCTATGCACTCAAACAGACCTCCTATGCACGTTTTCCTATATGTGCAACTTTAATCATCGTAAGCGCCGCTCTTTTCACTGGATGCATGTTTTTCTCTATGCGCCACTGTTTACCCTAAAAGCGCTTTACTCCTAAAATTTTCTATCATGACCTATATGCGCATTTGTTTTCACTCTAAGCGCTAAACTGGTTTTACCCTAGCTATTCAACATCTAGGCTATATGCGCATTTATTTTTACTCTAAGCACCACTATTTTTATCGAAAGCACATATAGTTCTAAAAGCACTCAAACGGCATTTTTGAAAACAAAATCTGCGGAAAAACATGAAATTTTGATTCAAAACGTAAAAATTCGAAAGCACAAGAGGATAGATCGACTCACCGGTGGTCCATACGCTGTTGGCCTTTGGTATCGGCAAGATCTCTTGAATTGGTGGCGATGATAAGGAATCTCCATGTCGCAATGTCACTCTCAGAGCTATAGTATTTACCAAAGTCAAAAGTGCAAATGACTTATCTTTTTCAACTTTTTACCTTTTAAAGGTCAAACCAAGGGTAAGTTTGCTACCTTTTTGACTTTATTTTCAAAATGGGACATTTCTTTTTCATCATTTATCACGAGCTAAACCACTCTCTCTCTCATCCATGATTTACCTCCCGAGGGGGCATCATTAGCAGAAACATCGAAAGCATATTAGGGGTAAAATCTTATTTTCTTTGAAGCAATGTGTTTCACACATCACTTCAAAGGGGCAAAATGTATACGTCTAAAAATGGTCGTGATTAAGCTTTTTAATTAATTAAATATGAATTATTTAATTAATTCTCCTAAAGTCATCTACATATAAATAAATTTAATCATTTATTTATATCGTTCATTTTCTAATTCTTCTACCTTAATTAAATAAATAATTTTATTTAATTATTGACCTTTCCACTTTCCGCTTAATTAAATTAAATAAATTTTTATAATTTATTTATATTTGATTATCATATCATTTCAAAGTTTGAATATTTGAATATTTAAATAATGGAATATTCTTTTCATCCTCAAATTAGAATATTAAATATTTAATTTAATATTTTCCATCTCACCCTAATTTCATTTCTAAAACATAATTAAATATGATTTATTTAATTATGCGACTTGCCATATTCGTCTTCACTTCCAAATTAAATAAATTTAATTTATTTAATTTTAACTCATTCTTTACTCGCCCTTCCAAATTCTAACTCACTCTTTGAAATGGAAATTTCCCTTAGAAACTCAATGACAAAAAAATGAAGAAAAGGGAAACCTTCCATCTCCATCTCCACTTTCAAAAATTTCCCACCGTCTGTTCGAGCAAGCTTAATCTAGGCCGTTGATCGAATTAGCCAATCGAATCCATTCGAAAATTCTATAAATGCCAGTGCAAATCTAAGCTTTGGTTACTTACACACTACGCACGTATACACCTACGCATTCATACACATTTACATACAAAAACGCACATCAGCTTATGCATTCACATCATTTTCAACATCACAGCCATACTTTCATTTTAGCATAGCTTTTGCATTTAGCATTGTGTGCATTTTAAATCTCGTTCTTTAGCTGTCCTTTTGTTGAGCTTGATCTGTTGATCTGAGAGGCACTATAAACCAACAAAACGCTAGAGTTAGAGAGAGATAAGATGGTTTCGGGAAAGCTGCGATAACGGTTTCCTTATTCTATTTATATTTTTAGTTTTTCTTGATTTAATGTCTTATTTATATGTGTTTGATTTCATTTAAATTGATCCAATATTTCACACACACACCTAATCTTCGAAGGTATGATGTTATCACTTGCACACTTTCTTTTTCACCCTTCTCCTTCCATCTCTTCTTCCCACCGATGCCTTGATCCCAAATTCGACTAAGTATTGGGTTTTTGCATGTTAGCCTTCAACCTTCAGCCTTCTCTATTACTTATTTCCTTTCTTTAGTAAGAGGTAAACCATCTCCTTGATCCTCGATGCTTGTTCAAATAAGGTTCTTTTTGGTGGTTGCAGTTTCTTTCTTCCTTTGGTACACGGTAAGCTACAGGCTAGATGCCTCAACGTTCCACATATTGGCACATTTTTTCAATGATGCCAGTGTGCATGAAGTTTGATGAAAGCATAAGAATGAGGTAGTACTGACACCTGAACCTCGACGAAGAAATTTTTGAGGGTTTGAACCATTTAATTCAAATGATTGCAAAGGCATTTTTTTGGGCTCGATGCTCTAACAATTCATAGATTGGCACATCTTTGTTCAACAATGCCATTAATGTGCAACCACTTCCCAGCTACTAGGCATGTTTTTTAGGGTTCAAGGACAACATTTATTACTCTTTTGACTTCTCCAAGTGGATTTTATGGGTGCCATTCTCATTCATTGTTGATGGGTGTCCCTTTTGACCATTTCCATACCCAAATCATAGATTTCATGGAGATTTTGGATGAATTTTCCAAGAAAATCTTCACAGTAGGGTGGATGACATGAAAATCTTGTCCTCTCCAAGCTCTTCTTGGCATGATTTTCACAGCAGGTATGGTGACCATGCTTGTTCTGGGCACATATTTTTTGGATAGATCTCATGCTTCTTTGATCAGATCTGCTAACCCTAGCTAGTTAGGGTTTGAAAATATTCATCTTAGTTATGCTTGAACTATAGAGGTAACAATTGTATATTTTTTGAGGGTTCTTCCTCTAACTCCTCTTGGGTTTTTCTCTTGCAGACATTGTAATTTTTGCATTACTCCATTGTAAGGACTTCTAAGCTTTTATGTCAATAAATTTAAGCTATTAACTCATTATTATCTCTTGCATGTTTGAGTAAAATCCTTTTACCTTCGTGTCTGTGTATGTATTTTAGCCATTTTATTGATGTATTATGCTGTTAGAAGTAGGAAGAAACATTTTTTTTATCTTGGTGCATCACCTTCCTTTCATTTCATGTTCTCCTTCTATCCCTTTTCCTCTGTGATTTGTTAGATTAGAGTAGTAATAGGTTTCATGTCCTGGGTTAGACCAACACATTTGCACTTAGTTTAGAAGAGGAAGTTGTCCTTCTCCAAAGATTCAACCTAATTCAAGAAAAGGTACCACACCTTGAGGTTATTAGAAAACTGAACTCTTGTTCAGTAGGGTATAGTTTTATGTGACAACAAGTTTTCTTAGGCTAGTCTCATCAATTGATATTTTATGAGGTTCCTTAGTAGGTTGCTTATCATTTTGATCAACATGATTAAATTTATATTGTAAAAATATTTCTTCCTTACCACTTATTATTTTTACTATGGTAGGTTAACTTGATTGATGAAGAGTTTTCCTTGACCCAAGTTGTATAGCTCCATAGCGTATATCACTAATTCTATCCATGTTTTCTTGTTCAATTGAATATATAGGGGCAACCTATCCTTTATTATTTGGATTAGTGACTAGTTGGGTTGGGAGTTGAGGTTGCATAACATATTATTGACCTATTTTTGATTCTATTAAGGTTGTATTAAGGGTTTTTGTTTTTGCATGCAATGATGTTCTTGATAAAAATGATTATATATGGCTTATTCCATTGTGGTGTAGGGTTTGGGGGATACTATGACTGTTGTGATTGACTAGACCTTTGTGTATTTGACCATAGCTTATTTTCCCATTCTATGGCCCCCCAAGAGTAGGTAATCTAGAATAGTGGTCCTTGATGCTAAGGCCAAGGTGCTACCCATTTATTATTATTCTAGTTGGGATGTGGTCACCATGATAGATTTGAGTATTATCTCTTCAAAACATTTCTTCAAGTCTTTATCCTATATAATTAACCTCCTCCTCTAGTTAGGGAAGACCTTTTCTTTAAAAAATGATCACATGAAGTAACTCACATTGGTTATTATGGTAGTTTTTTTCATAAACTTGACAAACATCAATATTGTCCCAATGACATTCTCATAACAAGTGTTTGTTTCTGCATCTTGAGAAACAGATGGAGAGTTCTTCTAAGTTTTAATTTTTGGCATGTATTCCATCAAGTGTGTCATTTAATTGAATAAGAATATCAATCTTTAAATTTTCTATTTCTTCCCTCAATTTTCCTAATTCATTGGCCCCTCTCATCAATCTAGATTTATTAATTCCTCCTTGGATTTGTGAATAGTTCCTATAAATATTAGAGATCTCTATAAGGAAGCTAAGGTAGTGGAACAACTTCCTACACTAATCTTGAGAGGAGGTTAATGCAAAAATTTATAGATCTTTATTAGTTAACTTTAACATAAATAAACATGAATATCATGGAAACAACACAATGATTTATGTGGGGAAAACCCTTTTGGGAGAAAAACCCTACACTCGAAAATCTTCCCAATATATTATTTAGAAATCACAAAGATTAGAATATACTTGCATAACAAGCTTCTCATAGGAGTATCACCACTAGAGATCTAGAGAGGACACAATCACTATCCGACTCCCATAATACATCATGATACACAACTATAAATAAAAATCCTCATAAAATAGGATTACATTCTAGGGCAAGACAAGCCAACAAAATATCTACCATTAGATTTGAGACTTAATAATGAGAGGTCTAGATTGACAAGAATGAGTAGCTGCCATATACTCAACTTTAGTAGTGGACAAAGAAACCACAACCTATTGCTTACTCATACAACTAATTGAACCACCAAATAAAGTAAACACATAAGCACTAGTGGATCATCTCCTATCAACAAATCATGTACCCAGTCTGAATCCACATAACCTTGAATATCAAGGGAAATCTCGTCTTCAATCAAACTAATATGATAAAACAAGGAATACGCTAAGGTACCATGCAAATATCTAAAGACTCTTTTAACTGCATCCGAATGAACTCTACTAGGATTAGACATGTATTTGGAAAGAACTCCCACTACTTAGACAATATCTGGTCTAGTACAAACCATATCATGCATCAAACTTCCAATTGCACTCTAGGAAGGCACTCTGCTCATCTCTTCCATCTTTGATGGGGATGTTGGACAATCTAAAATAGATAAAGTTGTTCCAATTGAAAAAGAAACACATAATGGTCTACAATCCTACAAGTTAAACCTCTTTAAAATTGAATTGACATACTTTGGGAAAGCCATAACTTTTTGTGAACTCTTTATCCCTTCTAATTTCCATCCCAAGAATGTGCCTAGTTGTACCAAGGTCTTTCATTTCAAATTTAGTTGCAAGTTGATACTTTAGTTATAAAATCACACCTTTCCCTTTACCGATAAATAACATATCATCAACATGTAATGCAATAAATAGGAATTGATCATAATTAGTTTTATAATAAACATAATGATATGATTTAGAATGCTCAAATCCTAAACTCAACACATATGTACCAAATTTTTGGTACCACATCCTAGGAATCTATTTTAGGCCATACAAAGATTTCTTCAATTTGTAAACCAATTTTATTTTACCTTTTACCACATAATGCTTTGGCTGTGTCATATAAATATCCTCCTCCAAGTAACCATGAAGGAAAGCAATTTTCACATCCATTTTCTCAACCTCTAAAATCATAAGCAAAAACAATAGATAGAAAAAATCTAATGGGTGCCATTTTTAGAATAGGAGAAAATATCTCACCATAATCAACACCTTCAACTTGAGAGTAACTTTCACAACCAACCTTATTTTGTACTTCTCAATGCCTCCATCTAAACCAATATTTTTTTGAACACCCATTTGCAACCAACAGGTTCTCATCCTTCAAGCAATGGTACAAGATCCCATGTATCATTCTTTTTCAAACCTGCCATTTCTTCATCCATAGCAATCTTCTAGGATTCTACATCATTCATACCTAATGCCTCTTCTATAGTTCTAGGTTCATCCATGTTTGTATTCAAATAAAAAATACATCTCCAATTGTCAGGTGAATACCTTTTAGGTGGTTGTCTATGCCTTGTAGACCTAGAAACAAGTTGATTTTGAGATTGTTCCCCCTCTTCTAAAGATTCAGAGCTAGATAAGCTCTCCTCAACTTCTTGTCTATCAATGGGCCTTGATTCAACTTTCTCAGGTGTAGAAGGAAGTTAAATCACATCTTGTTTACTTTGTTTTAACTAGAATGTAATAGAAGAAGGCTTAGTTTCTCTAAAAATAACACTTCTATTATATATTACCTTTTGCACAACAGGATCCCAAAGCTTGTATCCTTTCACACCATAATTGTATCTAATGAAGATACATTTCACAACCTTGTTTTCAAATTTTGTTTGCTTCTTCTTTGGCGCATGTGCATATGCTTTATAACCAAAAACTCTAAGATGTCTTAATGAAGGCTTGCGACTCAACCATGCATCTATAGGCATCTTATCAACAATAGTTGATGTAGGAGATCCGTTAACAAGGTAATAAGTAGTGGTAACAACTTCAACCCAAAACCTTTGTTCTAGACCAACACCACTTAACATACTCCTAGCCTTCTCCATTAGTGTCTTGATCAATATTTTTGTAACTCCATTTTGCTGTGGAGAATATGGAGTTTTCTTTTATCTATGAATACTATAATATTTACAAAATCTATCAAAATTATTAGAGAAAAATTTACCACCATTATCAATCCTCAAATTTTTTATTTTCTTTCTAGTCTGCAACTCAACCGTTGCTTTAAATTTTCTAAATCGTCTGAAAAATTCAGATTTACTCTTTAGAAAATATACCCATGTCCTACTTTAATCATCCATAAATGAAACATAAAATATGGATTTTTCAATTGAAGAAACATCTACATGACCAAACACATCAGAATGAATAATATCCAATACACTACAAGATTTATGAGAACTTGAGTAAAATTAAACACATTAATTTTCCATAAATGAAATGCTAAAAAAATAAAATTCAAGATTACATTTAGAAAAATCTTCAACAAGTTTTTTATTTTTCAAGGTCCTTAGACCCTTTTCTCCAATGTTTCCAAGTCTCTGGTGCCATAACATAGTTTTCTCTATAGATAAATTTGATTCAAAAGAAAGAGCACCCTTGGGTACCTAGAAGCCATCACCATTTGTTGAAGAAGAAACCATAACCTCTTCCAAATACTTTCTTTTCATAGAAGTACTATTGCACTCAATAGTGTACACATCAAGCTTATATAATGTGCCATATCTAATAACTCTAGCAATCACCATAGCAACTCTAACAATCTTACATCTTGCATCAGAAAATACTATCTACACACCTACATCTATTAGTTTTCTCACAAATAAGAAATTTTGTGCTAATCTAGGGATATGCAACACACCATTAATCCTTTTTATTCTACCATCAAGAAACATGATTCTAACTTTACCATGGCCAACAATATTTAAATAAGAATCATCACCCAAGTACACCTTGTACCTCCATCAAATTCTTCATATTTAGAAAGTTAGTCTTTATTAAAAGTCATATGGAAAGATGCACCTAAGTCAATTAACCATGCATGATTGCCTGCACAAGTTGCCAAAGCTACAATGGATGTATCACCATCTTCCTTCTCGAACTCAAAATTAGAATCAAATATCTTTTTCTTCTTCTTTTATTCTTTACAGTCCTTACAAATATGTCTAGGCTTACTGCAGTTCCAACAAATAATTTTGGACTTTCTAGGAGATTTAGATCTCCCTTGGAAATTGGATTTGTCACACTTCTCATTCTTTCTTTTTCCTTAGATCTTCCAAAAACATTTAAGGCATCCTTAGTAGTGATGGATACTTTCCTCCTCATCTTTTCAGAAAGAAAATAACCCACCACATCTCCAGTCTTCAATATAAGAGAAGTACTCTCAATAGCCATAACAAGAGAATCCCACAATTAGGAAAAGAATAAAGTAATATCTAACATTTGTCCTCCTCATCCATTTGGACACTAATTGATGCCAATTGAGCCACCAACATGTTGAATGCTTCTAGGTGGTCTATGATTTATCCACCCTCTTCCATTCTTAAGGAATATAATTTCTTCCTCAAGAAAATATTGTTCACTAAAGATTTGGCTTTATACATTTCACCAAGCTTCTTCCATAGTTTCTCTGTAGAGGTCTCTTCATAGACATTAATTAAAACAATCTACCAAGCACAATTTGACTAAACCCTTGGCTTTATGATCCATAACATCATATTGAGAAACCAAAGTAGGATTTGTAGGCCTTGAAACTCTCTCATCAACAACATCTCACAAATCTTGATCTATCAAGCTCCCACTCAAATATGGATTAGTTCAAAAAAACCAAGAACCCACAACTGAAACCAAAGGTGATTAGGCTCTGATACCACTTGGAAGGAAGCTAATGTAGCAAAAAAACTTCCTACACTAATCTTGAGAAGAGGGTAATGCAAAACTTTATAGACCTTTAATAGTTACAAAAACTTAAACAAAAATAAATGAAATGACCAACACTAATCCAACTTTTAAACTCGAATCACTAAAAAGTGATATATATGTTTTAAATTTTGAAATAATGCAAATTAATAAAATATTTATTTTTTAGTATATTTTATGTTTGTATTTTTTTTGAAAAAAAAAATAAAAAAAATTGAATATAGCTTTTTATAAATTAACACTATAATTTAGCTGTTGATAAAATGTTGGAAAATGAAGTTACATGAGACGTCAATCTTTATATAGTATTTTTTTTTCATTCAATTTTTTGTGTGTATTTATAACTTGAAACTTTAGGGCATGTATATATTTTTTTTCCAATTTTGATACACATATATTTTTAAATAAATACTAATAGTTGTTTCTAGTTGACATCAACTTTCATGTTAATTATTTATCTAAAATAGAAAAAAAATTATACCATCTTGATATAGATTCTTATATCTAGGGCATCATATTTTTTTCAAAATTTTAAAATAAGTTTTACTATTTTTCCTTGACATGGTAATCAACCTAAAGTTTTGTGCTAATAACCAACATTTAGTAAAAATAAAACAGAAAATATAAATAATAATTAAACTATTAAAATATATACATTTTTGAAAACTAAACTTATGGATCTACAAAAGGGTATTTTATATTTAAAAAAAAATCTTTTTTACACGAGTAGAAGTTGTTGAAACAACAAGTTTTTCAAATAATTTTATATTTTTGGTAAACTGGACTCAAAGTGGTGCTAAATATGCATTTAGCTGACAATTTTAATTGGAAAAGTTGTGGACATATATAACTTAGCTAGAATGAGTCTTAGAAGATCATATGTTTGACCAAAATTAATTTTTAGTTAAAATTACTTAAATTCACCTATGCTGATAAATTGGTAGAAAGTCTGACATAGTTTTGTGTTGATACCCATATATATATATCCTATTAATAATAAAACTAATATAATTGCAAGGTTGAGACACATTTTCCAAACAATCTCAACAAGGCCTATTTTAGATACATCTCCCTTCCCTAGTCAATCAAAATCTCTTCATGCATCCTCATTAAGTCCTAAAAATATAGTTTTAACTAGTTTAGAAGTCATTAATTTCTCACCACATCATTTTAATACAAAGATGGATCTATCAAGGAAATATTCTAAACTCTCATCCTCATTTTATTTAATATGAAAGAGCTCATCATTGCTATCACTTACCCTACAATAATATTAAAATTATCTAGAAATTTATAATTTTTATTTCCTTCTAATTATTGATTGACCTTGAATATAAACTCATAAACCAACACAACCTAATCCCTTAGCATGGAAGGGAATAATTTAAGTTTTTGATTGTCAATTTTATTATCGTATATCTGGAAGAGAACCTTAAATTAAAGAATGAACTAGTTTGGATATTCTAAGATTGTACCTCTTTATCTTTAGCCACTTTACCAAACATGGGATAGGTGTGATAAATAGGGTATAAATTTTTTTTATCACAATTTATCTAGAACTACCTTTGTGATTGTTTTGGAGCTATGAACTGTAGCATCAATTTTTTTTACCTTGATAATTTCACACTATGTTTTTCTCCCCCTAAATTATTGTGCCTAATTGACCCCCTAATTTCCTAAATTATGCATTTTGAGGCCTATTTTGATCGTTTTTTGACAAATTACAAGCATAGAACTATTGTAAGGGGAAAAAAAAGCATATAAAAAGAAAAGAAAAAATGAATCAAGACTAATCTAATTCAAACGAGATTAAGATTCCTAAACCCATTACTCATGAAATGAAGCTCTAAAATTATGAAATCAAATAATGAAATCCTAAGATAACACAAATTAAAATCAAAACTTTAAAACATATACCATTTGATGTTGGAGTTGTGTTTGCATTGATGTTTGGATGTTAGATTGCTCAATTAAATACAAAGCCTCTATTGTTAGTGTTGCAAAAACTTCAATGTGTGTAAAATGGTGAACTAGAATGTGATGATAACTTGTAATGTGCTCAAGAGATAATTGTGCAGTGCTTTGCTATGTAAATTCTAGATGATTTTTGAGAGAGTAGAGGTTTGTTTTATAGATTTCTTGCTTCAAGATGAACAATCAATATTTCGTATTAGAAGATCCTAATCAATAGTTCAAAGCCATTGAGAGGAATTAGATTGGAAATATTAGTGGTTTTAGATTGCATAATCTGTGTGATTGATGAAATCAAGTTGAGTAGTTAGAGGGATTGAAGAATATATTGAGAAATTAGTGGGATTGAAGAAAATAGGTTGAGAGGCTAGTGGGATTGAAGAAAAGATGAGTTAGTCAACTATTTAGAGTGAGAAATCAACGATCGTGATTTGCTCAATCACAAAAGGGGTGTGAGGATAATTAATTAATTGAATAAATTGATTAATATTTTTGAGTTGAATGTGCAAGTCATGTTTGATTTTAACAAATAAAATTGTATTTGTTTGTTGACCTTTTTGAATGATGTTGAATAATTAATTTAATTATTCAATTTTAGAAAGGGGAAAGTGATTTAATTAAAGTATTAAATGATAATAATTCAATTGATTTAGGAGAATAGGATATATTAGTGACATAATTAAATAAATTGCATTAATTTAATTAATCAGGAGGAATAAAATTTAGATTAATGATAATGTAGTGAATTAATTAAGTAATTGAAGATTATTTAATTAATAGAGGAAAATAGGGTTTTTGATGAAAATGATGTATGCAATGAAATTAATGATAATGATGCTGATAAATGAAAGAATGTCATTCAAGATGTGTAATATGTGTTAGGTTGAATTTTTACATGTCTAAATTTTCCCCCTCTTTGAGACAAAGTACTGGTTGCTTTGTTTCAAAGAATTTGATGTTAAGATCAAGATTTGAAAATTTTTATATGCTTTGCACTATGCCCCAACAGTCAGCAGAAAGATAGTAGGACGCTTAGTTTCCCCCTTGAGAGGTTGGCCAAAAAGAAGCATTGTTTTCAAGTTAGGCTCACGACAAGGTTCAATTGTAGTTTATATGTGTAGATGATGAATAATTAGGATATAGGACCCTGGTTTATAGTTAAAATGTTCTTAGGAGCTCATAATTTTAACCTAGGAGGGTTTCCTAGGTAAAAATATTAGGGTTTGGGGTGAAAAAATAGGGAATTAGGGCTCATTTTACCTCATTTGCACTCTTTTCCTTTAATGAATTTTTGTCTTTGGAGATCCTTCTTGGGCGATTTTCAATTCGTGATGCTGAGGATTGCAAGTGCCCCACATTGTGTTGAGGCAGTTTGTGAGTTCAAGAGGCTCACTAGCATAGGTATCACAATATTTACCTCCTCCGTTCCTTTTTTGTTGTTGTCATTTTTGAGTAATTAATGCTAGAAATATTTTTTAGCAATAGTTGTAAATTCATGAAATTTTCATTTTTGTCTTAATTTGATCACTTTTGATGTTGTCTACCTCTTTTGTGTTTCTTGTTCACTATCGTGTAAAGTGTTCACTTTTTATGACCACGGTTGCTTAAAATGTTCGCTATTATTGATGCCCAATTTTCACCTATGGGCTAAATTAGGTAGGGGTCTATTTTTCAAGTATTCAAGGAGGCTAGATGAATTGACTTTTACTTCAGGTCGCCAAGACATTTGTGTTTGGCGGGAGGTCCTATCAAAAGATGGAGGTCTCGGTGAAGGTTGGTGCTTTCAGCGTGATGTCTTGCCGACCCGGTGAGGTCTCGCTGAAAGGGTAAGGTCTTAGTGTAATGTGGTGGCTTCGATGAAAGGTCTTGCCGATAGATGAAAGTCTTGTTGATAGTTATTCACAAGGCCATCGGCGGGGAGGAAAAAATATTTCCTTCGGCAAAAAGGTCTAGCCAAAGAGGAAAATTCTCACCGAGGGTTCATGGTTTGACGTAATGTCTTATTGATTGCTAAGGTCTCGGCAACAGGGGTTGGTAAAGGGGTAAAGTCTCACCGATAGGATGAACTATTGCCGAAGTGAAACGGTGTTGGGGAAATATTTGAGCTCGACAAAATGTCTCTCTAACCTAGTGATGTTTCCAAGACAAGAAAGGAGGTCTTGGCGAAGGAAAGGAGCTTGGCGAGGGTCTCGCCAACTAAGAAAAGTCTCCCTGATTGAAATAAGGTCTCGCCGAAACAAGGTAGCTTCGACGAGAAGTCTTGCCAACCCAATAGGGTCTTGCCAAAATGAGGTGAGCTCGAGGAGAATGGAGGTTTTCGCTATGAAGTCCCACCGACCTGGTGGTGTCTTGCCAATAGCGATGGGTCTATTGCAGACTTTGGCAAGAGCTCTTGCCAAAGGTGATAGTCTTGCTAATGGTTTGAGGGATGTCGATATGACTTTTGGGCTCACTATGAACTCTTTCTGATGGTTGTGAGCTATGCCGATAACTGCTGAAGGGCATAATTGCATCAGGGAGACACGGCTAGTGTCTCACCAACATGCGATTCTGATGAAGCAACCTTTGACCATCTGAAAATCTATGGGGCATGAGTTCAACCAATCATAAGGAGCTAAAGACATACCATGGGTAGTTTGAATATTGTGACTACCCTTGAAAAGAAGATCAACAGAATGTAAGCAACATGGATCTGCTTTGAGATCAAAAGCGATGGAGCAGCTCGGGGAGGCAATGGTGTGGAGATTTGATGGGAAAATCCGATGCTGTTTCCAGAAGAGGTCAACTTGCGGAAGGGTCTAGAACAAGAGAAGAACATAAAGGATGAAACCGCAAGGACAGCTGGGATGTCGACTGGCAGGAGTGGAGCGACATTTATGATAGCACTCAGAAACATTCAAAGCAGCCTTGATGGAAGTTTGAAGGTGGACATAGGGGCCATGAAGTTAATGCGATTGTTGCAAAAGATCAAGGAGGCCATTCCTAGAGTGACCCTTCACCGACATGGACAATAGGGATACACTTGAATGCAACATTAACTTCATTAAAAAGATCTTGGGGCAGATCTTTCTAGAGGTTGATATTTTTGTAAGCCCTAAGGGGCTGGGACTTTTGTATATATGGATTTTTACCTCTTTGTAAAGGAGTTCAGATTATGCATTTTGGAGAGTTAGTGATTTGTCTTAAATCCTTTCTTAGTTGATGTATGCTTTGGAGCTCATTTGGATTTTGGAATATGAAATATAGAGATTACCTTGGAAACCAGTGTTAGTATTCATACCACTTTCATTTTTGTCTTTTAGATTATGCAATTTTTGAACTGTGCTTTTCCTAAGTCTGCATATGAACTTTAAAGTTGTGAAATTCATCTTTCCTTCTTAAAATATATATGCAGATTAAGCCTTTCCAAGGATGAGCATAAGTTCACAAAGTTTATGTTGAGTAAATGAAATTGCTATCATTAGTTTTCCAGTGTATGTTCATCTTGTTTTCATTTCATGATTTCTGTTAGCTCGGTGTATCACCATAGGGTTTAGTTTTCATTTTTATGCACTCCTCCTTTTTCCTTACAAAGATCAATAGTTAGGTGATAACACAAAGGAAGCCGACCTTCTCCAGAGGTTGACCTTTGTTTACGGGAAACCCAAAGCTTTAGAGGTCTTCCCATGTTACACTGGATTGTTGAATTTCACATTCAACAGGGTGAAAAATCCAAGTGATAACAGTTCTGGCACGCCCGGTGGGACCAATTCCACCCTATATTACTGGTCTGGTATGCAACCAACAAGTTTCAAACTTTACAGAAGTCATTTTTTTTTGTATACTTGGCGACTCCATAAAGGGAAAGAACTTCAAAATCAGTGCTTTTACAGTTTATGAGAAGAGTTCAGACAAGGAGCAGCTTAGTTCCTTTTGAATATTTGTAGCTGTCACCACTCAGAAGACAAGGTAGAGCAGCAAAAAGAGGACCTCATTCTAAGAGAGTACAGTCTACACCACCTGGTGTTAGACCGGAAAGTGCATTCTCACCATCAAGAAGGAGAGGAAGACCATCTAAAAAAAAAATTGAGAATCGTTCAGCCTCACCTAGCCTTGGAACATAAAGGTCTCCTTTAAGTAGTCCAACTGCTTTTACTAGTTATATATTTTCAAGTTCTGTTGTTGCAACATGTTCATCAACTGTAGTTTTTACAAATCCAAATCCACGTCTAATGGCTGCTCCCAGAAATCAAACTTTTGTGCCATTTAATGAAGGTAGTCCATTAAATTTGACACAACACAATGAAATTCCAATGGCAGCTTTGAAAAGTTTTCCAACTTTCACTAGGGAAGATCAGACTACCCCGATTGAACATATACGAGATGTTGCTTCCTTATGTGGTGTGCACCATATCACACAAGAAGACGTATTTGTAAGACTACTTGCAGCATCATTCAAAGGAAGAGCATTACAGTGGTTCAGGAGTCTTGGAGTGGGTTCAGTTTCCACTTGGGATGAGTTAGGTGACAAATTACATAGGCAGTTTCAGGACAGGTCTGATAATCTGTCTTTGTTGGAGCAATTAACTACACTTAAGAGGGCTCCTCAGGAGCAACTGAATGATTTCAATTTTAGATTTCAAAGAACCTAGGATAGAATTCTTGCAACAGTGAGACCACCTCTGGAATATGCATTTTTGTACTTTTTGAAGGCCCTTAACAACGATATAGCTGTTATGATACAATCAATGGGGGGTGTTTCTCTACTAGATGCATTTGAAGTAGCAATCAGAGCTGAAAACAACCTAATACAAGCTGGTAAACTTGCTCCTAGGCCACCAATGCCCATATTTCCAAATATTCATTTGAATATCCCTTTGCAAATACCACCTTTTGCACCTTTTCCACCTGTTCTGGCTGCTGTAACACAATAAACTACTGTTTCAAGATCTTCAAATGAGTTACAGGAGATCAAAAGTTTATTACAGAATTTTGGTAATAAGCTTGTGAGCTTGGAAAAGAAACAAGCATATAATAGGCCTTATCAACAGCAAAATTCAGGTCAGCAACAACAATATCAAGGTAATAGACAGGCTTATCAAGGCAACTACCAGGGCCCAAGATAGAGTGTAAACACAAGACCTTTTCAGGCTTATGCTCCAACACCTGTTGGTGTAGTTAAGGATCTTGTCCCTATTCAAAACAACCTAGTAGTAGATTATGAGTTATGCTACCCTTGTAACCAACCTTACAATCAGGTCACTTGCTCAAATGGACTCATTAATCAGGCACTTATGGTACAAAATGCCTCGAGTTCACAACATAATGAATTCAATGATGCATCTCCACAACACCAAGACCAACTTACCAATGAAACTACCCTGCTTAATTGGCAAGGTGAGGAATTCTGTGGACTTAATATAGATAATTCTCCAGGTGCAGCTAACACAAGGGCAAAGAAAAGAGCTTTTGAGTTGGATCAAGCAACTGATAAAGGGAAAGCAACAGCTGCAAAACCATCTACATCTCAAGGGACTTGTGGTTTGCAAAGAAATCAAAAACTCCCAGTTAAGGAGCAACCACACTTGCAAGCTGATCATGCTGGCATAAAGGCACATCATAAAGTAAACCTAGTTGTACCCTATAATATTCTTGATAGTATGAAAAAGACGAATGTAACAATGTCTATGTGGGATTCATTAGCTATCCCAGGTCAAAAAGATATGTTACATTCAGCTTTGTCAAATTTTAAAGTGTTTGATGAATCTGAGTCTCTAATAGGTCAAGTCAGAATAGTGTTGACAAATAATCCTCTAGAAAAGGATAAACATCTCATCAAAGAGGTAGGAAAAGAAGTTAAACCACGTCCATTTTATGTGTCTGTAATCATAGGTGATAAATTAGTTCATAACTGTATGGTAGATAGTGGAGCTAGTAGCTCAGTAATGCCAAAGAAAATTACTGACAAGCTTAGACTAAAGTATCAGCCTTTAGAGAAAGGATTGATTCAATTGGATGGTACTTCTGTTAATACATTGGGTGTTATCAAAGATTTGAGTCTTACCCTTTATGCTTGTCCTAATTTTTCAGTTCTTCAGGACATGTGTCATAGATCTCCCACCTTTCTTTTCTTTGTGTCTCTCAAGAGACTTCACAGCTAAGATAGATGGTTATGTGTTAGCTGATTGGTCACATATGTTGTTTAGAACAAGATATGGAACTAAAGTTACCATTAAATCTAAAAATTTGGCTAAAGATCACATTGAGCCGTATAACCCAAGTCCTATCAATGCTGTTCCTACGGCTGCAGACACAAATTGTGTCATTTTTTCTGACAATGAACTAGCCGCCGCTCAAGAACTTCAAGTAGAAGTTGTTCCTGATTTGCTGCTACATGAATGGGCAGCTGAAAATGTGTTGGACAATCCTATAGATTTTATTCAAGATGCCGGTATGGGTAATTATGTGATGCTTGAACCTGATGCAGAGGTCCCGAACCTTGAAAAGGGTACAGATCAGTTGTTACAACATCAAAGTGAACTCTGAGAAATGTTTTTTGATGGTTCTAGAAGCAAGAATGGAGTAGGTGGAGGTGCAATGCTGGTTTCTCCACAGGGTGATAAGTACTTTTTAGTTTTTCATTTTGATTTTGCATGTTCTAACAACAGTGCTGAGTATGAAGGACTCATTCAAGGCCTTGAGTGGGCAAGGAAAAGAGGAATTGACTGTTTGAAAGTCTATGGAGACAGTGAATTGATAGTTAATCAGGTTAGAGGGCTAAATGTTGCCAAGAATGATGCTTTGAAGTCTTATAGAAATAGAGTATGGAATATAATTGAAGAATTTAATGCCTTCAATCTGATTTCTATTCCACGAAATCAAAATAAGCATGTTGATAGACTTGCAGGAATTGGAGCACAGTTTGATATCCCAGGTGATATTAAAAGGGATAAAATATAGCAATATGTCAAAGTGGTTATCAGGTCGTGAATTCCTGATAACAACATTAACTGGCAGGTATTTGAAAATGATGAGTAGATCTTAACCTTTCTGCTCCAAGAAGATCAATTAACTGTAGTGAACCAAGAAAAGATCAAACAACAACATGATGATCAAGTGATACAGCTGAAGACAAATAAACTTCCCAAAGGGCTGGTTACCTTGGAATCCATATTCAATTATGATGATTAGCTTAAGAAGAAAAAAGTCGACATTCAAGTGAAAGAAGATCATTTTGAAGAAGTGGAAATCTTTAAGGGTAAGCTTCTCAAATTAGGCAAAATATGTTCAATTGAAGATAAGAGAGCTTTCATTGTTTTATGCCAAGAGTATGATGATGTTTTTTCTTGGCAATATTTTGATTTAAGAGGGTTTGATCCTCATATTGCACAACATATAATTGAGTTAGAGCCTGGTGCCAAGCCTGTTAGACAAAAATAGAGACCACTGAACCCCAAGCTTGAACCGTTAATGATCAAAGAGCTGACCAAGTTAGTTGAGGGGGGTATCGTATTTCCAATTAAACACACATTTTGGGTTTCTAACCTTGTTCTGGTTAGAAAAAAGAATGATGAGATAAGATTATGTGTGGATTTTAGAGACCTTAACAGAGCATCTCTGAAAGATCATTATCCCTTACCATCTATGGAACAAATTCTCCAAGCTGTTGCTGGTTTAGAAAGATTTTCTCTTTTGGATGGATATTTTGGTTATAACCATATTATAGACAATGAGGATTAGTATAAAACAACATTTACAACAAAATGGGGCACTATGGCCTACAAGAGAATGCCTTTTGGTTTATCTAATGCTAGTGCCACCTTTCAGCGTGCCATGGATATGGTGTTTCAAAACTTAATTCAGAAATTTTTGCTGGTTTACTTAGATGACATAACTGTATATTCAAAAAATGCAGATGAGAACTTGTCGCATCTCAAGCAAGTTTTTGAAAAATGTAGAGAATATGGAATATCTCTCAATTTGAAGAAGAGTATTTTTGCGGTCCATGAAGGTAAGTTGTTAGGTCACATAGTATCAAAAGACGAAGTTACTATTGATCCTGAAAGAGTTAAGGCTATACTCGAACTGCCATTACCTAATCACAAGAAAGGATTGCAGAGCTTTTTAGGGAGAATCAACTTTTTAAGAAGATTCATTCATGATGTTGCAAATTTATTACAGCCTTTGACTGCCATGCTAAAAAGAATGTAGTTTTTAGTTGGACTAGAGATGCAAAACATAGTTTTGAAGAAATCAAGGAAGCTTTAGCATCAGCTCCAACACTGGTAAATCCAGATTTCTCTAAAGACTTCTTTTTGTATGCTTTTGGCAGCATTAGTTCAATTTCTACTATGCTGGTTCAAAAAAATAGTGATAATTTAGAGCATCCAATAGCTTTCTTTAGTCAAGTACTTGATGATTATGAAGAGAAATACACATTTGTTGAGAAACATGTTCTCGCGGTGATTAGAAGCCTAAATAAGTTTAAGCCTCTAGTTTCAAACAATAAAATTCATATTTTGGTTGTACACCCGAGTGTGAAGGATTTTTTGTTGAACAAAGATCTGAGTGAGAAAAGAGCAGGGTGGATCACAAAATTAATGGAATTTGATGTCAACATCAACATCAAAAAAACTTGTTAGAGGTAAATGACTTTGTGAGCAACTTGCCTCCACTTTTGAAGATGCACAAAATTTAGAAACTGGTGCTGTTTTAACTAATATAGATGAGTCTCAAAATGTTCAAGCTACTACACCTACATCAGTTGTAGGTTGGGTTCAAGAAATGACCCACTTTCTTCGTACTGGTGAATTTCCACCAGGTTTGGATAGAGCAAAATGAAGATACTTCAGATTGCAGTCAATTCCTTATGTCCTCATTGATACTATCCTTTTCAGGAAAGATCTGAATGGTGTCTTGTTAAGGTGTATTGATACTCATCAAACATAAAAGGTACTGCATGAGTTTCATGATGGAGTTTCAGGAGGGCACTTTGCTCCAATGACAACCGCTTGGAAAATTATGAGAGCTGATTACTACTGGCCTGACTTGTTTAAAGATGCATATGCATGGTCAAGGAAGTGTATGAAATGTGCTTTGTTTGCAGGAAAGGAAAAGCTGCCTGCTATGTCTCTACATCCAATTTAGGTAGAGCAACCCTTCATGAGATGGGGCATTGACGTTTTTGGCCAATTAATCCACCATCTAGTGTTGGTCACAAGTGGGTGATTATTGCTACAGACTATTTCACACGATGGACAGAGACAACTTTGAAAGAAGCAAATGAATCTTTAGTTTTGAGTTTTTATGAAGATATAATCACCAGATTTGGAGTTCCTGACTCCATCATATCAGATAATGCTCTTGCATTTGTTGGATTAAGAGTCATAGATTGGGCTATTAAATACGAAATTCATTTGAATACTTCTTCCAATTATTACCCGCAGGGTAATGGATTAGCTGAAAGTACAAATAAAAATATGATTAGAATCATTAAAAGGACTATGGAAGAGAATTAAAGAATTTGGCATACGACATTGAAATCTGCACTTTGGGCAGATAGAATAACCCCTAAGAGATTAGTTGGTAATTCTCCACACATCCTTGTTTATGGTAAGGAGGCTAGATTACCTCTATTTGTAGAGCTTCCAGCTCTAGACATTGTTCACTAGTTGGAGATGTATGAAGAACATGACCCAATGTCCGTGAGATATGCAGAGCTCATGGAGCTCGAAGAATCAAGAGACAAAGCAATGAAAACTTTGGAGTATTACCAGCTCCAAACGAAGAAAACATTTGATAAGAAAGCTACAGCCAAAGTTTTCAAGGAAGGGGATCTTGTTCTCAAGTGGGATGTGCTAAAGAGTGGTCTAGGTAAACATACAAAATTTGACCATTTCTGGGTAGGTCCTTTTGTTGTTACTGAATACAAGGAGCATAATGCATTCTAGTTATCAAACATGGATGGAGAAAAGTTACCAATCCCAGTTAATGGGATTCACCTCAAACGTTGTTTTGAGGTATGATTTATCATTGTGCATATTAGGTGAGGTTTTATGCTTTCAATAAGTGCTTCTCCACTTTAGTTTAGTTGTTGTTGCATTTCCTAAGTGCTGTTCCAACACAGTTTGGTAGTTTCACTTCAGTTTCTCCAGTTTCAATGAGTTTCTAGTGTCCTGATTTGCTTCATGAGTCTCGAGTAAGTTACAGCCATGTATGAACTGCTCTTGGTCTATTATGAGGTTTTTACTAAGTGACTCCGAGCCCAATGGACAAGCTTTGGCTACTAGTTTCTAGGTTTAGCAAGAAAACATCCAGCAAAGGTCACCAAAAATGTTGCCCAATTTTCACCTATGGGCTAAATCAGGCAGGGGTCTATTTTTCAAGTATTCAAGGGGGCTAGATGAATTGACTTTTTCCTCAGGTCGCCAAGACATCTGTGTTCAGCGGGAGGTCCTACCGAAAGATGGAGGTCTCGATGAAGGTTGGTGCTTTCGACGTGATGTCTTGCTGACCCAGTGAGGTCTCGCCAAAAGGGTAAGGTCTCGGTGTAATGTGGTGGCTTCGATGAAAGGTCTTGCCGATAGAAGAAAGTCTCACCGACAGTTGTTCACAAGGCTGTCGGCGGGGAGGAAAAAATATTGCCTTCAGCAAAAGGTCTGGCCGAAGAGGAAAAGTCTCACCGAGGGTTCATGGTTCAACATAACATCTTTCTGATTGCTGAGGTCTTGACGACAGGGGCTAGAAAAGGGGTAAAGTCTCACCGACAAGATGAAATCTTGCCGAAGTGAAACGGTGTCGGGGAAATATTTGAGCCTAGCGAAAGGTCTCGCTGACCTAGTGATGTCTCCATGACAAGAAAGGAGGTCTCGACGAAGGAAAGGAGCTCGGCGAGGGTCTCGCCGATCGAGCAAAGTCTCCCTGACTAAAATAAGCTCTTGCTGAAACAAGGTAGCTTCGACGAGAAGTCTTGCCGACCCGATAGGGTCTTGCTGAAATGAGGTGAGCTCGGGGAGAATGGAGGTTTTCACTATGAAGTCCCGCCGACTTGGTGGTGTCTTGCCGATAGTGATGGTTCTGTTGCAAAATTTGGTGAGAGATCTTGCCGATGGGTTTAGGGATGTCGATATGACTTTTGGGCTCGCTATGAACTCTTGCTGATGGTTGTGAGCTATGCTGATAACAGTTGAAGGGCATAATCGCATTGGGGAGACACGACTAGTGTCTCATCGACATGCGATTCTGATGAAGCAACCTTTGACTGTCTAGAAATCTACAGGGCATGAGTTCAACAAATCAGAAGGAGCTAAAGATAGACCATGGGTAGTTTGACTATTGTGAATACTCCTGAAAAGAAGATCAACAGAATGTAAGCAACATGGATCTGCTCTGAGATCAAAAGTGATGGAGCAGCTCGGGGAGGCAATGGTGTGGAGATCTGATGGGAAAATCCGATGCTGTTTCCAGAAGAGGTCAACTTGCGGAAGGGTCTAGAACAGGAGAAGAACAGAAAGGATGAGACTGGAAGGACAATTGGGATGTCAACTGACAAGAGTGGAGTGACATTTATGATAGCACTCAGAAACATTCAAAGCAGCCTTGATGGAAGTTTGAAGGTGGACATGGGGGCCATGAAGTTAATGCGATTGTTGCAAAAGATCAAGGAGGCCATTCCTAGAGTGACCCTTCACCGACATGGATAGCAGGGATACACTTGAATGCAACATTAACTTCATTAAGAAGATCTTGGGGCAGATCTTTCTAGAGGTTGATATTTTTGTAAGCCCTAAGGGGCTAGGACTTTTGCATATATGGATTTTTACCTCTTTGTAAAGTAGTTCGGATTATGCATTCTGGAGAGTTAGTGATTTGTCTTAAATCCTTTCTTAGCTGATGTATGCTTTGTAGCTCATTTGGATTTTGGAATATGAAATATAGAGATTACCTTGGAAACTAGTGTTAGTATTCATACCACTTTCATTTTTTTCTTTTAGATTATGCAAGTTTTGAACTGTGCTTTTCCTAAGTTTGCATTTGAACTTTAAAGTTATGAAATTCATCTTTCCTTCTTAAAATATATATGCAGATTAAGCCTTTTCAAGGATGATGCATAAGTTCACAAAGTTTATGTTGAGTAAATGAAATTGCTATCATTAGTTTTCCAGTGTATGTTCATCTTGTTTTCATTTCATGATTTCTGTTAGCTCGGTGTATCACCATAGGGTTTAGTTTTCATTTTTATGCACTCCTTCTCCCTTTTCCTTACAAAGATCAGTAGTTAGGTGATAACACAAAGGAAGCCAGCCTTCTCCGGAGGTTGACCTTTGTTTATGGGAAACCCACAGCTTTAGAGGTCTTCCCATGTTACACTGGATTGTTGAATTTCACATTCAACAGGGTGCAAAATCCAAGTGATAACAATTATCTTTTGACTTGTGAAATGACCACCTTTCTCAATTTTGTGCGCTATTGAAAATCTTGGTCACTTTTGTCATTTTTAATGCTATTGAGAAAAATAACCACTATTGCTTAAAACAGGGCTGCTATTATAAAAAAAGTAACTATTATTGTCAATCTTGAAAGTTTTAGCCAGTTTGTTTGTGGTCTTCGGTTCATGATGTGTTTTTGTAGAAAATTCTTAACGTCGTGGGTTGAAGGTTTGTAAGTAGTTATTAAACTTCTTTATTCTAGAGAGCAACGTTTGTGATAGTTGTTTGACCTACTTATTGGTTTCTTCGAGGTGGAGAAAGATTTCCTAGATGCCGTGGGCCTACGATACATATGCTACATGCCAAAGATTTGATGTCATAGGGAAATGATGACCACCCTTGTGGAGAGATGACACTCCTAGTCATCATCTTTTCATTTTCTGGCCAATGAGGCCACTATCACTTTGGAGGACATTTGGAGGATTCTCCGTATTCCTATCCATGGGGAGCTCATTACCTATGATGTTAGATAGGGTACCCATGCTATGTAGTGAGTTCTCAATGTTAGACATCTTCAAGTAGTGGACTCAAAGATAGACTTGTCTTCATTTGTTGACAGTGTAGATCCTATATCTTTGGTCCTATATGGTTTGATCTCAGGGCTCGTAGTACCTAATTAGAGAGATAGACAATTTCCTATTGGTTGGGGCATATGCATCAAGCATATGTTTGAGCATGACATGAGGTACGCATGGGGCCCATGTCTCCTAGCACATTTATATAGAGATATGCATGAGGTTGCCTATTGGGGAGGAAATTCTATCTCTGCTAGTGTGACATTGTTGCATGTGTGGGCCTAGGAGCACATCCTAGTGACTAGACCTTATGGTGTTATGGATTAGGATCCAAAGGATTCATATTCTTACAAATACTTAGATTTTATGCACTATACCTAGCCTGGCCAACTATCTTATTGGCACCATATTTTTGATGATATGCCTACTTTTATTTGGAGACCATGGTTAGGCTGCGAGGTCTGGCATGATGATGAGGATCAACTCCCTTATTTTTGACAGACATGATGGTTGATAGGCTACGTGGACTCTCTGCTTGAGCGTTACTTACTGGATCAGGTTCTTTGTCAGTTTGGAGAGCAGTGGATGTGGTTTGGAGATGATTACCAATCTTTTTTTAGGAGGACTACCCGAGAGGTTAGGGTGTGGGGGCCACAGGCCTCCTCCATAGATGATGTTGTTGAGTTTAGATGAATTTCCCCATTTGGGTTGGGATTCTCTATAGGTTTGGTAGACCTTGGCACCACACATGAGTATGATTAGTGGTGGGATCACCACGTTATGCTTCGGTTTACAAATGCTGCTGGTGTTGGGTCAACCATAGGGAGAGATGGTGTGATTGGTCTGAGGGGTGAGAGACAATGACTTAGGATCATTGTAGAGTAGTTGGCTAGATTAGGACACGATGGACAATGGGATGAATAGGATGGATGAAAGCCTGATCTGATGCAGCAAGATCAACTGGTACCACAAGGTCCTCTGCCACCTAGGGATGTATTAGTGATAGCAAAAATTACCTAATTGGCAGTGGATAGGGATGCAAAGAGGAAGGTTGTTGAGGCACAAGTTGTGGATTTGAATACTAAGAGAGATGGACTCTGTCAGGAGCGAGATATGTTGAGGTAGGAGCTGGCCATAGAGAGGTAGCTTAGGCTTATAGTTGAGATATCACTAGCTTCCTCCATTCCCCTCACTCAGTACCATACTGAGCAAGAGTGGTTATTACATAGATGCACATATTATTAGATGCTTTATGAGGCATTCATTCCTAGAGCATAAAGATAGCCTCATTTTAGAGAGCCAAGTACTGAGACAAGTGCAAAGTTAGGTGGTCATTCAATCAGGTAGTTGCATCAGTCTCCTGTCATGACACAATCATCTCCCCATCAGATCTAGGAGCAATAGAGATCCCCACCTTGGAAAAACCAGCATGATTGATTATTCCTTGATCTTGTATGATGTTTATTATACCAGAGATGTTATGTGGACTTGATTTTTTTGTATATACATTCATCAGCCCAATTGAGGCCTTGTATATATGTATTTTGTGTATATGATATCACACATGGTTCTTGATGATGTATATGGAATTATCAGTTTTGATGATATATGACATATACCATATTCCAATTCGGCTTTATTATGTGTTATGAGATGAGTATGGATGATGATGTATACATGTTCATGTTTTGTACTTTTCTAATGTATGCATATGATATGGATGGATGTATGATTTATATATCTATATCATGAATCACAATTTGTTATGTATATAACATGGATGATGATATATTTTGGATGATGATATCCTACATATGTGATGGATGATTATACATGATGTGTGATGTTTTATCATTTTATTATGATCATGATATGTACTGATGAATTGGTGGATGCAGGATGCATGTGGTACTAATGATATTGTGATGTAGGATGAAGCTGTTAGTTAGAAGAAGTGTTTGATGATTTTAGAGATGGATAGAAATTTGATGTTGTTAGTTACTGAAGAGTTTTTCTTTTGCTTTTATAGAGGCTTCATATCTTTTAGCAATCCTTTTTTATGTAGCAAACATATATGATTCACTAGGGTATTAATAACCAAGGTGGCTTTGTATCCATTGCGTGGACTTTGACTTGGAACACAAAGAATATTCTTGCTCCTACCAGACATACAGAAACCTTGTTAGAGTATATGGTTGAGTTGTGTTAAAACTTTTCGGATCAATTACACAAAGAGGTATGAAGTACCTAACATGCAACTACTACACAAATTTCCTCAAAACAACTTCCATACATAAAAAAACAAGTATTACCATGGTAGTATCACAAAAACATCTAACAAAAAAAATAAATAGAAATCAAAATTTAATGCCCCCATTCCTTCTTCTCTAAACCCTTATGGACATCCTCGAGAGATCCTCAAAATGTGGTATTAAGATAAACCAAAAAGATAAGACTTATAAAAGATTAAAAAAATTGTAGTATCACTTGCCATAATTGTTTTTATATTTCATGATGAAATCCATTGATGATGTCCATTGTAGGAGCATTTTATCCATTAAGACTCATGTTTAGGATTGTTGATAATGATTTTCAAATGGGTATGGTAGTCTATAATTAGGAATTGTTTTAACTTGATAGTGATATAATCATTTCAATATTCACTTTGAAATTTTTGATTTTGATATTTTTTTGTTTGTTGATTGTGTTGTCAAAGGGTGAGGGTGATGATTGTTTATTGTGAATGGAACATTTATTGCAGATAAGTGATAATAGAGATAAGATATTTTGTAATTTTCTAATTATTTGATGCTGTTTTTGTTGTTTTCAAAAAAATTAGAAACAAAATAGGGAGACCTAAAGGGACTAACCTAGTTCCTCAGGTGCTGATCAAAGATTAGCCTTGACTATGTGATGAATGTAGAGACATCGTAGTTTGACTGTATTGAGTGATACTATTTTTTGGAGTTTTATAACTTTTTATGAATGTTTAGGATTTTTTGATAAGATATTTGAATGTTTTCTTTTTGTTTTGGGAAACTAACCTAGGGCCTTAGGGGCTCATAAATTATGATGGTCTCGTCTACGTTATCCATGAAGAGGTTCGTAATTTGCTTGTTTGATAAGAACATGTTTTTGATTTTTCTATTTTTCAAATGTTTTTTTGTACTTTTTGACTAAGTTTAAAGATTATGACAAATACCTAAGGGGACTGACCTAGGGCCACAGGGTCTGATCATAGATTAGCCTTGCCTATGTTATACATGTAGAGACTATGTAGTTTGATTGGTGTTGAATCAAAGCATAACATGTTTTTGGGTTTTTTGATGTTTTTGACTTTGTTTTCAATTTTGTTTGTTTTTTGGATGGTTTTGATTTTGATATTTTTCAATTGTGATGGGATTTATAAGGATCTAAAACATTACCAGTTTTAGGAAGCTTCCCTCAGTTCGAGACAAGGTTACGTTCATTAGGGGAGATGGATTTTGATGGTGCAACAAGTTTCAACACATGATCAGTCATCAAGCCATGGTTGTTTTACATGTTTTATTATGGGATGAATGGGTGGATTCTTTAGATAGTGCTAATAGATAAAGATGCAGGTCTTATTCAAATGTAGCATCTATTTGCTAGGTCTTCACTATGGTACCTATCCTAGAAGTGCCACAAAGTGGTTTTCACTTAAAGAATGTTTTATTTCTCTTTACTGTTTTCTTGATTTTTTATTTTTATTTTTTTCCTTTTTTTTGTCTGGGATACTCTGATGTGTTAAAGTAAAAAACCTTTTGAGATGGCTATTGTTTAGAGGTTCGACCAAAGGTTCTTCTTCAGGAGTAGCCAACTGATAAACTCCATAGCCATAACTTGCTGTGACGATGAAAGGACCTAACTAGTTTGGTTTAAAATCCCCCTTCCAATCTTGATTCAGTTGGATCTTTTGATTTTCTTTTAGTACTAGGTCACCAACTTGAAAGATTCTATTTTTGATCTTTTTATTGTAGCTTCATTTGAGCCGATTCTGATAAACCTATAGATGGTTTAATGCACTCAAACTCCTTTCATCTAAGAGTTACAACTCATTCAATCTAGACACCTGCTATTCCTCATTGCTGACCATGCTTTTTAGTGATATTCATAGTGAGGGGATTTCAACTTCAATAGGTAAGACTGCCTTAGATCCATAGACCAATGAAAAAGTTGTGGCACCTATATGTGTACGAATGTTGGTTTGGTAAGCCCATAGGGCTGGGTTTAGTTATAAATTACAATCATGGCCGATATCATTAATAGTCTTTTTTCAGTATTTTTAGAATAGTTTTATTGGACGCTTCAGCCTAACCATTTCCTTGGGGATAGTAGGGCGTTGAGAAGCAGTGTTGGATAGAAAACTTGAAACAAAGCTCACATAAATCTTGGTTTTTGAATGGGGTTTCATTTTTCGTTATGATAGTTTGGGGAATTCCATATCGAAAGATCAAATAATTCAAGTTGAACTTGGATATCTGGTTCCCTATGACCTAAGTTAATGGAATTGCTTCTATCCACTTTGTGAAGTATTCAATCACAGTGATAATGAACTTGTGCCCATTACACGAAGTAGGAGATATCTTACCTATCAAGTCTAATCCCCACTATGAGAAAGGCCATGGTGTTTTTATAGGTCTCAATTCCTATACTAGTGCATGAACAAGATCACTATGTTGTTGACATTGGTGGCATCTCCTTGAGAAATGGATGGATTCCCGCTCCATTGAGAGCCAATAATACCCTGTTCTTAGAAATTTCTATACTAGATTAGGTCAACTAGTGTGAGACCCACAAATACCTTCGTGCACTTCCTGTAAAGCAGTTTGCGCTTCTTCCATGTTGAGACATTGAAGTATGTTCTATCTAGACTTCGTCTGTATAGGGTATCTCCTAAGATGGTGAATCTAGATGTTCTATGGACAAAGGTTTTCTTTTGGTTTTTTGTTAAGTCACGAGGTATGATACCATGCTAGCTAATCAAACATATCTTGATACCATGGTGAGTTAGGACCAACAACATTACAAACTAGTTCTGATTTTGGGATATTGAATGTTGAGATAAGGAGTTGCTCCATAAGGAATTCGTATTTTGGAATGTTTTGTGAGATGTCAAGGAGTGAACCTATTGTCACCATAACATTAACTACTTTGTTGTTGATCTTAGGAACCTATTTGAAGGTGATAACAAAAAAGGACTATTTGAAACTATCCACCATTCTTTTATAGGGTATTAGCTTGTCATCCTTTGTTTGATATTCATCGTTTACTTTCCTTATTACCAGCTAAGAGTCTCCATAGACCTGTAGTTATTTTATCCTCCATTAAATGATCATATTCGGTCCTATGATTAGTGCTTCATATTTAGAGATGTTATTAGTATAAAAAAAGTGATCATGTAAGCCCTAGGTATACTATCTCCCTGCGGTGTGAGAAATAAGATACCCACCCCTGAGTTGTGTTGAGTGTGGGAACCCTCAAAGTACAAGTTCCAATAGCTAGACTGATCAGTTAGGAGTATGTTTTCATCTAAAAATTCTATTAGTAAAGGCTGTTGATCTTCCATGGATGCTTCTTCTAGTTGATCTGCTATGATTTTTCCTTCAATATCTTTTCTATCAATATAATCTATGTCAAACTCACTAAGTATCATTACCCACTTAGTGATCTTCCTTGTTAGAGCTGATTTTTCTAATAGATACTTTAGGGGGTCCATATTTGATATTAGCTTTACTTGTCTATTTAAGATGTAGTGTCTCAACTTCTATGCTAGAAAGACGACAAATAGACACACTCTTTCTATGGGTGAATATTTCAATTCATAACCCACTAGTGTTCAACTGATATAATAGACTACTCTTTCCTTATTATTGCCATGTAGTTGTGCTAACAAAGCTCCTAATGTTGTAGATACATATAGGATCATTGTCTTGTATTGAATTGGTGGAATTAATATTGGAGGAGTGAGTAAATACTCCTTGACCTTTTGGAATGCTTGATCACATTTTCCATCCCATTTGAATGTTATGTCTTTGTGTAGCAAATGGGTGAATGGATGATACTTGTCTACCAACTATGCAATGAATCTCTTGATGGGCTATAGTTTACCCTATAGACTTCTTAGCTACTTCAATGTTCTTAGTGGAGGAATTTCTAATATATATTTTACCTTGGCAAGATCTACCTTAATGCCTCTTCGTGATACTATGTAACCCAACAATTTTCTAGAAGTTACATTCGAGACACACTTCTTTGGGTTGAGATGCAAGTTGTATTGTTCTATCTTGTCAAACAATTTTGCTAAGTTGGCCAAGTGATCTTCTCTTTTGATGGATTTTTCTAGTATGTCATCCACATAATCCTCCACAGTATTATGCAACATATCATGAAAAATGGTGTTCATTGCTCATTGATAGGTTTCCCTTGCATTCTTTAGATCAAATGATATGACGTTCCAGTAAAAGGTTCCCCATGTACAAGTGAAATAAGTCTTATGTTGGTCCTTGGGGGATATTTTGATCTGATTGTATTTGGAGAAGCCATCCATTAGTGATAGCATTTCATGCCCTACAATTATATCCATAATCATGTCGATGCTGGGTAGAGGGAAGTCATCCTTTAGACAAGCCTTGTTTAGATCCCAAAAGTTTGTGCAAATCCTTATGCCCCCAGTGGGCTTTGATACTAGTACTAGATTAGATACCCATTCAAGATAGTCAATGGATTTGATAAATCCTACATCTAATAGTTTCTAAAGTTCTCCTTTTACAAAAAGTGTTATTTGTGGATGCATCTTTCATAGTTTTTGCTTGATGGGTTTAGATCTAGGGAATACTACTAGGTAATGTACAACCAATGCTAGATCTAGCCCTAGAATGTCTACATATGTCCATGCAAAGTTGATTTTTCTTTCATTGATAAATGTTGAGAAGTTTACCTTTTCTTTAGGATCAAGTGATGTTGCATGATATGTGATTTTGGGTGTTTCTACTGTACCAACATTGATAGGTTTGACATCTTCAACTAAGAGTGATGAATTCTCTTGATATTCTATGGTGGGAAGATTGAATCCTCCATCTTTGGGTTCCTTAGAAAGGTTTTCACCCTCATATGCATCCTTTTTTTTTTTCTCTTTTCTAGATCCAATAAAGCCACTTTGTGGTTTTCCTTAGGGGACCTTCTTTTGATTTTTAAATTTTTTGGTTTATTTTTGTGATTGGAGGACAAATCTCCCCCCAAAATATGCTCTTTGATCTAGTTCAATTACAAAACCTACTTTATCATCTCCTTGGGGTATATTCCTTCAAAGTCTCATGAACTTCACAATAGCCTCATCATTCTGGAATTTGTACAAAACAGGCGTATGATGTTGTTGGTCCCAATTTATCAACTATGTATAATGTAAGGATATTTTTTCATGGGTATCTATAAAGCTTATGGAAGCTAGGTTAGGGACATTAGTCTTTTGAAAGCTCCATAAAGTATCTAGGTTGTATCACTAGGGTCACAAAAATTCCATTCACATTCATTGGAATCTATCTCGATATGGTCATGATTAGATGTAGATTCATTGGTGAGGGTATTCACATTGAGGTTTTCAAACATGTTTTGGATATAAAGGTAGTTTTCTAGATGTTCACAAGTACCTGATGTCTCAATAGTAGTAGAAGTAGCTCCTTCCTCATAGGATGTGTTTCTAGTATTTGGTATAATCACATTAGATGAACCATAACCCAATCCAAGATTCTTTGGGTACCATTCCATAATGATTGGTTCTCTTCTACCTTGTCCCTGTAGACCAAGGCCCCTTTGTCTAGTGAATCCCATGTTTTTGACTATTTGATATCCTTTGCTATTTTCATCAATAGGAAGGAGAGGTAGTGGTTGTTCTCTTCCTTCTTCTTTGTAGATCCATGAAGATAGGTCCTCTTCACATACCTCCTCATCTTTAATTTCTCCCCATTTGGTGAAAATAGTGGGTTTGACTACCATTTTGACAGTTTATAAACATGTCATTTCTTTCGGTCCTCCATATGTCTTTGGTGTTGGGGGAATCATCCCAATGCAAAAGGATTGATTGAAGTGATATTCCCCATAGCCTTTGTCAAGTACTTGGATCTCGACCTCGGGTTTAGATGGATTAGTTGATGAAGGTGTTGTGGAGGATGAAGGTAGTGATGTTGGGTCAACATATGAAAAGGAGTGAAAGGATATATTGTTGCCGGGTATTTGGAGAATATTTTTATATTTCTCTTCCAACTTGGAATAGTAATAAAATGGTTCAAGGTCAAAATATATGGTAACTTCTTTATTGTCACAAGGAAACTTTAGAAATTGATGGAATGTAGATGGGACTACTTTCAAAGCATGGATCCATGGTCGACCCAAGAGAAGGTTGTATGGAAGCTTGAGATCCAGTACTTGACATGTAGTTTCTATTATTGCCAGTCCTATTTGAATGGGTATGTTGATAGCTCCTTCTAAATTTTGCTCCATTTCATCATAAGCTTTGATAGTGATGCTATTGTTTTTATCTATCACATCATTAGAGTGTCCCAGTTGTTTCAAAAATTTTAAGGTACAAATTTTTATACTTGCACTATTATTTATGAGTACGCTCTTGAATTTATGTTTGTGGACACAATTCTAAATACAGAGCTTGATTATGGAATGTTATTGTAGAAGGTATTTTTTAGAAAAGAATAAATGATGGGTGGATGTGATATTTCCAACCATGGCTTGAAAATAATTAGCATCAAGGTTGTTTGGGACTAACATTTCGATAAGAGATTTCTCCAATATTTCCTTATGTGCTGGTGATAGTTTTAAGAGCTCAAGGATGGAGATTAGGGTAGGAGTTTTCTTAAGTTGGTTCACAATGCTATAGTCACTTGATGGCTTACTTGTGGCTTTTACTTGGGTTGGTGCTCCTTAGATGGTTACTCTTCCCCTTCGGGTAGTCATATTACATTCTGGATCTCTACCTAATATGGTTACACATGGATGGTATGATCATCACAAGAGATATTTCCTTTTCAAATTAAGTCTTGCACGATGTTTTTAAGTCTCATGCAATTATTGGTGGTATGCCACTTGATTTTGTGGAATTCATATTTGTCATTCTCATTATACGAAGGGGCTTTGAAGTTGGGTTCCTCATAATTTGTTCTATCATTAATCATGATGAGGTTCTTTTGGACTAGTTTGTGCATAATGACCTCAAGGGATTCTCCCAAGGGAGTAAATTTTCTTCATGGTTGGTCATATTGCTGAGGTGGTCTCCTTTCGTTATCCTGTCCTTGATTTTTTTGTTGGTTGTTTGGTCGATTGTTCTAGGGAAAACTGAGTTGGTTGTTTTATTGATTATTTGAAGCATAGCCTTGCTGTGCTATTTGAACATGATTTTGTGGCACATTGGGAGTTTACACATTGCATACAACCTTAGCATCAACTACTCCATCATTGGTTACATTCTTGTTTTTTGGCCATATTTTAGGTTTGTCATTTGATGTAGAAGGTTGATCTTTAGGGTTGTAAAGTTTGATTACTCCTCTTGTAATGAGGGATCTTTCGATAAGTATTCCCTTTTCAATAGTTTCTTCAAAATTGCTTGGGAATAACATTGTGAGGTTGTAGTTGATATCTGCATGTGTTAGGGTTAGAAAGAAAATATCTAACAGTTAAATATATATTTGGTCAATAAAACAGAGAAATAAAAAACATAGAAAATTATAGCAGAAACAAGACAACACAGAGAATTTAATGTGGTTCACCCAATCCGGGCTACATCCACAAAACTACAACCATCCACTAATTTTATTATCCAGTGCAAAACATATTACAATCTCAAGAATAATCCTCTTTTTCTATAAACTATAACCCCCATCCCAACCCCTTATAACAAGCTATTTAGAAGCTTCTAGAATTAGGGTTTTACAAAGTCATTTTTTTCAGTGACGACGCGAAAAAAATGGGAAAATAAAATTTTCTCAGGCGTTGCCATCCTCGAACCCCCGCTTTTCAGGGGCTGCCACCCCTGAACCCCCATCGGGGGCCTGTCCTAGCCATGGACCCTGACGAGGATACATATCGAGTGTATATAGCATGATCAATCGCTACATACCAACAACATGTACATTGGAGATAAAGACATCAACAAGTTGTTTCTCTAGAATGAGCCATTTAATTTTTCTTTCTTTTTGTCTCCATCTTTGGAGGTATGAAGAAAATGACTTGCCTTGACTCTGTTTGATTTTGTAGAGATCAGTGATGGTTGTATCCTATTCGATGTTGTATGAAAATGGTTTATAATTTTATTAGACAACTCATCAAATGTTTTGATACCTGGCGGAAAATGAAAGAACTAGTCTATAGTGGGCCCACTAAGACTCTATGGAAAAAGTCTCATCAAGTATGTATCATTTCATTGTAGTTCCATGCAAGATACTAAAAATTCATGTACATGCTCAATGCTCAATTAGATATCCTTTCCCCCTAGACTTGTCAAATTTTGGTTTTTCAAAGCCTTTGGGGAAAGGTATCATGGATAAATTTTGGTCAAATAGATATGGAAAAATATCTTGTAGAGCATAGATCCTTTTTAGCTTTCCAATTTGTATATCTAATATCCTTTGATTATGTGTTTGTAGTTGCACATTTATGTCATTGGTTGGTGCACTTGCTTGTGGACTTTTTACATTGTAGCTCTGTTGTCCCATGATGTTTGTTTGGTCGTAGACTGGATATTGTGTATTCATGGGACCTTAAGGACTATGTTGTGTATAAGGTATGTTGGGTCCTTGTTGTGCATAAGGTAGGTTGGGTCCTTGTTGTGTACCTTGATATTGACTTTGAGGTGTTCCTTGATACTGATTTTGTGGTCCTCCTTGATACTGATTTTGTGGGATATTTTGTGTGAAGTTTGAAGTGTATTTGATAGTTTGTTTGTTGGACCCCATGTTGTTGAAGGCTACCTTAATTTTGTGTTGATGGTATACCTTGTTGTTGTGAATGCTACTGAAGGCTATCTTGATGTTGTGTTGACGATATACCTTGTTTTTATGGACTGTATTGAAGGTTACCTTGGTATTGCGTTGAAGGTATACCTTTTTGTGGTTGCTTTTTAAGGTTACCTTGGTATTGCATTGATGGTACACCTTGTTGTGGTTGATTTTGAAGGTTACCTTGGTATTGCATTGATGGTACACCTTGTTGTAGTTGATTTTGAAGGTTACCTTGATATTGCATTGATGGTGCACCTTTTTGTGGTTGATTTTGAAGGTTACCTTGATATTACGTTGATGGTACACCTTGTTGTGGTTGATTTTAAAGGTTACCTTGATATTGCATTGATGTTACACCTTTTTGTGGTTGATTTTAAAGGTTACCTTGATATTGTGTTGATAGTACACCTTGTTGTTGTTATGATGATCGTCCTTGTTGATAGTGTAAGTTGTTGGAAGGGTCAATGTATGAAGTGTGTTGTGGCATGTATTTCCCTTGTGATGGGTTTCCACCTTTTTGTTCCATTGGAAAGTTTCTCATGTTTTGCATAGTATTATGTTGTGGCATGTTTTGGGTTGCATTTTATTGATACTATTGTGCCATAAATTCTTGTTCAATTTGGGATGGTGGTCTAAATAATGGGTTATCCATGGTTGTGTTTGATCATTGTTTTGTGAAAATAATGGTGGTATATTGGGATACGTGGTTGGTTTTAGAAATTGTCTAATCATTGTTTTATCTCCTAGTGGAATAAGATTTAGATCTTTTATTATGTCCACGTTGAAGTCAATGGGCAATTTTTCACCACTTTGTGCTAATGTGAGGAAATATGAGTTTGCATTCTTCGACCCAAACATGTTGTCCATACAATTTTGCATCTTAGGATCTTGAGAGTATTCTAATAGTTTCTAATTAGTGAGTTCCTCATCACTATTGTATTCTTCTATGATCACATCATTGAGATTTGGAAGTTGATTTTGACTATCAATCATGTTTTGGTGTCTAAGGAGCACTTCTTCATCACTTGGTGGTTGGTTTTGTGTTACCTTGAATGAGGTTTATTTTTGAGGAGTTTTAAGATCACTTGGTTTATAAGCCCATGGGTTGGTTTCCTTATTAGTGATGTTGGTTTTTGGTACACTTGAGCTACTCTTGTTGGCTTCCATATTTTTTTTGTGTTGAGATCTCGTGGTTGCCATAAACAAGTTCCAATACCTTGGGAAAGTTGGTGACCAATAACTATGGAATGAAATGGTGTTTTTTTTTTTGGGATTTTTAAAAAAATAATGGTGTTTTGGTGAGCTAGGATTATCTATTTCCACACATGAGGTGGTAATATTTTTCTCCTAGTTGCAAGATCAACTTTTTGTTCCTCTTTGTCTAGAATAGTAGCCACATTCATCCATTGAGTCGGTGTTTCCTTTTTCTCAAAAATAAGACTTCTCAAACTACTAATAATGTCTAATTTCTCACCCTCAACTTGTGTGAAATTTGGTTGTATAATAGGAGAAATAAGATCTGGTTGTTGAATAGAAGCAATAGGACACCAGATGGTCATGAAGTGTAAGCTTTTTATTGATGTTTGATATTTTTCTATTTAAAAGAATAATGAATGAAGATGATGTAAAAGAAAACCTTTTGAAAAATTTTTATTGATGGTTTTCTATGGTTTTTGTGATACTCAAGACCCTAAAGTATGAGTGATGTTTGGTGGATGTTTTGGAGATGATACTAATTTTGGGACTCAAAGTGTAGAAATTTGGACTGATATGTTACTTTGTTTTTCTAGAGGATATGCTTGAGGATCTACTTGAACTAGCCTTGAGGTTGAAAGCAAATGTTAATATATTAGAAATCGAGAGAAAATGAATAATCCAAGTTGGTGTTTTTGATTTGAATCCTAAAACTAGGTTAATGTGTTTGATTTTTGCAAATGGATATGGAATGATGCATATATGAGGTGTTTTTAGGTTTGATTTTTTGTTTCCAAAAGATAAAATATTAACTAGTTTCAAATCAATCTCTGATTTACACCAAAAAAAAGGGAAATAGCGGTTGGTCTTTCTGGAAGAAGCGGTCAATTTTGGTAAAAGCGACTCTATTTTGACAGTGATTTTAAAAAACTAGAGACAACAATAGTGGAAATTTTGAGCAATAGCGAGCAAGTTTGAGTCAATTATGGTAATGTCTAGATCAATAGTGGCAATGTTTTCAATAACAACTCTGTTAAGGTCAAATATAGTTCTATTTTTCAAAAGTGACAAAGTTTTTGTAGTGACTTGAATCATAAACCAGAGACAAATAATAGTAATTTTTAGGTCAACTGTAACAATATTTAGGTCAATAGTAGTAAGATCTCTGCAATAGTGACTTCTGTTCATTTATTTATAGTTTCTAGATATCAGCTTCTTTGAATACTTTTGAAGTTTTTGTTCAATCTGATGTTTTGATAGCAAGTGATGCATACAATAGACAATTTTTGAGATCCAATAAAATAACTTTTGGCATACATCAGTCAAGTCATCCTAAGTAGGTTTGTTTCTTTTAGGTAGGCTTACCTCATGCCCTGAAAGGATGATTTTATATGAAACTTATGAAGTGAATTCATAAGTCAGACTTGGTAAGTAACTTCTTAGAATTAAATTCTGATGCATAAATTTTAAAGAATGTTTTGGAAATTAACACCTGTAAAGTTCTTAGTCATTGCTTAGGGGACCCAACACCTTGCTAACATCTAGAAAGCCACTTAAGGCTTTAACTGATCTTACTAGGGGCTCTATATACCCAAAGGTACCTCCTCGTTCTGACTGGAACTATTGACAAAGTAATCGCCAGTTTGGTCTTGGTGTTTAGCTACGACTTGATTTATATAGCAGTCTGAGGGAAAAACCACTTTGAGTCGCCTTGAGTTCTCTAGTGTGGGATGTGTCTCAAGGCAGGGCCGATCTAAATGTGATGCTGGAAATAAAATAAATGTGAAACCCAAAGTGATTTTTGTCACCCAAGATTTTCAAAAGACACGAGGGGAGAGGATACACACTTGGTTTTCCAAGCATGGTGAACACAATATATAATTCATCGCAGTTTCTTTTTAAGTCCCAAAATTTGAAGTGTGAAGATATTAATTCATTTTTTACATGCACCAAATTAAAAGCGTTTGAGACTTCAAGAAAAATATAGCAATGTGCACATCAAAATGGATCTGTTCAATTTTAATCACCAAAGTTTGAGTGTTTCTAATTGCCTTGTCTACCTTAATGTGGTCAACAAAACGAAATGTGTTCAATTGTCAACAAAATAAAGGTGTTCGTACATCAACAAAATGAAAGGCGTTGGTCAAAAACAAAAACATTCAAATAATGAGCACCAAATTGAAAATGAGAATTGCCTTGTTCAATTTTATGAGCACTAAATTGAAAATGAGAGTTGTGGGTTCAATTTTATGAGCACTAAATTGAAAATGAGAGTTTTCCTTAATGAGTACCAAATTGAAAATGAGAGTTATGGGTTCAGTTTTATGAGCACTAAATTAAAAATGAGAGTTTTCCAATTCAAGTTTAATGAGCACCAAATTGAAAATGAGAGTTGTGGGTTCAATTTTATGAGCTCTAAATTGAAAATGAGAGTTTGCTTTGTTCAATTTTAATGAGCACCAAATTGAAAATGAGAGTTGTGGGTTCAATTTTTAAAACACCAATTTGAAGTGTGTTCTAACTATGAAAGCTTTTAAATTTGAAGTGTCCTTGGACCATTCGCCAATCCTACAATGAAATAGTTAGTTATTCTCATGAAAAACATGTGCCATACTCCTGCAAAGGCTACAAAATCAATGTTAGAAATTTCCCAAAACACCAAACAATCAAACGTTAGTGTTAGAAACTAGAAAACTGCTTGCAAATTTAAAATTATAGAAAGAAGCAAAGCAATAGCAATAATATTCCAGATAGTACTAGACTTTTTATCTACAACAATAACGGTCAAGTTTTTTAAAAGTGCTCCAAAAAAAGTGAAACTATGAACTTGTTACAAAAAACTATAGTTGAAATGTCAAAAGTGGTCCTGTTTAGTGCAATAGCGGTTGGAAAAAATGCAACCGTGGTAGAAACGAGGAACAACCACGTGAAAGTCCTGTAGATTTTGTGTAAAATTTATCAACAAAATTTTAGAAAAGGGTGTCAGTGTTCTGGAACCTACAACTACTCAAATGAACTCATGAAAATGTTAATGTTAAGGACCTAGGTCCCATTGAGCATTCCAAATGTCATAAGGGGGGAAAAAAGCATATGGAAAGCAAAGAAAATATGAACCAAAACTAATCTAATTCAAACAAGATTAAGATTCCTAACCCATTACTCATGAAATGAAGCTCTAAAATTATGAAATCCTAAGATAATACAAATTTAAATAAAAACTTTAAAACATATACCATCTCATGTTGTAGTTGTGTTTGCATTGAAGTTGATGTTGGATTTCTCGATTCAATATAAAGCCTCCATTGTTGATGTTGTAAAAGCTTCAATGTTTGTAAAATGGTGAAATAGAATGTGAAGATAACTCATAGCATGATCAAGAGATAATTGTATAGCACTTCAATATGTAAATTCTAGATGATTTGTGAGAGGGTAGAGGTTTTTTTTATAGATTTCTTGTTTTGAGATGAATGATCAAGATTTGGTATTAGAAGATCCTGATCAACATTTCAAAACCATTGAGAGGAATTAGATTTTATGTAAGAGGAAAAAACACTCAAAATGATTCAAAAAAACCTTCCCAAATAATGGAAATTATCCCTTCAACCAAACTAAAAATGAAAATAAGATTTCAAAGGAAATGCGTTCAAACCCCAAAAATTCATTGTTTGCATAACATTGTGTTGTTACAACAACAAGTAGAAACTTAAATCAAATGATCCAAACACAACCCAACTGGTGTAATATGATCAAGAAACCATAAATAAACTCAAATAAGACATTCAATTACATGCATACAAAAAAACTCCATATCTGTGTCTCAAAATGAAAAAAATCACTGTTTCCTCATAAAATCTATAATACTTGTGTTTATTAGAAGTGCATAAGCTTGTTGGATTTACAAAAAACATCTATAAATATGATATAACACCATTAAACCTCCAACATGTGCTGAAAAAACAACTTTCCTTCAACAATTTGAAATTCCACCTCATTTGGAGATCCCGACCTTCACCTGCATTGTGAAATAGATTGGAAAATCCACTCTCTTCTATTTGCAAATTTTAACAACTTCACAAATGGATTAAAGGCTTTGTTTTATGATGCAACACACTACCAAATGTATAAAAACATGACTCCAATCTTCCCAATAA
>VDFB02000007.1:92126383-92155784 GCA_007258455.2 Sequoia sempervirens | reverse complement strand
AATCAACAACACATCATAAACACACATAACACCAAGATTTTTTACATGGAAACCCTGTTAGGGGAAAAAACACGGTGGAGGTCAGTCCACAAGATTATACCCTATTAAAAGTATAAGAAGAATAAATGGGGAATGCACATGAATTTAGGAACACTTCCTAGAGCTCACTGCTCAATTACAAAGGAAGACACACTGTCTTACAAAAAGATTCATATTACAACCATCCAAATTTTGAACTGAGAAAATAACATCTGCTAATGCTTGATTACAGTTCCGATTAAGCACATGAACACTTCTTCACTCTTCTTCACACTCTGCTATGCCTTTGAATGATTTGAACATTATTCACATATATCATATAGAAGCACACCCCAATTTGAGTAAAAAAATCTCTCTTAAAGAAATAATAAAATGAATACAAACTATCAGCCCAAAATAATCGATAACTTTCAATGCGAATCAACCAAGGTTGACCACAACATAGTGAAGACCCAAAATAACAACTTCAACATGAAAACACTTCAATTAATTTCTCCTTGAAGATCCACAACACACTTCAACACCCTATCGGCCAAGAACATGAAAAACATGAACACTCAAGAGAAAATCTCAGATCACAAGCACAACGATCAATGCAGACTTGCAACACAGATAGAGCACAATCTAGAAACATCCACAAGCATCATAAATCACTAGAGAAATATCCACAGGAACTGAACTAACTGAAATCACATAATCTTCATTTAGGAACACAAACTGAAGTAACATAAAAACCGTCAAAATACAAATCTTCATAACTCGATCAAATCTTATGCGGATCTCTAAAACTCAACCTGGATAAACTAGATATAATCAACATGAAGCCATTTACTCCACAACCTCTTATCAACAACGTACGGAACTCATTGACAGACAGAACATCACTTTACCACTGACAACCTTCAACTCATTCCATTATAATTTTCTCAATATCCTTGATGTATACAACTTCAAATGCACTAATGCTAATATTGTTGACATCAATGACAACTACATATCAATAACACAACCAAAACATCCAACAAATATCTCATTGAGGTATTTTTTCAAATAGTTCTACCAAGCAACTAATTTCCTTGTCTATGCTACCAAATATTTGATACATGTTTACCAAAGCATTTTATCAAACAATATAGACAAGGAAATTATCTAGTTGAAGAAATTCCTCAAAGAAATGGGGTCTCATGGTGATGTGCATTTTTTCAAATAGTTGTTTGTATTTTATATACTACCAAAATTTCCATACATGTCTACAAAATTGGAATATACTCCTCCCACATTGATAGATATTTGAATATATTTTGGTTTTCATCTCTATTTCTAAATTTACCTCATCACTAAACTTACCTTATCACTAATGTTGTGATACATTTTAAATATTTCCTTGATTAGTCTACCTACAAGGGATTGTAGCCCTTCTCTCCACTATTTCAAGACTCTTTATTCAAGTCTAAGCTAGCAACATGGGGAAAGGTGCAACCTATCTTGCAATCATGGCATGCCACAAGATCACATTTCTTCAAGGCATTGGATCCAAAAATTCATGTGAACATTGAAAAGGTAGGGGCTGCTTGAAAAAATGCCTCATAGAAACGGGGTCTCATGGTGATGGTGAGAGCCCATTTCTATGGGGCATTTTTCAAGTAGCCCCTACCTTGTCAACCCTACCGCATTGAAAATCTAGCGAGCTCACTATCTTGTCAATACGATAGGGTTGACAAGGTAGGGACTGCTTGAAAAATGCCCCATAGAAAGGGTGTCTCCATGAAAAAATGCCTCATAGAAATGGGGTCTCACGGTGATGTACATCACTGTGAGACCCCATTTCTATGAGGCATTTTTTCATGCTACTACCTTGTCAACCTTACCGCTTGACAAGCTAGTGTTTGACAAGCTCACTAGCTTGTCAATGCAGTAGGGTTGACAAGGTAGGGATTGCTTGAAAAAATACCTCATAGAAATGGGGTCTCCATGAAAAATTCCTCATAGAAATGGGGTCTCATAGTGTTGTACATCACCGTGAGACCATGAAAAAATACTCATAGAATTGGGGTCTCACGGTGATATACATCACCGTGAACCCCATTTATATGAGGTATTTTTTCAAACAACCCCTACCTTTTCAACCCTACTGCATTGACAAGTTAGTGATCTCACTAGCTTGTCAAAGGTACCACATTTTGCATACATATCTATGAAAACATTATTGAAAAACAATTCATATGCCTTGTCCATGCTTCCATTTCGAGTGTATCTTGCAACCATGGCATGCCACAAGACCACATTTTTGTAAGGCATTCCATCCAAAAATTCATGTGACCTTTTTCTATGCTAGAAATACTCTTCTACAGGATGATTCTAAGTATTTTGTATGAAGCCTTGAATGACATATATTTCATTAATTTGTATGGATTCATTTTTTAGGAAATAATATTTGTCTCATTATCATGCTACATGACACATTATCTGCCATGCCGAGGAATCGAAGAAGGACTAACCTAGCAAAGGAAGAGTACGAAACTAATAAAGAAAATAAAAAGAATGGATGAGGGAATATCGTTAGAAGAAGAAATTGGACACGATTGATGAAAACAAACCAATTGAAGAGGAACCTCAACCATAAAAAAGAGAAAAGGCATTGGCGGCACAAAGGGAATGAATGGAAAATCATCGTGCTAAGATAGATTTGAATACCATAGTTGGAGACGCACAGGGACACCATCTACCACAACTGAAGATGGAGGGACACCATCTACCACAAGTGAATATGGAGACACACCATCCACCACATCTCAAGTTGAGAGAACATCATCACTTTCATTTGATAAAGTAGGTACACCATCATCCCCCTATCAACCTCAAGGTATGTCATCTATTCCACCCTCGATCAAAGGTACGTGATCTAGCCCATCTCACTTAAATATTGATGAAATTCCTAATGTTGAGATGTATGTACCTAGGAGAACACCACCTAGAATTTTACATAGAAATCCAAAGTATTTGATTAATATAGATGAGATAATTTTGCAACCAATGGAAGGTAAGATTCCAGAATGCACTTATAGAAGATATGCTGATAAGATTTGGAAATTTTTCTTTGAAAGACTAAATGAGACTACAATATGTCAACTATTTGTTGAAATGATGTGAGCTATAAAGTATAGAGACATCATGAAGATTCTTGGGTTGAGAACATTGAATGCTTCAAGTGAAAATACTATTGTGAAGAATCTAATGGGTGCTTATGAGAGTGTGGGTAAGACCTCATGCTCAAAGGATAGTAATGTCACCCAACGTGTCATTACATCGACTTTGGTAAGTAGTCAAACAATTAGATATCATCTCATTATAAAGATGAGTCAACAATTGAGAATTAATAGAAAACTTTATCGAGAGCCATTCAAAGCAACCAAAGAATTAAGGGCACCAATTCAAATGAATTATGGTCTTTCTCAAAGAGACTCCCATGAAAAGATAAACTAGTTGTTGAAGCATTGAGAACACTAATTGAAGACTATTGGAAGAAGAACACAAGGTCATCTCCGAATCAAAGGGATGTGCTAAGAAGGAGAATCAATAGTCGAAACCATGAGCCACACCCAAAGAATTTTTTGGATATGACTCAAACCCAAATTTTTCATAAATTTCAAGAGGATTATCTTCAAATTCAAATTTCTCAAAGATATTTTGAAATGCTTTAAACCTTTTTATGTCAATATAAATCACACACACACTACTTGTTGTTGTAGATTACATATTGAATTCTCTAACCAGTAAGATGTTTATCGTTCTATATGTTTAGATTTGCATACTAATGAAGTTTTGCAGGATTGTGGCATACATGCCCCACCAACATCTTCAAGAGAGTTCTTATAAAAAAATTATGTGAAAGAGAGGATGGCCAAATATTCTATAGGAAACTATGCTTGGATGGTTCATGTCAGTGTTGCGGTGGCTTGCACGTATGCCAGTATGTCAACATATGGAAAGCACACATGTAGTGGGAAATAAACTAGTAGAGTTTGGGAAGTATAAAACATTGGAATACATTGCAAAATATGGAAATCAAGTAAAAAGGTGTGATTTGGTTATTCAGAAGATTTCAGTGTATTAGTTTATGGCTACATTTTGTGACAGTATAGTGTATGAGTATGCAAGACATACCCATAGAGCTCGATCATTGGAATTGCAATTCAAGTTATGCAAGGACACCTTTCTAGTTGGTAGCATAGTTTTAGTGGTCGAATGTGCAAATAACTACACTCTACAACTACAAAGTGAGGTGCAGTCACAATATTAAAACTCCACACAGGTTTCGATATTTGTGCACATAACATTCATTCATGCAGCTGATAGTATAGAGGACCAAAGGAAGGTATTGAGGGCATACCACTTTTACATTAGTGATGATCACACACATTCTCTAGAGTTTGTGCAAGGTTGCTTCCAATTGTTCTATAGTGATTTGGTTCAGAGGGGCATAACATACGATCAACATATAATATGGTTGGATAACTGTGCAACACAATTCAAGAACTCGTGCATGTTCTACTAGTTGAGCAGGATGCATGTCATTACAGGTTTTCAACAAATGTGGAACTTTTGTGAGGCCGAGCATGGAAAGGGGGAGCATGATGGTGTAGGAGCATTTGTCAAAAAATCATTAGAACAAGAAGAGTTAAAGTATAAAGACAATGCAAAGTTGATAGATGCAAAATCAATCGTCGAGTGGTGTAATGCTTCGATGGGTCCAGGTAATGATGGTAAGTCTTCAATTCATATTTTTTTTTGGTTGATAGATGATACTAACATTGCACCATACGAGGATTGTTGTACACTGATAGGATCGAGTGAGCTACACTCTTTTCTTAGCTCAAATGCAAGTTCATGGAGTATCCATATGCAGAAGATGGCATGTTTTTTTTCTTCATGTACAATGCAAGCCTGGGATGAGTGCGAGTCAAAGGAGTGGGTTGAGAAATGGTGGTTAAGTTATCTTATCCCACTTCACACGTATTGCCCTCCGATGGAATTGGAACTAACATAGATGGAATCATCGGTTGGATTTGACCACATATAAGATCTAGTTCAAATAGGTAATATATCTACTTGCATAGTTTTTGAAATTCCTTTTCTTATCTTACTTTGTAGTGTATTTATTTAATGTCGACTAATTTCATCTAATTTTTTGCACATATCAATGTAGGGAATGCTTATGAAGTTATTACAGATGAAGAAAAAAAAGAGGGAACAAATTATTACTTGTGTCATTGTGTTGAGGCCAAAAAGAAATTGGAGACCCCAATTATAGATGGAGAAAAAATCGAATACCCTACAAGCTCAGTTGTTGTTACTGGAACATGGCTTATAAAGTACCCACATAAGAGTCTTACTGTTTGGCTATTTCAAGACTTTGACATGCATCAGGAGATTCTTCATTACTCGAACCTTGTCGTGGCATCCAATGTTCGTTTGATCAAATATGGGGGTAGACCTTTGAACAAGACTTTATGGAAGGTGCATGAGTCTGACCATGAGGCAATACTTGACACAATAAAGAGTAGAGCAGACCTAGATGGTTCATTGGATTAATTTGTAAGTATGCACATTGGTTCTTATTAATTTGTAAGTATGCACATTAATTTTTATGATGCCGATGCTATGATGCCAATGCTATCACCTAATGTTTATATCATGTATGTAGGTGATTGATGAAGTTATCAGACTTGCAAATGTAGCACACTTGATGTTTAGAACTGTGGCAAAGGATGCAAAGTTCAATGGTATTTTATTCTTTCTTAAAAATATGCAAAAAAAATGTAGGATATTCTCAATAGATTAGTAAACTAAGTGGAAGATTACATTATGTTGTTTCTATAACAGGTTACAAGTTTCCAAAAGGTTGGAAAGTAATAGTTTGGTTATGTTGTATTCATGTTCATCCTCATTACTTCGAGGACCCTTTAAAGTTTAATCCTAATAGATGGGAGGTATGCTTGATATTCATATAAAAATTAATTTTTAAGATATTCAATACACTAGATTGACTAGTGATAAGTTATAAGATATTGCATAATTGAGCACACAAGTTTTAGATTATTGACATATCACATGTTTATTTGAATTGATTATGTGATTATTAATATTTAAAATCTCTTTTCTTTGTTTAGGTGGGAGCTAGTAAACCCCAATAAAGTAATAAAGTATATGCCAAATCCAAGACTAGCAAATGGCACTAAATTATTCATTTGAAGTTAACGTCATCATGACCACCTATGGTGTAGACATTATAAAAGTGTGTGTCAAGCTTAGCGAGGGAATTTCAAGTTATTTATTTGAAGTTAACCTCATCATGAGCACCTATTATGTAGAAATTATAAGAGCATCTCGAATGCATGAGTGACATTGTAAAGGATCTATGAGAATAGAGTACCTAAGGCATCCTTGAATCTTATTTTTGGTTATTGTAAGAGAATCTTATAAGCTGATTTTGTGTGCATGAAAATGGGGCATATTGATTCAATATTTGATTTAAGTGGGGTGTTGTAATTCACATAGGTTGATTATTTTCTCATGATTTTGTATTACCACTTGATAGTTTTGAGAAAGCATTGTTCCTACAAGTACAAGCACTTGGGTGTCATATTGGTGTATGAAGCATATTAGACAATTCTAGCACAAAAATAAGAACTAGGACTTCCAAATAAATCTCATTTTATTGTAAACATCATATTATTAATATAGTGAGTGTAATAACCATTGATGGTTACCAATCATTCTTTTTCTTCTTTTATTCTATCCCTATTATAACTAGCACCAATTGACTAACTTATTATAAAAAAAATCATTTATTAAAAAAACCAACCTAATGATTATATATCAATATCAATATAGCATACCATCTATTCACATAAACATTTAAGAAGTTCAATTTGTAAACATTTTTTATGCATAATGTCATAAAATAATGTCAACATGTCATAAAAATAATCACATTTACAAGTAATAGAAACATGTATGAATTGTTAGATGTTTTTCAAGTAACATGAATTAACTCAAGTATCCCACAAGTTCTTCACACATGTTTTCTAGCTAAAACTTCACGTCTGCCCTAAAATATTTGTTATTGGGTTTGGGATCTAGTTCCCTAGTGCCTATTTATTACTTTCGTCAAACATTTGTAATGATATTTACTCAAATTTTGAAATTTATTGCTGCCCTCAAACATTTGTAATTCATGCAGCGTAATCCCTTAACAATCCAAATTGCAAAAGTGCAACAATATTTGAGGGTATATTACCTAGAGACCATGTTAGTTACTATTATTCAATATGAGGCATCAAGATCATGTAGAGAACCTCTACAATAACCTCTCTTAGTTTTTGTTATCTCGGAGTCGTTTTCTTGTGGTGTCCAGTTTTCATTTGATGGAAAAAGTGTCAAATGCAAGCTATGTAAAGTTGCAAAGTGGTACAAATTTTATTTTACAACTTGTGTGACCAGAAAGACTATTCCAACACATCTAGATGGGTATGTTTACACTAAGCATGGTCCTCTTTCACACCCAAACACGCTGAATCACTCTAAACTATGTTCAACTGGCTTGATCCCTTAAGAGTCCAAAGTGCAAAAATGGATGCAATCTTCAACGGGCTATTACTTATAAACCATGATGCTTAAAAAATCCCCATTAGAGGCATCAAGATCACATAGGGCACCTCTATAATAACCTCTCTCAATTTTTGTTATCTCGAAGTTGTTTTCCCGTCATGTCCAGTTTTCACTTAATGTAAAAAGTGTCAAATGCAAGCAGTGTAAAGTTGCAAAGTAGTGCATATTTTGTTCTGCAACTTGTGTGACCAAAAAAAATATCCCAACACATTCAGATGGGTACGTTTATGCTAGAAATAGTCCTCTTTCACACCTAAATAGGATGAATCACTTTGAGCTACATTCAACCGGCTTGATCCCCGAGTCCAAAGTGAAAAATGGATGCAATATTTGATGGGATATTACTCAAAAATTGTGATACTTATGAACTCTCCATCTGAGCCTACAGGTTCACATTGGGCCCCTCTACAATAACCTCTCTCAGTTTTTGTTATCTCAGAGTCATTTTCCTGTGGTGTCTAGTTTTCACTTGATGTAAAAAGTGTCAAATGCAAGTAGTGTAAAGTTGCAAAGTGGTGCAACTTTCGTTCTGCACTCATGTGACCAAATGGATAGTTCCAACACATTTGGATGGGTACGTTTATGTTAGGCATGGTCCTATTTTTCACCCAAACACATCGAATCACTCTGAGCTACATTCAACCCGTTCGATCCCTTAAGAGTTCAAAGTGCAAAATGACTGCAATCTTTGACATGCTATTACTTAAAAATTGTGACGCTTTCAAACTCTCTGTCTAAGCCTATGGGATCATGTTGGGTCCCTCTACAATAAAATATCTTGATTTTTGTTATCTCAGATTCATTTTCTCATGGTGTCCAGTTTTCACTTGATGGAAAAAGTGTCAAATGCAAGCAATGCAAAGTTGCAAAGTGGTGCAACTTTTGTTCTACAACTCGTGTGACCAAACAAACTATTCCAACACATCCGGATGGGTATGTTTATGCTAGGAATGGCCCTCTTTCACACTCAAACAAGCCGAATCACTCCGAGCTATGTTTAACTAGCTTGATCCCTTAAGAGTCCAAAGTGCACAATGGTTGCAATCTTTGACGAACTATTACTCGGAAACTATGATGCTTAGAAACTCTTTGTCTGAGCCTACTAGATTGAGTTGGTCCCCTCTACAATAACCTCTCTTAGTTTTTGTTATCTCAGAGTTTTTTTCCCATGGTGTCCAGTTTTCATTTGATGGAAAAAGTGTCAAATGCAAGCAGTGTAAAGTTGCAAAGTGGTGCAACTTTCATTATGCAACTTGTCTGACCAAAGAAACTATTCCAACACATATGGATGGGTGTGTTTACAATAGGAATGGTCCTATTTCACACCCAAACATGCCAAATCACTTCGAGCTATGTTCAACTGAATTGATCCCTCGATCACGTTGGACCCCTCTACAATAACCTCTCTCGATTTTTTTAATCTTTGACTCATTTTCTCATGGAATGTCTAGCTTTCACTTGATGGAAAAAATGTCAAATGCAAATAGTGTAAAGTTGTAGAGTGGTGCAACTTTCATTTTATAACTCATGTGACCAAACAAAATGCTCCAATGCATCTAGATGGGTACATTTATGGTAGGAATGGTCCTCTTTCACACCCAAACATTTTGAATCACTCCAAGCTATGTTCAACTAGATCGATCCCTTATGATGGCATGCAAAAAAATGAAAAGAGAAACATTCACACGTCAGTTGAAAAGTTTGAGTTTTCCACAACAAAAGCATATGATCATCCTCAAGTCTAGCAAGGGCAAGGCATTTTTTAATTATCCTCCTTTCCCTTACAACAATATACAACCAATTAAAAATGCGTTCAATGGTGGAACTTGGAAATATTTGATTTTTTCCTCAATTAACAACTTTGGTTGTGAAACATTTTGTCATTTTCATTTGAAATGATTTGCTATGCTTCAAAATTGGAGTCTAAGAGAAACAAGTGATGCTCTCGCGTACATTTATTATTTGGTGTGAAAAATAAAGTTTTCACCCAAGTCCATTTCTTATTTGTATTATTATAAAGCTTTCTCCCAAGTCCATTTCCTATACAGGAAATCATATTACAAAAAGTTGACATATACATCTTTCGATGTGTTTATATGGTGATGGATCAAGAACATAACAATTCATTTTGGACCATAAGGATTATGTTGTGAAAATGTTTAAATACTATTAAAGATAAATGTTTGTATGATAATTTGTCAAAAATTTAACTACTCGTCATCTACTATGAATATTATGTTTTGCAAGTGTTGTGAATATTATGTATCCTTTGCTTAATTTAGTTGTTCCAATCAAAAGATTAAATATACTGGAATTTTTTTATGAAGCATAGATCATGGAATACCAATTGAAAACGTGTTTTTTGATTTTAGATAAAGCATTTGATGGAACTCTTTGAATTAAATTAAACTGAGATATGTAAGAACAAGGGAGCACTAGGAAATACATTGCTCAAGGATCTTAAATAAGCCTTTTTACCAAATTTGAAAAAGCATGATAATCCCATGGTTGAAAATTTTGTAGTGATCAAACTGGGTACTAATTCTATATTATATAGATCATAATTCTTCTTTATCTTTAAGATCTTCTAAGTTTGGCAATGGTTTCACCAAGCTGTGAAGGGTGAACTATTGTTTATTTAGTTATGCCTATGTGGGTTCATTTGCCTTATCTTTCGTTGCAATTTTGGGTGGATTACTACTTTCAAAGTATTGGGAAAGCTTTGGGTATATTTATATCCATCGATCCGATAGAAATAGAAATATATCAAAGGGGTTTCTTAATAAATTTGTTTAGCATCAATCAATAAATATTCAAGACAAACCATGAAGGACAACAATGAGCAATGCTAGGGCTAACCAATTAATAAGTAAACACGTGAATAAGTCAAACATACATGTGAATAAGTGAAACACAAGTACTCAAATACACGTAAGACTTGAAGTATACACATGAATACATAGTATATGCATTAATACAAAGTATATGCATGAATACAAGGTATACAGATGAAGACACGTAAGTCGCAAAGTATACATTGGAATACACATAATTCACAAAGTATACATATAAGTTGTAAAGTATACACTTGAATACACATAACTCATATCTATTGAATCGTGGATTTATAATACAAATATAAACACCATTGATAAAAAAATTTGTATTAACCAAATATCCATGCAGGCATACATCAATATATGTCAATATAAGTATAAAATATATACAAAATAGCCATTTACACTTACAAGAATGCCATATAAGCATACAATGTCAAATATATGTAATACAAAATATGTCCAAAAATGCCAAAAAGGCATACAACAAAGGGCCCTGGAATCAAAACTCATTTCCCTTCATGCTCTCAAAATAAACTCTTTCCCTTTGCTTGTCAATTAGATGGTGATAAGTCTGCCACTCATTTATTATGAGGCCGAGGAGTGCTCCTAGTGCTCCTCCTAGGGTTTAGTTCCTAGTCAAGCCTTATCTGTTACAATAACAAGTAAAGACATTAATAAATAGAAATTACATTATAAAAAATGATATATTTATCAAAATAATCACTTACCACCATCTAACAATCACTCTCCTTGAGGGAAATATTTGCATGCCCATGCTGTGGCATGCTGAAGCCCTATAGAAACAATCCAAAGAGAAATTAAACAACGAATCAATAATGGTTTGATTTTTCACTAACTATCAACTATATCAACGAATGTAAATTGAAATTTATCAATCTTCCACATACCCTCATGAGAGGCATCGAGGAGTCTATAGTAGTAGAAACACGAAGCTCCATTTCTCTCTAAACATTTGGAGGTGTTTCCGCTTGCACCATCTAAAAATAAAACAACAAATTATTCAATCATGAAAAACTACAATAGCGATGCACGCCATGGATTATAATGTATTAGATAATGAATTAAATTTTGAGTACTTATAGAACTATATATTTATTACAATCATGCTTACATTTTCCCTATCCATAGCTTGTTGGAAAGCACCTTGTTTAGGATTTTAGCCATAGCAATAAAGAAGTGAACTATTTGATAAAATGCTTTGGTAGACATGAATGGAAAATGTGGTAGCATAGAAAAGGCAGTGAGCTGTTTGAAAAAATGCGTCGAAGAAATGTGGTCTCATGGTGATGGAATGGAATTCCATCACCATGAGATCACATTTCTTTGAGGCATTTTTTCAAACTACTCACTACCTTGTCTATGCTATTCCTTACTATTATTCTTTGGTAAATTTTTTTCGAGCATCCATAGTTTGTTGGAAATCACCTTTTTTAGGCTTTTAGCCATAGCAACAAGGAAGTGAGTAGTTTGATAAAATGCTTTGGTAGATGTGTACAAAAATGTGGTAGCATAGAAAAGCTGTTTGAAAAAATGGCTCAAATAAATATGGTCTCATGGTGATGGAATGGAATTCCATCACCATGAGACCACATTTCTTTGAGGCATTTTTTTCAAACTACTCACTACCTTGTCTAAGCTATTGCTTACTATTATGCTTTAATTGATTTTTTCCAAGCATCCATATTTTGTTGGAAAGCACCTATTTTAGGCTTTTAACCATAGCAGCAAGGGAGTGAACTATTTTATAAAATGCTTTGGTAGACATGTATGGAAAATGTGGTAGCATAGAAAAGGCTGTAAGTAGTTTGAAAAAATACCTCGAAGAAATGTGGTCTCATGGTGATGGAATTCCATTCCATCACCACGAGAACACATATCTTTAAGGCATTTTTTCAAACTACTCACTTCCTTGTCTATGCTATTGCTTACTATTATGCTTTGAGAGATTTTTTCCAAGAATCCATATTTTTTTGGAAAGCACCTTTTTTAGGCTTTTAGCCATAGCAACAAGGAAGTGAACTGTTTGATAAAATGATTTCGTAGACATGTATGGAAAATGTGGTAGCATAGAAAATGTGGTGAGCTGTTTGGAAAAATGCCTCAAAGAAATGTGGTCTCATGGTGATGGAATGGCATTCCATCACCATGAGACCACAATTCTTTGAGGCATTTTTTCAAACTACTCACTACCTTGTCTATGCTATTGCTTACTATTATGCTTTGATAGATTTTTTCCAAGCATCCATAGTTTGTTGGAAAGCAACTTTTTTAGGCTTTTAGCCATAGCAACAAGGAAGTGAACTGTTCAAATGATAAAATTATTAGGTAGACATTGTATGGAAAATGTGGTAGCATAGAAAAGGTGGTGAGCTATTTGAAAAAATGCCTCGAAGAAATGTGGTCTCATGGTGATGGAATGTAATTCCATCACCATGAGACCACATTTCTTTGAAGAACTTTTTCAAACTAGTCACTGCCTTGTCTATGCTATTGCTTACTATTATGCCTTGATAGATTTTTTCCAAGAATCCATATTTTGTTGGAAAACACCTTTTTTAGGATTTTAGCCATATCAACAAGGAAGTGAACTGTTTGATAAAATGATTTGGTAGAAATGTATGGAAAATGTGGTAGCATAGAAAAGGCAGTGAGCTGTTTGAAAAAATGCCTCAAAGAAATGTGGTCTCATGGTGATGGAATGGCATTCCATCACCATGAGACCATATTTCTTTGAGGGATTTTCTTAAACTACTCACTGCCTTGTCTATGCTATTGCTTAAACAAAAATAAATCGAAGACACCCCTATAAGGACAAAGACAACCTTAGGAACATATGTCCTCCTAATCTGATTAACACCAAGATTTTAGGATAGGTACACAACACTTTTCCCTTCCCAGATCTGCTTGTAAATCTCTGTTACAGTTTTTCAATTTTAGGGATCTTATAATTTTCATATTAGGGAACATATTCTAATTAGGTTAATCAAAACCAATTGATTCCATTCCATTCCAAGACTCAAAAAGATATAGATCTAGGTCTGATTGGATCACCTTCCACTAGTACAAAAACACTAATAGATGACTAAAAAACTACTAAAAATTGCATATTTGTGACTAAGCTTGGTCACGCGACCATTAGTTGTTTACTTCCAGTCATTTATAACATGAAAAAATTCATGACTAAACCATTTTTAGTCATTTATTGGTTGTTTTGATTGATCAATTTGGTAGTATATTTAGTTGTTAATTTAGTCATTGATTGTTGTTAATTGGTCATTTATTTAGTCATGGTAGTCATTTATTTAGTCATTGTAGTCATTTATTTAGTCATGGTAGTCATTTATTTTAGTCATGATAGTCATTTATGTAGTCATTGTAATCATTTATTTAGTCATGGTAGTCATTTACTTTAGTCATGGTAGTCATTTATTTAGTCATTTTAGTCATTTATTTAGTCATGGTTTAGTCATTTATTTGGGTGAATTAGTGATTCAAGTTACAAATCAAACCTAACTTAATTAATCCTCACAAATTTATGCATGTAAAATTCAAGTATCATAGATATTCAAATGTTGAGAGAAGCACCATGAAATGAAGACTAAAATGCTTGAAAAAATATGATTGATCAGACACAAACAAATCACAAATAAAGAGGAGCCACAACATAGTATTTATGAATTGAAAACCCTATATAGGGAGAAAAAAACCACTATAAAAATTTACTTCATTAAGCCTCACTAGCAAATCAAAACCTCATTGATTACATTCAATGTCTCATAACAACTTCCTCATTGGAAAAGAAAAACCTCACTAGTTACAGCCTCACTGGAAAGTCAAAACATATAAATGACGTGTCAACAAAATAGTAGAAGAACTAGACCAACAACCCTTTATATCATACCACTCGCTTGGAACAATTGTAGTTTCCAGGGATTCCCAATTGATAAGGTCCTTTGACACTGCATGCTTCCATACAATATTTCCCCATACAACTACCTTGGGATTATACTGGTAAAACAAATGGTAAAATCCTTTATAAAACATAGACCCTGCAAAAATACATTGAATATTATTTTCCTTTTTCTTATGTTGTCCAATTATTTGAGTCTCTTTAGTAAACAACTTTTAAAAATAGCACGAGGAGGCCCTACCATCCCTAGGACAGTCATAGGATGACTACACTCACCCACCCATCCCAAGACAACAAGACATCTCCAAATGACATTCCAGGGAGATAACAAATTCCACCTGAATTTGCATCCTATCAAGCACATAAGATGGAGATTGTTGTGTGGGAGATGGGATTGTTTTGAGGAATAAATAAAAATAGATCTGTCAATAGGACCATTGGAAAGAAAAAATCTATTTTCAAATGTACAAAAAAAAATTAAAATAAAAAATAGCTAATAGGTGACAAATAGCCCATTAAAAAATAGTATGTATTATCACATAAAATAAAACATTCATGGAGAGAGATGTATTTACTTAGGTGCCAAACATGTCATGATTTGCAGAGAAAAATAAAATATGATAGACTAGACCCTACAAAACAAAAAAGTTAGTTCACAAACTTGCAAAGTATTACAAGTTGTTCTAAGACCACAACACATGCAAAGATAGCTTAAGAAATCAAACAATGCCTCATTTTCTGCTTTGAGTTATGCACGTTTCAAATTTAAAGGCCTATCAAAGCACCATAAGTGAATATTTGTGATCTAAACATGAGGAAAGCTTGCTCTTTGTGAAATGATGTATGCTCTGGGGCCTGTGCTTATTTCCTCACTAGTATTCAACTTTCACCTCTCCAATTTGGCAAGATGCAACCTGAAAATAAGGTTTCAATGAGGGTTTTAGAGTATGTTTATTAAAATGAAATTATGGCCAAGACCCTATAATGAGCACATTTAGTTTTTTTACCTATTTCATCTCCAAATTCTACCACTTTTTACTGCTTTCCAACCACCACCACTATTGGTTCCAGCTCCTCCAAACTCTTCCTTGCTAGTATTGACATTTCACTTCCCCAATTTGGTGAGCTGTAGCCTGGAAATAAGGTTTCAGTGAGGGTTTATTTTCCCAAGATTAAAATGAAAATTTCAGCCAAGATTTTCCCACACATTAGGGTTTATTTGCCAACTAAAAAAGATTTCAAAATGGAATCCAAAAGTAAATAAACTACAATACATAAATCTCCCACTTTTGCAAAATAAATATTATTAAATATATTATAATTGTTATTTCCTGAAATTGCACCCTTGTTGAATCTAATGTTCAACACCTCAGTGTAACATTGGAAGACCTCTAAAGATGTGGGTTTCTTATAGACAGAGGTCAACCTCTGGAGAAGTCCAACTTCCTTTGTGTTATCACCTAAACTACTGATTCTTTGAAGGGAAAGGGAGAAGGAGAATGCATTAAAATAAAGATTAAATTCTAAGGTGATACACCTAATTGATGAGGAATTATGAAATGAAAACAAGATGAACATACACTGGGAAACTTAACTTCAACCCTTTCACATACTCAACACAACTTCTTTTAGACTTATGCATCAATTTTAACAGGCTCGATTTACATACACATCTTAAGAAGGAAAGATAAATTTCATGACTTTAAGGTATGAATGTAGACTTATAAAACACAGTTAAAGACTTGCATAATCAAAAGAGAAATACAGAAATGAGAGTAGTACAAACATGAACACTAGCTTCCAAGGTAAACCCTGTGTTGTATTCCAGATTCGAGTTGAGTTACAAAACATACATTTAGTCGAGAAAGGATTGATAAAAATCACTAACTCCTTTGAGTGTATAATCTGAAACCTTTACAAAAAGGAAAAAAATTCCTTATATATCAAAATTTGTTGGCCCCTTAGGGCCTACAAAAATATCAGTTGTCAGGATAGATCTCTCCCTAGATCTTTTGATGAATTTAATGCTGCACCCTGCATGACCTATTGCCTATGTCGGTAAAGAAACACCTTGGAGAAGCCCTCAAATATTTCATAGCTACCACATTCATTTCGGAGCCTCGTGTCCATCTTTGAATTCTCTGCCAAAGAGCTACATTGAATGTCCCCGAGTTCAGAACAAATACACATTGCTCTTCATTCAGTTGATCTTCTTCCTCCCAGTCAGACTACCACAACTCGCTTTTGGCCTTCTATGATTGGCTGGGCACATTCCACATGGGTTCCACTACGGTCAAGAGCTCCCTTAGTCAGAATCGTATTTCGGCGAGACACTAGAAGTGTCTCACCGATTTGATTAAGTGCCGTGAAGCTATCGGCACAACATGTGATAATCGGTGAGAGATCCCAGTGAGCTTTAGAAGTCATGTTGATATTGCCAGAACATCAGAAAGACAATCAACATCGGTCTGAAGTTACATCGAGCACCACTAAGTCACATCGATACCATTTATTCGGCAATTCCATCACTGTTGGCAAGAGACCATGTGTTCAGGAAGACCTTATAGCGAACCTTTCTCATGTCTGGGTGAGCACATCCATGTCGGCAAGACCCTACCGGGTCGATGAGACCTTTCAGCGAGCTCATTCTAGTCACCCTGAGCTCCACATTTCTTTCAGCGAGACATCTGAGTGTCGATGAGACATTTTATCGAATTCACAAGATTATGCCGAAGCCATTCCACTTCGGCAAGACCTCAGATAGTCGCCAGGACCCCATAGAAAAAGCCCCAACTCTTGGTGAGCCCAGACACTTCCTTGGTGGGACCCCCACTTGTTCACAACAGTCATCAAGACCCTTTGGTCAGGAAGACCTCCTTTGGTTGGCAAGAGGTTGTGTCGAAGGCACCTTGCTTTGGCGAGGGCTCATTTTGTTTCACTTCGGCAAGACTTCATCTTATCACCGAGATCTCCCAACAAACTCAACTTCTACGCCGAGAGTCTTTAGAGTCAGGGAGACCTTATGACTTTGACGAGAGCCTGCTAGGTCGGTGAGACATCTCACCAACCTCCTCATCATTCTCTGAATCCACCTTGAAACTTTCCCGAGCTTCCTCCTCGTCGGCAAGAGTTAATTAATGTCACCCCGAATGTACTCCACTTACTGAGCTCCGCATCGTTTCGGTGAGACCTTAAACCTTCGGTGAGACACAATGCCGAAATGAAATTCTCCTAGCGAGGTCCTTCCTTTCTCTTCGATCGGGGAGACATTTCTATCTCGGCAAGACCATTCGCCGAAGCTTGCTCCCTATGCCGACACCGCTTCACCTTGATGATTGTTGGTGAGACATTTGGTCCTTAGTAAGACCTTACGGCAAAGCCAAGCATCATACCAAGACCTTCGCTTTTCAAACACTATCGGTGTGACCCCTCATTGTCATTGAGACCATATGCCAAAGGCACATCTTATGCCGATGGCTGAAACCCCTTTACGTGAGACACTTGCTATCAGGGAGACTCCTGCCAAACCTCATTGTTGTCATCGAGGAAAAGGCCCATCGGCCAGATATTTGCCTGAGATGACCATCCTATGCCGATCCTTTCATTTTGGTATGACTCACTCCTTCGGCCAGACCTCTTGGTGATGATGCCTTTGTTGTCGGCGAGACATTGGCCTGTCGGTCAGACCTCTCATTGGGCTCCTTATCTTTCGGCGATGAGCTACCTTCTCTTCGGTCAGGGAGACATCGCAATCTCGGTGAGACCTTAGGGAAAAGTCTTCAATTCTTGTTGAGATTAGCTTGCTTTTGGCGAGACCTTCCCAGGTCAGAAAAACCTCACCACGACCTCAAAATTTTACATAGAAGACATCCCCCTAGTCGGCAGGACATCCACGAGTCGCTGAGACCTTATGTCGAAGGCCAAATCCTTCAGCAAGCTCCTTTCCCTCTATCAACAAGACACTTGAGTGTCGGTGAGAGATCTTACCGAAAGTAAGAGGCTACCCTGAGATCCTTCATCTTCTATCAGTGAGACATTATTTATGTCACCCTGAGAAATTTCATTCCATTGAGCTCTAGATCTCTATCAGTGTGACTCCCATCGGTCGAGGAGAAATCTCCTCAAAAACATGAATTCGCTGCGCTCCTGTCTTGTTGTCAAAAATTTGGCTTGTCGGCCAGACCCTTTGCCAAACACACTCCAGTCTCCCCAAACTCACATCTTTCAGCCAAACTTTAAGCCATCGACGAGACTCATGCCAAAGGCAACAAGTTACACTGATATCACTTCCCCCTAGCGAGATCTTCACAAACAGGGAGACTTCACCTGGTCGGTAGGACCTACCCCGAAGTCACTAGGTTATGCCAAAAACAAAACCTTCAGCGTGACTGTCTTTATCGGCTAGACCCTTGGAAAAATCATTCTGTTTTGGCGAATGCCTCAACTGTCAGTGAGACACCTCCATCTTGGCAAGACCTTTTGCCGATACTTGCATCCTTTGGCTGAAACTGCCTTCTTCGACGAGACCCGACCCGATCAGTAAGACCTTTGACCGATGACGGATCTCATGGCGATAATGCCTTCACTGGTGGGAGCCCTTTGGTCGGTGAGACATTCTGAAGGTCTTGGCGACTTTCTCCTTAGAGGATTTTCATGCTAAACTTGAACAAGGTAGGCTTCCCAACTGAGTTCCCTATGACCTAGCATCAGATTCATGACTTTTTCCCTTGTGTGAATGCTCCATTTGGCCTTCTTGAACCTCTGTCACATGATTTATCTTGCCTGAATGAGCCCATGGGTGAAAATTAGGTAACATTTCTAGCGACCTTTTGCTGGATGTTTGCCTGCTAAACCTGTAGACTAGTAGCCTAGTCCTATCCATTAGGCATGGAGTCATTAGGGGAACTCAGGAACAAACCTAGAGTAGCTTTGTACATGACTATAGCATAGTGTAACTCGAGAAACAAATCACCTAGAAACTTATTGAAAACAAGAAAAACTCCAGAAGGGAAACTATTTAATTGTGCTAAAACAACACTTAGGGAATGTAGACTGCATCTAAACCTACCCTACACTAACTAGTGAGAAATTGATCATACAAACCCATTGACAGGTTGGGTAAAATAACTGTCCTTTCTAAAAACTTTACAATGTTTACTATGTTGGAGGACAACTAAAGAGAAATGAAGCATGCATGACAATTCAACGGATGGCTGACAGATCTCTTGTAGATCATACTCAAGCTTACTAACCTTTTCATACGGAATGTAAACATTCTCGTTATGAGGTGGAAAGGTAACTTGAGTGTGCTCCTCCTTAGCAGTATCCTCATGCTTGGGTGTAAGCAAGGTATCAACATCTTTGCTGGTCTCCATTTTGGCTAGATGCCTGATAGGGCAGCCTCTAGTAAGGGAAAAGCTTGCACTTTCCTTGCTGATCTTTTGCTCATGAGCTACCATTCTATCACCTTGTTGGCTGGAAAGGTATAACCCCTGTGGCTGACTTGATGGAAGAGTAGTAGCCTCCCCAATATGCTCATGCTTTCCAAAATGAACATTCACTCCTTTAATGAATAATGAGATGGCTTCCTTTGACACACTTTCAATCAATTCATCAACCTCAGGCTACTTTATAGACAAGAATGGAAGCTGCTCATAATTCTCATCATCACAGGAAGAGTTACATTCTAATTCAGGCTTGTCTTTTTCAATGCAAGGAGACAACAATTCCAGTGGAGATAAAGTCTCAAATTCCTTTGTATAATGGAATGGAAGCTCCTCCAACCAGTTATGACTTTGCAAATCAGGCTCATTAGGCTCCTCTTGCTATTTCAACATTTGTTCAAGTTTATGAACCTGTTGTTCTAGTTCATCATGACTATCAACTACTTCTGAGTTTTCATAAGGATCAAAATTAGCTTCCTCCTCAAAAAACTTAACGATAGCTTTTTCAACCACAACATGTTTGAAAACATCAAAGCTCTCACCTTGGAGGATAATATCAAGTTCAATCTCAGGCTTTTCTCCCTGAATTAAGTCCCTATTGTCTTGCTTATTATCATCGATAAGTAACCCACCTATGCTTTTTTGTTGTTCAATCTTTTGTTGCTGTTGATTTCTATATTCCTCCATAGCTAGATGTAGCAAATCAATATTTTTAGTCTCCTCTGAGTTGAGTGAGCTGTACTGGTCAAAGATTTGCCCTTCTTTTACTTCCTGGATGCCAAAGCATGACTTCATTTGCATGATAGGCAAAGGAAACTCACAAGGTGACTGGGATGGGACCTTCCAACTTGGAATCCTAAGAGTAGAAGACTTATTGATAGGCTCACTAAAGAGCTCGGAAGGCTTCTCTTGTTTAAAGCTAGGAAACCTATATTCGGAAGCCTCCTCTTTCACCGGATGATTCAAATTTACAGGAGGAGGTGAGCTGAAACTAGGAATGGAAAGGGCTGCCTATGTTTCATACCTTTGTGCTTGATGGTCTGAATAAGCTCGACTACCTTGTACGTAGGTAGATAAGAATTTCATTTGCTCCTCTTTGGCTGCTATCTCCCTCTCAAGATCTTCTTCAAAATGACATCCCAACTCCTGCTGCTATGAAATAAGCTCTTTCTATTTCTTGACATTGACCAACATGACATACATGTAGGAGAACACCTTACTGACATCATTAATCTGCATATGTTCAAACTTTTGGCTCAAAGCCCACAACACATGATCAAACTGCTAGAGCAAGTCCATTATAGCTTCGCAAGGATACTTTAGAGGCTGATTATGTAAATAATCATATTGGTTAACATTGGAAACCTCCTCCTGGGGTTGATTTTGATTATATAATGGCTTACATAAAGGTTGAACAGGAGTGGGAGGGTGGGAAACATGATGAAAATACTGGTAATCTACTGATACTGGGTCATTTGATATAAAAACAATAGGCTGTTCTATAGAGTATGGCTGATGGGAGGACACATACACATGACTCTCATGGAATGGAGGTGGAAAATCACTATATTGTTGATAATTAATCATTGCAAAGATAAGACATGAGGAATAACAAGCCTAAAGATCAAACTTTATTAATTGCAGACACCTGGACTACTGGAACCAGTTGTTATGAAGTTGGAGTAACCATGATATGCTAATATTTTACCTCTGAAAGGCCTAAAATTTACTGGTTGCATATCAAAATCTAGTAGTAGACATATAATTTCCAAACTGTCTATTCGACAGTCCCACCGGGCATGCCAAAACTATTATCTCTTGAAATTGCACCCTTGTTGAATCTGATGTTCAACACCTCAGTGTAACATTGGAAGACCTCTAAAGATGTGGGTTTCTTGCAGACAGAGGTCAACCTCCGGAGAAGGCAGACTTCCTTTGTGTTATCACCTAAACTACTGATTCTTTGAAGGGAAAGGGAGAAGGAGAATGCATTAAAATAAAGATTAAATTCTAAGGTGATACACCTAATTGATGAGGAATTAAGAAAAGAAAACAAGATGAACATACACTGGGAAAGGGTGCTATCATAATAGTGGTTTACAATTCTTGAGAGGAACGAATTTTAGCTGAAATCACATATTTTTAGAAAATATAATGATTTAATCCTTAAAAAGTTTCATTTTAAGGATTCCAAATGAAGAGGGTTTGATCAAATCACCTTAGATCAAACCCCCTTGGATAGAACCTCGCTAGTTTTAAACCATACCTATAAATGCATCTCCTTTATACCTATCAAAATGCTGATAAAAAATCACTTTTGATTTAGCTTTTGGGGGATCAAATGAATTCATTTAAAATTTATTTTAAATGATTATGGTATTCCTCGGAACAAGGTATCCAATGAATATAATTTTAATATGTTTGATTTTGTATATTTGTTTTTAAGTTTTTATTAAACATAGGTTTTTCATCGAAAATGAATTTCTTTGTTCTTCACATGTGGAAAAATAGAATATTATCAAAAAAAATAAAAAAAATGAGTGCACGGATATTGAAGTCCTTGATCCAACAAAAAATTAAATAAAATTTTCACATATACAAAAAAAGTTACGCGTTATATGGTTGCGCTTAATCGAATTGTAATTCATTTGACTTTGAAAGTTGATTAAGGAAAAAATATTCACTAAAAAACTATCTAACCAAGTGGAAGCACTAGATATTAGAGTTACAAATCTAAATTTGAAAGAATTAGAATTTTATCCTTCATGGAAAAAAACTTATGCATTATACGGTGTGCGTCACTTTTTAAAAATCTTGTTTTCTGAAAAAAATCAATTTTCGTGGAGATGGAAAAAGAAGTGCAATTTGATTCCAAAAATTTTGAAAAAAATATTTTTAGAATCTACAAACAAAATTTGATGAGACTCTAGTTTGCACCATCTTCAAATTCCTCACAGTTTAGCCACTATAGGTGCCCGAATGTGAAGATTTAGTTAAAAATAATAATTTCAGTGTCCAGTTTGGCCAAAAATTGTAAACCACTATTATGGGATCACCCGAAACTTAACTTCAACCATTTCACATACTCAACACAACTTTTTTTAGACTTATGCATCAATCTTGACAGGCTCGATTTATATACACATCTTAGGAAGGAAAGATAAATTTCATGACTTTAAGGTATGAATGTAGACTTATAAAACACAATTAAAGACTTGCATAATCAAAAGAGAAATACAAAAATGAGAGTAGTACAAACATGAACACTAGCTTCCAAGGTAAACCCTGTGTTGTATTCCAGATTCAAGTTGAGTTACAAAACATACATTTAGTCGAGAAAGGATTGATAAAAATCACTAACTCCTTTGAGTGTATAATCTGAACCCTTTACAAAAAGGCAAAAAATGCCTTATATATCAAAATGTGTTGGCGCCTTAGGGCCTACAAAAATATCAGTTGTCAGGATAGATCTCTCCCTAGATCTTTTGATGAATTTAATGCCGCACCCTGCATGTCCTGTTGCCTATGTCGGTAAAGAAACACCCTGGAGAAGCCCTCAAATCTTTCGTAGCTACCACATTCATTTCAAAACCTCGTGTCCATCTTTGAACTCTCTGCTGAAGAGCTGCATTGAATGTCCCTGAGTTTAGAATAGATACACATTGCTCTTCATTCAATTGATCTTCCTCCTAGTCAGACTACCAGGACTCGCTTTTGGCCTTCTATGATTGGCTGGACACATTTCACATCGGTTCCACTACAGTCAAGAGCTCTCTTAGTCAGAATCGCATTTTGGCGAGACACTGGAAGTGTCTCACTGATGTGATTATGCACCTTGAAGCTATCGACACAACATGTGACAGTTGATGAGAGATCCCAACGAGCTTTAGAAGTCATGTTGATATCACCAGAACATCAGAAAGATAATCGGCATCGGTCTAAAGTTACATCGAGCGCTACTGAGTCACATCGATACCACTTTATTCGGTGATTCCATCACTGTTGGCAAGAGACCATGTGTTCAGGATGACCTTATAGCGAACCTTTCTCATGTCTGGGCAAGCACATCCATGTCAGCAAGACCCTACTAGGTCGATGAGACCTTTCAGCGAGCTCAGTCTAGTCACCCCGAGCTCCGTATTTCTTTCGGTGAGACATCTAAGTGTCAGTGAGACATTTTATCAAATTCACAAGATTATGCTAAAGCCATTCCACTTCGGCAAGACCTTAGATAGTCGCTAGGACCCCATGGTGAAAGCCCCAACTCCTGGTGAGCCCAGATGCTTCCTCGGTGGGACCCCCACTTGTTCACAACAGTCATCAAGACCCTTTGGTCGGGGAGACCTCCTTTGGTCGGCAAGAGGTTGTGTCGAAGGAACCTTGCTTTGGCGAGGGCTCATTTTGTTTCACTTTGGAAAGACTTCATCTTATCGCCGAGATCTCCCAGCAAACTCAACTTCTACGCCGAGAGTCTTTAGAGTCGAGGAGACCTTATGACTTCGGTGAGAGCCTGCTAGGTCAGTGAGACATCTCACCGACCTCCTCATCATTCTCCGAGTCTACCTTGACACTTTCTTGAACTTCCTCCTTGTCGGAAAGAGTTAATTAATGTCACCCCAAACGTACTTTACCTTACTGAGCTCCACATCCTTTCAGTGAGACCTTAAACCTTCGGTGAGACACAATGCCGAAATGAAATTCTCCTAGTGAGGTCCTTACTTTCTCTTCCATCAGGGAGACATTTCTATCTCGGCAAGACCATTCGCCAAAGCTTTCTCCCTATGCCGACACCGCTTGACCTTGACAATATTCGACGAGACATTTGGTCCTCGGTAAGACCTTACGGCGAAGCCAAACATCATACTGAGACCTCCGCTTTTCAAACGCTATCGGCGTGACCCCTCGTTATCGCCGAGACCATATGCCAAAGGCACATCTTATGCTGATGGCTGAAACCCCCTTTAGGCAAGACACTTGTTATCGGGGAGACTCCTATCGAACCTCATTGTTGTCATCGAGGAAAAGGCCCATCGGCCAGATATTTTCCCGAGATGACCATCCTGCGCCGATCCTTTCATTTCAGTATGAATCACTCCTTCAACCAGACCTCTTGGCGATGATGCCTTTGTTGTCAGTGAGAAATTGGCCTGTTGGCTAGACCTCTCACCGGGCTCCTTATCTTTCGGCGATGAGCTACTTTCTCTTTAGTCGGGGAGACATTGCCATCTTGGTGAGACCTCAGGGCAAAGTCTTCAATTCTTGGTGAGCTTAGCTTGCTTTTGGCGAGACCTTCCCACATTGGCAAAACCTCACCACGACCTCAAAATGTTACATCGAAGACATCCCCTCGGTCGGTAGGACATCCATGGGTCACTGAGACCTTATGCTGAAGGCCAAATCCTTCAGCGAGCTCCTTTCCCTCTATCGGCAAGACACTTGAGTGTCGGTGAGAGATCTTACCGAAAGAAATAGGCTACCTCAAGACCCTTCATCTTCTAGATCTCCGTCGATGTGACTCCCATCGGTCGGGGAGACATCTCCCCGAAAACATGACCATTCGCCGCGCTCCTGTCTTGTCGCTGAAACTTTGGCCTATCAGCCAGACCCTTTGCCGAACACACTCCAGTCTCCTTGAACTCACATCTTTTGGCCAGAACTTAAGCCATCGGTGAGACTCATGCCGAAGGCAACAAGTTACGCTGATATCACTTCCTCTCGGTGAGATCTTCACTATCGAGGAGACTTCGCCTTGTCGGTAGGACCTACCCCGAACTCACCAGGTTACGTCAAAAGAAAAACCTTCAGCATGACTATCTTTATCGGCCAGACCCTTGGTGAAATCATTTTGTTTTGGTGAACACCTCAACTGTTGGTTAGACACCTCCATCTCGACAAGACCTTTTGCCAATACTTGCATCCTTTGGCCGAAACTACCTTCTTTGACGAGACCTGACCCAATTCGGTAAGACCTTTGACCGACAATGGATCTCATGGCGATAATGCCTTCGCTGGTGGGAGCCCTTTGGTCGGTGAGACATTCTGAAGGTCTTGGCGACTTTCTACTTAGAGGATTTTCATGCCGATCTTGAACAAGGCAGGCTTCCCAACTGAGTTCCCTGTACCTAGCATCAGATTCATGACTTTTGCCCTTGTGCGAATGCTCCATTTGGCCTTTTCGAACCTCTGTCACATGATTTATCCTACTTGAATGTGCCCCTGGGTGAAAATTAGGTAACAATAATATTATATTATTATATAATATCAAATATATTATAATATTATAAAATATAATATTATATAATAATATAATATAATATAATATAATATAATATAATATAATATAATATTATATTATAAATATTATATTATATTATATTATAATATAAAAATTATATATATATATTATCAAAAGTGTTAGACCACTTATATTTTTATTTATATATATATATATTTTACGTATAGTTGGTTCAGGCGGACATACTGGCAGGAAAGAACCAGCAAGAAAACCCCCAATTGTAGTCCGAGAAACTGATTTTACAAAATAAAAACTAGTAAGGTCCCAATATAGCTGACCAATTGTCTGATTACAACATTACATATGATCATTTCCTTTCTTGCCCAAAATAGCCTAATAGAATTTACATAACAAAATTTACATACTGTATATACCCTTGTCCTTTATAACATATCACTGACAATTACACATATTTTGCTTTATCATGGAAAATGCTAATTTGAAACTAGGCCGACATTAAAAAGATGCAAATTTGCTTCCATCTCGTTGAAAACCATTAACCAAACTTTCCTCTATTTCCACATGTTTTCCTTTGCATTGATGATCATGGTCAAAGGATGGGATTGTTTTGTTTATATCAGGTACATACCAATAACAAAACTTCTTTTTAGCATTTTTTGATGAGGATGGAAGTTGCAGGTCATGAATGCAAACATGGCTTCTCAAAAAAGAAATTGCATGATATTTTATATTATATTATATTGTATTATAATATAAATATTATATTGTATTATAATATAAATATTATATTGTATTATAATATAAATATTATATTGCCGGTATTGGCATAGTATGATGGTTTATAGGTGGCATTGTTGTTCTTGCCACCAAGGTTCAAACCTCATTGGGGTGGTATTGTTGAATGGTTGTATCCGGTTCATAGCTCCGGTCAAAAGCGTTTACCCCTTGAATTAAAAAAATAAATATAAATATTATATTGTATTATAATATAAATATTATATTGTATTATAATATACATATAATAATTATATTAGATAATAATATATAATATAATATAATATAATATAATATTATAATATTAAATATATTATAATATTATATTATTATATAATATTAAATACATTCAAATATAAATATATATTATCATATTATATTCTAATATATTATATTATATTGTATTATAATATAATATATTATTATTATATTCTATTATAAAACAACCCACTCCCTCAATTTGAATTTTTTTTTTTAAATATCCACTTTAATATCATATTGTCTAATTTTTATTTGTGTGACTAATTATTTAGTTGTGATTTTTACTAGATGATCAAATTAGTCATTTATGATGATCAAATTAGACATTTATTTAGTCATTTATAGTTGTGTTGCAAAAAATGAGTAGAATTTAGCCATCTTTAGTTGTTGTAACTAAATTTTTTTGTTACATAATCATTTATTTGCCAAATTCTAATAGTGGTCATGGTTGAAAGTCAATTTAATCACCTTGTTGATCTCCATCTTAATGAAACCCTATAAAAAGACCACACACATAAACCAACCCTAGGTTTTGTAACTAAGGATTTCTTTTAGGTTTAGATTAGGAGTGTCAGCAAATCAATGAATGACAGAGAAACCCAAAGACCTATCAAGTACAAAGGAAATTAAACAATAAAACAGTTATACCTGTAAATCGAATTTTCCATGATTACCTCCATAGTACCTTCTTACTTGCTGGTTGACGTGTTGTCCTCAGATTTGTTGTGCGAGCAAACCTTGACGAAGTCTTACACCAAGCTTTGAAGTATTTGATCACATGTCTAATGCCTATGCCTAAATGACTAAGAATGTCTATGCCTAAAGATGTCAAAACTCAATGAAATATACTAACAATTGCTATGAAAATTTTTAAGTGTGCAAGTGTGAAAGTGCATGAAATGGATTTGTGTAATCGGGAAATAAGAGGAAAATGGCATTTTATAGAAAATGTCTGTATACCTTGGAATTTCTACTGCTCTAAATGTGCAAAATAACTTAAAAACGGAAATGACAAAATACCAAGGACACCTCAAGATTAGCCAAAAGAGTGATACAACGAAAAGGAATGTAAATAAAATGAAACACAAACAATTTTACCTCCCTTGTTGTTGATATCTCTTTGATTGGCCCTTGCTTGGAATGGATTGTGTGCTCCTTAGATGATTGCTTAAGTGACTAGATGCAAGATTGGAGGTGCAAATGATTAAAAAGATGGCTAGATGATGGTAGATGATTGAGGATTCAAATTGGCAGCATGTAGTTATGAGAATGCAAAGTGTTTGGGAAGGCAAATGGGCAGCATGTAGTTGCTCCAAATCAAGTGTTCTCAAAATGCCCTTGAGGAGGGGGTATTTATAGAAGAATTTGAATTCTCTAGAGAATTCAAGGGTTGAGATGCATCCAACAAGGCCAAGATGAAGGGCTATGGTGGGTTGAGAACCCACAAGCCCTCACATCTTGACATGTGGAGGGTGAAGTGGCCAAGGGGATATGAGATGGAGATGAGTTGTCAAGAAGGTACATGAGGTGGAAAAATGACATGCACCTTGGAGAGTGAGAAGATTTCCACAAAAAGGGATTTCTTGTCCCCAAGTGGGAGTGAAAGGGACATTTGAGGAATTTTGGAATTCCTCAAAAATCTACATGGGAAAAGGAAAGGTGGTTGGGGGATATAAATGTGAATTAAAAATTCACATTCATAGGATGATCTAGAGGATAAAAGGTGGACTCCAAAAAGGTGGGACTTGGTCACATGTAGGTGTGACAAGTCAAGGTTCTAGAAGCCTTGGAAGGATGGAATATGGTCAAAATTCACATATAAAAGGAAGGGAATCTAGGAAGAATAAAAGGAATTAAAGTGCTAGGGAATGATTAGGCAATTAATCAATAATTAGAAGATAAATGGGGATTAGAAGCCAACTTGCAAAAGTTGGAGGATGTGACACATCCTAATCAAGGATTAGGCATGTGCACATCCCTAATGAAGAAATTAGGAGATGCATTAGGATTAGATGAAAATGGCATGTGAGGAATTAAATAAATGTAATATTTATTTAATTCATTTGATGAAAAGGGGATTAAAGAGGGTAAGGTATTTAATTAATAAATACCTTAGGGATTTGGCAGAATTAAGGATATTAATTAAATAATAGTAATTTTACTTAATTAACTCGGATAAGAGGAT
>VDFB02000007.1:92063725-92126283 GCA_007258455.2 Sequoia sempervirens | reverse complement strand
ATAGAACCTAGAAGAAGATGGTTAGATTGGAAAAGATGCCCCAGTCATCCAAAGGAGTGACTAGGAAGGGAAAAAGAAAATGATGAAAATTAGGGATGAAGGATGCCCCCTCGAGAGGACATGTGGGTTGAAGAGAACACGTGTGTGTCTCGAAATAGATGATGTGATGCAAGGGGAGATGAGGAAGGTGATGCAAGGTGATGGGTAAGAGAGTAAGAGAAGCGATAGGAGATGGATGAAGCACAAATGGATTGGAGGACAAAAGGTGATGTTGCCCCAGTCAAGGTACAAGCCAAAATGGGTTGATGATGGATGGAGTGTTGTCAATGAGGGAATTAAAGATCCCAAAACAACAAGAGCATAGGGAAGGATACATCCCACTGAGTGGTATTGATGAGGGAAGGATACATCCCAAAACACCACTAAAGGATAGGGAAGAATACCTCCCAATGATGATGATGAAAGTGTTGTTGATGAGGGAAGGATAAATCCCAAAACAACACCAAAGGGATAGGGAAGAATACCTCCCGATGATGATGATGAAAGTGTTGTTGATGAGGGAAGGATACATCCCAAAACAACACCAAAGGGATAGGGAAGGATACTGATAGATGATGATGATGAAAGTGTTGGTAATGAGACTGGGGACAAGACCAAGGATTTGATTAGGTGATTTGTGTGAGATTGAACAGATGAGGAGAGGATTGATATGTGAGATGGGGGGAAGGATCTTAAGATTTAGAAAGTTCAGATTAGGGGTTTGGTTAAGCTCAGATTGGGATAAGATCAAAGCTCAGATTAGGATTGGATTGAAGACTAGAATGGTTGAAGGATATGACTGGATTGATGCTACACCGAGTTCCGGAGTTTAAAGGGGCGTAAGGTGTTGACAATCAGATTTTTCCCAATTTGGCAATTTTCAAAAATTGTCAAATTTTGCCATTTTAGGAAACTTTATGGTCGTATGTTTAAGAGTCCCAATTTTTTCTAAGAAATACCCATTGGTGAGATAGGATGAATTGCCAACTAACATCCCAAATTCGAGATATGCATTTGGAGGTATGAGTGAACAATTTTTTAAAATGTTGGAAAAAAACACTAAATTGGGATTTTGAGGGTCAAGATGAAACTTTGAGGCCCCGAAAATGGGTCAAAACGGGTTCCAATGATTTTCAAAGTAACCAATTGGAAATCCACTCGTTATCGCGAAACGCAACTACCCGTCAAATTTCAGCTCAAATGGACACCTGAGTCAAAAGTTATGGCCTCCGGAAGTGTAGGTGTAAAAATCAAAAATCAATTTTAAAACTTTCAAGACATGGGTTTTGTTCGCGGAGGAAAATTAGGAAATGGGTCTGGATCGGTTTTTTGAAAAAGAGAGTAAAAAGGTGCATTTGGGGGGGTCAAAGGTTGGCGGAGAGGGGCGCTGCCGCCCCAAGCTAGGGCACCGCCGCCGCGGCCTGTTGCTCCCTCTGCAGGCGGTTCACGCCCTTGTGAGGCGACGCTGCCCTACGGGCGGTTTCGGCTGCTTGTGCAGGCGGAAACGCGCCATACTGCCCAGTGAAGCAGCTCTCCTCTGCGCCGCATTTCGCCGCGGGCCCGGAGACCCGAAGAGGAGGCAAAAAAAATGATGGGGGGGGAAGGAAAGAAGAATGTAAGAGGTAAGAGAAAGGATGAAAAGATAGGAAAAAGGATGGGGGGAGATGGGGGGATACATGCAAAATGATGAAATAGAAAATGAAATGCAATTCTAAATGCAATTTGTCATCTTTGGAGCACTGATTTTTGCTATAGCATCAAACACAAGACACCAGGGTATGAAGAACCAAGGCAAATTAGTGTCTAATGCATAAAACAAACACAATAGACAAGAAGGCTATCCCAACACCCCAAAGTCACAAAGACCTTGGTCGGGCCAGGTATTGAGATAACTACAAGCACAAAAGGATGCCCCAGCATAACACAAGACCTCAGGGATCTTGGTGGGTACTACGTGGGACAGCCAAGAAGACACAAATAGACATAAAAAGATCAAGATATGCCCCTATGTTGACCAATCAAAACACACCATAATATGATGGATTATGGCGGTCTGGACAAGTGATGATAGGGAGTTCAAGTGATAAACAAAAGCCAAAAGCATCAAAAGATCACAATCAATTTCAAACGTCCTTTGCCATAGGATCAAGGGGATAGATGGGATTGATGAGGTCTGTTAGGAAGGATGCATCCTGTTGAGACCGATGATGGATACGAAGCTAAAAGATCGTTATGACACGGGATGTTCAAAATCGATTGGATTTCATGATACAAGTGGATCTTGTTTGTTAATAACCAGCTAGATAAGGGCATAGCTTGATGACACGACACAAGGAAGACCAGACATGGGACTGACACAGCCTAAAGACCTAGGGGCTCGGGGGCCGATCAAAGATTAGCCTTGCCTACATAAAAGCATAGAGCCCTCGTAGTTCGCTAAAAGGCGGATGACTGACCAAGATGGAGACCTTGATGGATGGTAAAGATAGGATGGACAAAAGGGAAAGACTGATGTTAGACGATAGAAGAGCAAAATGGACAATGAAGATTGATGATGGAACCCCAGGGGCAGATCAAATGATCGACCTTGCCTACGTGAAAGCACAGGGGTGACGTAGCTCGACAAGACCAAAGGCAAACAATGGATAAAGGATGATAGGATAAGTGGCTAAAAAGATGGGACTGATACGACAAGATAGGATAGACCTATTGGATTGGATAGGATGATGACGATCACATAAAGCTCAGGGATGGGATAGTTAGCCAAAGCATTAAAATGAATTGGGAGGATGATAATGATAGATAGATGAGTGATAAAAAATGATAGGAGATTTGAAAAGATGTGCAAGAGAAGCAGGGGTGATGACGATGAGATAAATGGCATTGGGTTGCATGGGGGGAGGCCTATAGTCAGATACCAATGACAAATGATTGTGAAATGGGATGAGAGGGGATGAGGATAAAGATGGAAGATTGGATAAAGATATAGGATAGGGATGAGGGATGGGAGGGATTGTTTGGATAGATGGGAGCATAAGGATTGGGGGATGAAAGGGATGCTAGGATAGATGGGGAGATGGAAGGGATGCTATGATAGATGGATAGGGAGATGAAGGGATGTTAGGATAGATGGATGTCTCCAAGGACTATGTCACAAAGGAAGCAGATGCCCCCACTCTAGATGTGTCATATATGAGAAGGCATGAGGGATGGAAGACAAGTGGATGGGAAGATAAAGGAGATAATTAGATGAGGATAGGATGGGTGACTAAGGAATATGAGAGAGTATGGATGAAGGGGATATATACCAATAGGTGTCCAAAGCATGCATAGGTAGGTGCCCCTATTTTGATCAAGATCATAAGAAGGATGGAGGAAATGGGAGATAAATGGGATATGATGGTAGGATGCGGCAAATAGGTGGGATGGGGGGATTTATGACGGATAACAGGAAGACGGGTGCATAGCTGGAAGCATAGCGGATGGAGGGAACACATATCACAAAGTTGCCCCCAAGTGTAGATGGGGATTTACGCATGACGCCTGTTTGCCAGGTTTTCATCATGGTACTTATCCAAGGCGCTTGTTTGCCAAGTTTTCACCATTGGACGAATTATTTCTCTTTACTATTTTTTTTTTTTTTTTGGATTTTTGGATTTTTGGATGTCATGCAGAAGGAGATGGGTAAGGATAAGGAAGTGGATAAGTAGATTTAGAAGACATGTGATAAGGATCAAGGTGTTATGAGCCCATGTTTGAAGTGACTGTTGGATGTTGGTACAACCTTATTAGGATAAATGGATTATGCATGAGGATGAATTAGAGGGATTTGATGGGGTTGATACATGGGGTAATGAATAGGATGCTACAAAGGGTATGGATGGAATGATGGGGTGTATATGTGATGGGGAGATGTGTTCAGGACCAACATTGGCACATGTGGTGGTGGATGTGAAAAGATAATAGGATTAAGGGATGGAGAGTGTGGGGATAATGGAGGCGATGAAATGGTGAATTTCGGGACATAAGGACCCAAAACAGACTTAGGAGATGAAAGGGATGTATGATTAGCTTTTGGATTAGCGACTTTGGATGTTCTTATAGATTTTTCATGTGATGGCATTGCATCTTTTTTCTTTGGGATCCACATGGTTTTGATCTTTGCTTTGGTGGGCCTTTGCGACCTACAGATTTGATTTGGAACATGTCTTTTAGAGGGGACATGGGAAGCTTTTAATTCATGTGGATGTTTAGATTGATACATTTTTTCTTTAATAGCCAAAGTGCTTTTAGTATCAATGGCATGGGTATGAGAAGATGGATGATGTGGAATGATGGGGGTAGGAGCATGGGGATTATGTGTAGATGGAGGATGTTTAGGTAACTGCCTTTGTTGATCCTGACTAGGATGTTTATGATGGATGAGATGGATAGGTGTTGGATGGATGAAAGGATAAATAAGATGAGATGGAGGAGGTGATTGTGGGATATAGGGGCCCAAAATAGATGTAGGACCTGGGGGAAACAAGGGTATGGTAGATGGAGGATTGGAGATGGTAGATGGAGGGATGTAGGGACCCAAAATAGATGGAGCAGATGAAGGAGTAAGATGGACAGTTGTTTTGAGGTGATACGATAGAGGAGGAGGGATGGCCACATATGATCTGGTGGGACGATGGGAAGAGCCGATATTTCTTTTGGAAAAGGCTCGTTGAGGACATCTAAAGGTTGTACCAACATTTTTGGATTGCGAGTGATGAGTAGTACATCCAAGACCTTGCGGATACAAATGTTCTTTAGCTTGGATGGGCTCTATAATACCTTGCTCATGAAGGCCTAAACCTTTTCCTTGATAGTTCATTCTCTTGAGCATTCGATCTAGGACAAGATTTTTGTTATTCTGGAAGAATGATGCGAGTTCATTATTAGGTGGAAGAGGAGGGTTGGTGTATATGCTTTGTTTTTCTTCTGTGAGGAGACCACCATGGAGGAATGTGAGAGGACCAAGGGGATATGCAAGTGGTGTGGGGATAGCATTTTTAGGCGATGATGGGGGATCATGAGAAGGAGATGATGGGATAGCAACATTAGGAGGGGGAGTAGGGGCCATGATAGGATCTGGATTTGTGGTAGTAGGCTCATGCGATGGAGATGGAGATGGAGCAGTGGAAGCTTGAATTACAAGGGGATCATGGGATGGAATGGATGGGGGACTGTGATCTTGAGGTGGACTAGATGGGATGGTAGGATCTTGATTGGAGAAGGGGATATGCTGGCATGGTTTGGATTAGACTCTTGGCATGACTCATCATGTGTGGGAGGCATGGTAACGGAGTCTTGTTGGGACTCTTCAAGTGGGGAAGATGGAGGGATGGAAGATTCACGAGGTTCATTGGAATGGGTTTTGGGGCTACTAGGAGTGGGAGGAGTGGATTGGATTTGGGTATCTTCGATGGATTGGGTAGATCTAGGAGTAGAGGGAGTGGATTGGAATTGGGTGACTTCAATGGATTCGGTGGTTCTTGGAGTAGGAGATGGGGGTTCAATGGATTTAGTGGGTTCAATGGTTTCAATGGTTTGATCAGTGCTAGGGGTGGTAACATCAATAATAGGTGTGGTATGGAGAAGGGTCTCATCACTAGTGACCGTGGATGATGGATCTAGATGGCATGGTTCCACGACTTCAAGATGTGGAGTTGGGGATGGCTTCTTTGTAATTAGTCCTTGGAGAACTTCTAAAACAAGAGACTTGCATATGGTTGGCTTGGCTAGGGTGGTAGAAATGGATGAGGATTATGGATTAATTGGACTAGGGTTAGATGGAGGAATGGGATTGAATGTAGGACTATATGAGTAGATGGGGGATTAGGAGAATTATGGATGGAGGACTAGGAGTAGATGGATGAATGGGATTGGATGGAGGACTAGGAGTAGATGGAGGACTAGGATTGGATGGAGGGTTAAGGTAAGGATATTGGAGTGGTGAATTAAGATAGGGGACATGGATTGTGGATTAGGACAAGAGGATATAGGGGGTGTAGTGGGACAAGAGGATGTGGGGGATGGATTATAATAAAGGTATTGGGATGGTGGATTATGATTAGGATATGTAGGTGTAGGATTAGTATGGGAAGATTGGAAAAGAGGATTAGGATAGGGGGACATGGATGGGGAATTGTAATAGGAGTATTGGGATGGAAGATGAGGATAAGAGGATGTAGATGTTGTGTAAGGGGATGATGTAGATGAAGGAGATGACAAATATGGGGATGAAGAATATATTGGATATCCATTGTCAAAGGGGGCATAAGGAGCATGATTAGGCATGGATGAAGACATAGCAGGATAACTGGAAGGGGTGATTGGATTGTGGAAAGTGGATGGAGAAAGCTTACTAGTGATGATAGCATCAAGGGGATCTATGTCATATTCTTCTTGATCGACAAGACTTTCGTTATCGTCGTCCATGTAATTAGGGTTTCCCTTGACTACTATTGATGGAGGATGAGGATTCATAATGATGATAGGATAAATAGAATGCATCAAATATTTTGGACAGAGATGGACTAATGCTCAAATCAGGATTTAAGTTAAGCTCAGATTAGGATCGGATTAAAGCTCATATTAGGATGATTGGATGATGCAATGGGATTGATTTTGATTTTGATGGGATTTAGATTTTGATCAGGTTTTGTTTGGATATATTGGATTGGATCAGATTTTGATGGGATTGGATTTGGATTGGCAAGATTGGATTTTGATTGAATTGGATTGGATTATTAAGGTCAATAGGATAGCATTGGTTGAATGGATGTGATTTGATTGATTGGACAATTTGATCGAATGATTGGTTTTGATAGATTTGGATTATTGGATGGGTATGATTAGATGATGAAAGATGTGAGAGAGAGACCTTAAGCTTGATCACGTGAGGTTACCCTTAGTGACCCTAGAGCTTTGATTGATTAAGAGGATGATTACGACACCGAATCCACCTTAAGCTAGGAATGGATTGATTGGACTGAGGATGATAACTTACAACACCGAATTCACCTCAAGATGGAAGTGAATTGATTGGGGTTGAAGTTAAAGACTAATAATCAACTTCAAGTGCTATAGTTAATTTAGGTAACCACTTTGTAATACAAGGTTAGGATGGTTTGGCTATGGATGGTGTTTGGGAGGTGTGAATGGTAAAGTTGCAATGTTTGCTAGGTGAGGGTATGGACTTTTGAATGGATTAGGGAGAAATTAAAATGAACGGGCGGGTTGAAGATGATTACAAAGAATGAGTGGGGATTTATAATGGTTAAACAAAGGTTTGGAATGATATAATGAGGGTTTAAACGGACCAAATGGAGGTTTTGGGAGGCTGAGTGACAAGATGGAGGCCTAGGATGATGAGGTAATGGTTGGGAATGGTTAAATGATGGTTTAGAGGCTAAATGGGTCGGAATGGAGCTTTCTACAATAAATCAGGGGCATTTCCAGCAAAATCAGGGGCGTAGACAGCTTTTTGCAGTAAATCAGGGGCGTTTCCAGCAAAATCAAGGGCGTAGACAGCTTTCTGCAGTAAATCAAGGGTGCTACCGCGTTTCTGCAGGGGCGCTACCACCTTTCTATAGTAAATTAGGGGCGCGACCACCTTTCTGCGATGAGACAAAATTTGGTTTTTGATGGCAAAGGCTATGGCAAGGACACGAAATGATAAAACAAGTCCAAAGTATCAAAATTTGACAAGAAAACACCTCAAGCAAGCACAATCCTATGATTAATATTATGGGTATGGCAAGGCAAAGTCTTAATCTAGGATGCACAAGGCTTCTAGGGAGTCTTCGATATACTCTCGGTATGTGAGGCACAACCGTGAACACCAGTCTATCACAAGCGTGAGTTGGGAACCCCAGCAAGATACTGAAAGGCTCAGACCAACTCTTCACGTCTATCTAGGTATCACCCTAGCTTCGACGCTCCGCCAATTATGACGCAATTGGATTAGGGTACAACTTTCGTTCTCCCCCCTTTATATACTCCGTCGGTACACTTGGTTGGAATCGTCCCTTGGGGTGATGAAATCCCCAAGCAGGTCCCACTAAAAGGAAGACACTAACTGTTTCCAACTACTCTCCAGGCTCACACGAAGTGCAAGGGGAAAGTGAAAACAAATCAATGCCCCCCTGGGTAACACAAAAGTAAACAACCACAGCAAACAATGAGGTTTAATCCCCCTAATTAGACTATGTTTGAAAACAACAAAGATAATTTTTGAAAGTCTGATTATGTAGATGACCCTGCAAACAAATGTTAGTTGTCCTCTTTTTCGTCTTTGGTCAAATTTTGCCACAATATGCTGCAAAACGTTAGCAAAAAATAACAATATTCTTGCCAGAACAACGTTAGAGAGTTATCACGTGAAAATAGCAAAAAATTAGAGCAAAAACGAAGCCAAAATGCCTATTTTACCTTCCAAACTATGCTGTTTTGGGGCGCTACCGCGTTTCTGTGGGGTAGCTATCGTGTTTCTGTAGGGGGCGTTACCGCGTTTCTGCGAGGGCGCTACTGCGTTTCTGCGGGGGTGCTACCGCGTTTCTATGAGGGTGCTACCACGTTTCTGTCGGGGGCGCTACCGCGTTTCTGCCGGGGGCGCTACCGTGTTTCTGTGAGGGCGCTACCGTGTTTCTACCGGGGGCGCTATCGCGTTTCTGTGAGGGCACTACCGCATTTTGTCGGGGGTGCTACCGCGTTTCTGTGAGGGCGCTACTGCGTTTCTGTCAGGGGCGCTACCGCGTTTCTATGAGGGCGCTACTGCATTTCTGCGGGGGCGCTACCGCATTTCTGCGAGGGCACTACCGCCTTTCTGCGGTAAAGCAGAGGGCGCTGCCGCCTTTCTGTGAACTTTTCCTGCAAAATTCTTAACCAAAAAGGACGTAAAATGCAAGAACCTGTTTGTGGGTCCCACCGGGCGTGCCAGAAATGTATACCTTGGAATTTCTACTGCTCTAAATGTGCAAAATAACTTAGAAACAGAAATGACAAAATACCAAGGACACCTCAAGATTAGCCAAAAGAGTGATACAATGAAAATGAATGTAAATAAAATGAAACACAAAAAATTTTACCTCCCTTGTTGTTGATATCTCTTTGATTGGCCCTTGCTTGGAATGAATTGTGTGCTCCTTAGATGATTGCTTGAGTGACTAGATGCAAGATTGGAGGTGCAAATGATTAAAAAGATGGCTAGATGATGGTAGAGGATTGAGGATTCAAATTGGCAACATGTAGTTATGAGAATGCAAAGTGTTTGGGAAGGCAAATGGGCAGCATGTAGTTGCTCCAAATCAAGTGTTCTCAAAATGCCCTTGAGGAGGGGGTATTTATAGAAGAATTTGAATTCTCTAGAGAATTCAAGGGTTGAGATGCATCCAACAAGGCCAAGATGAAGGGCTATGGTGGGTTGAGAACCCACAAGCCCTCACATCTTGACATGTGGAGGGTGAAATGGCCAAGGGGATATGAGATGGAGATGAGGTGTCAAGAAGGTACATGAGGTGGAAAAAAGACATGCACCTTGGGGAGTGAGAAAATTTCCACAAAAAGGGATTTCTTGTCCCCAAGTGGGAGTGAAAGGGACATTTGAGGAATTTTGGAATTCCTCAAAAATCTACATGGGAAAAGGAAAGGTGGTTGGGGATATAAATGTGAATTAAAAGTTCACATTCTTAGGAAAGTCTAAAAGATAAAAGGTGGGATCCAAAAAGGTGGGACTTGGTCACATGTGGAGATTGTGACAAGTCCAAAGTTGGTCACATGAGGAGATTGTGACAAGTCCAAGGTCCTTAGAAGCCTTGAGGATGGAATGTAAACTAAAAATCTACATATGGGAGAGGGAATCTAGAAGAATCAAAAGGAATTAAAAAATTCCTTTTGGGAAATGATTAGGCTTAATTAATCAATAATTAGAAGATAAATGAGGATTAGAAGCCAACTTGCAAAAGTTGGAGGATGTGACATCCTAATCAAGGATTAGGCATGTGCACATCCCTAATGAAAAAATTAGGAGATGGATTAGGATTAGATGAAAATGACATGTGAGGAATTAAATAAATGTATTATTTATTTAATTGATTTGATGAAAAGAGGATTAAGGAGGGTAAGGTATTTAATTATTAATTAAATACCTTAGGGATTTAAGCAGACTAAAGATATTGTTCAAATAACAAAATATTGTTTCTAATTAACCTTGACAAGAGGATGTTTAGACGAAAAGTGACAAATTTGGATAATTAAGTTTCCAAATTCTGAGCTGCCTACAATGTCATTTTGAATGATCAAGGAAAACTTCGAATTTTGACCAAAACCAAAACCTAAGAGGTCTAGAGATTAAATATGAGAACCCTAATTAGGGTTAGCAAAATCATTAATCGAGCGGTCGAGATTTCATCCAAGAAGATTGAATCAGCGGTGGAGAATAAATGAGGAAATTAATTCAAAAATAAAGATTTTCGAAAAAGAAGAAGATAAAGACTGAACTGAAGATCAAATTTGGAAAGATCAAGAATCTAACCGATCACTTGATTTTTGGAGGAAAGTTACCATTTTGGAATTAAATTCATTCCAAATGTGAATCTCAGGAAATAATAAATAATCAATTTCTGGGATTTCATTACCTATAATGAGTCGACAGCTATGACGAGATGCCATTTTAAATAATTTAATTTATTTAAAAATGAGGAAGACATCACTTGACAATTAAATAATTAAATTCTAATTATTTAATTTAGAGGATAAGACTAATAATTAAATTAATTAATTCATTCATTTAATTATGACAATTAGTGACATATTAAATAAAATAAATAAAAAATCCTTCTATTTATTTAATAATCAAGAATAAATAAAAATTAAATAAATTAAGAAATTTATTTAATTAAGGGAAGACTTAGACAATTAATGACGTATTTAATAAATAAATAAGATTTATTTATTTAATAATCATGAAGAATAAAAGGACATGAATTAATTAAATAATTATGAATTATTTAACCAATAGTCGAATGTGGGCCAAAGACATAATTAAATGTCATAATTATGCTAGGATGAAAGTGGTAAGAATGAAGCTTGCAGGCCTAGGTCATTTTTAGGTGTCTACATTTTCCCCCTCTTTGTCATAATGTCGCATGTTGCATTGTGACAAAGAAAATAAGTCAAAGTCATGCCCCAGTGAAGGTATGGAGTATCGATGCCCCCTCGGTAAATTTTTCAAATTTTGTGTCGGCAACAGAAAAATTTGTAAAGGGTCCCGATAAGTCAATTTGATGACTAGAAAAACAATGGCGTAGTAAATTTTGAATTCTGACATGTTTAAGGCAGCCAACAGGGTGGTCAAAGTTGGTCTAATGAGCCTCCAGTAATAACCTAGTTGACAAATGCCATTTTGACTTTATAAATAGGTTGACAAAGGGGTAAAAGTCAATTCATTCCTACTATTCACCTTGCGAATTTTGAGAACTCAGAGCGAAAAGGATAGTAGTGACGATGGTGATTCTAGTGACAGAGCATCACGGTGAGATCGTGCGGACATTCAGGCGAGCAGAGGGCTCGAAGCCAGCGGTATGTACCCTTGTCCCACTTTATAATTTTTTTGTTTTGCGTGCCATAATTAAGTTTTTAGGACAAACAACAAATACGCCGCGACGCATTCGCTATTGCGTTCGATGCATTTGTTGCATCACGATGCAAGTGCAATTTCAAATAAGAGGGGGCCATAGTTTTGTGCCACATTTGCCAAAAATTGTGACACAAATGCCTTTCTAAGTTGCAATTGCGAATTAGAAAGCCGCAATCGTAAAATTGCGACGCATTCACCCATTTTTGCCACACAATCACGATTAAGTGATGCATTCGCGTTTATGTGATGCAAGTGTCAAATTTCATGACGCTCATGTGAACATGCGACACACTTGAGCAACCAAATGACATAATTGCCATTTTGCAACGCATTTGAAGTACATAACGATGCAATTGATGTTTTGCGACGCATTTGTGGTCAACGTGATGCATTTGATTTTGAATTTGACCAGGGATGATTTTGATGTTTGTGTAACTTTAAATGCTTTTGATAATACTGACAGTTTGTGCAAAAGGTATTGATGACTTGTTTGGCTTTTTGCAGAGGCAGCTTGCCCCGATTTACACACGAAAGAGTAGAACGATGACATTTCAGTTTGCTGACCAATTGAGCCCACAAGAGCGGCGCCGGTTGATGCAATTGGGATTGTTCTATGTTGCTTATATGCTTGCCATTTGGGTGAATAGGGGATTACTGATTGTGCTGTGTGAGTGTTGGCATTCAGAGACCTGCTCCTTCCACCTGCCGATAGGTGAGACCACTATTACTTTGGAGGATGTCTATCGGATTTTGTGAGTGCCGGTCTAAGGGGAGCGGATCATCTACGACCCTCACCATGGTGAGTAGAATTTCTGAGCGTACTATCGAGATCAGGGTGTAGGACTAGGCATCTAGGGATATGAGATCAGATGGGAGTTCATGGCAGAGCACTATGGTCACTTTGATACATTCCTTACGACCCTAATTGGAGGTATTTTGATTCCTGACTGTCGGGGACACAAATTCTCTATTGGCTGGGGAGACGTCTTGGTTGGTATGAGACGTGATAGTACAGTTTATGCTTGGGGTCCCTGTTTACTGTGGACACTCTACCATCAGTTGCACAATGTTTCTTATAGGAGAGCAGAGAGTATCTAGTGTGGGACTACTCTGATGATGATTTGGGATTGGGAGCACATTGCTATATTTTGTTCTCCTATTCAGAGACCACAGTTGGCTGAGGAGATGCCCTATGCTTATTATTATGTCGGTGCTTTACAACAGACCCAGATGGGCGAGATAGGTTGGTGGCGGCACAAGATTGACATGATGGTGTCCTTTATCTGGAGACTATATAGAGACTGCGAGCAGTGGGATGATGAGGATGACCACTTGAGCCTTTGTAGACAATACAAATATTTGATTGGGAGGACCGTGCAGACCTCACTGATTATTGAGATGTATTTGCCGCAGTGTGTCCTTAGGCAGTTCAGAGTGCAGTAGGGTGTACCTACAAGGACAACCAAGTATGCCTAGTCATCCAGAGAGTATGCTTGGGGACCAGCCATCCTAGTGGCCTTTGTAGAGCAGCAGATTGATGGGCTAGGAGCCCAAGCATGGGGATGGAGGGGTGGAGTAGCCAATCCTGGGACCACAGTGGACTACGATTTATGGTGGTAGGCACACAGACTAGTGCCATTGACAAATCCAGATGGGCCAACACCAGTGGACAGACGGTCAGTGATACCTCATGTGTCAAGGGCCAGGCGAGGTGGTAGGGACGGTGACAGGGGAAGAGTTAGGGGGAGAGATGGAGGCTGGGACAGAGGCTGGGGTGGAGATGGAGACAGGGGTGGAGATGATGGTGGAGACGGCCAGAGGTGATGGCGAGATGGTCAGAGACAGGCCTGGAGAGTGCACCCACGTGTGGCGAGGGTAGCATTAGATGCTATCCCTGAGGTTGGAGAGGAGGGGGAGAGAGAGGAGCAGCCCTGACAGGAAGGAGAGGGTGAGGAGAGACAGGAAGAGGAAGTGGAGGTGGGGAGATAAGATGGGGAGGCGGATGTGGAGAGATAGGAAGACGTGGTTGAGGAGGAGAGACATATAGAGGATGTGGCCAAGGAGGAGAGACATGAGGAGGATGTGGAGGTGGGGAGATAGGAGGAGGACGTGGCAGTGGTAGAGGATGTGGTCGACGACAATGATGATGAGGATGATGCCATGGATGAGGCCGAGAGACTCCCTAGATGGCGGATGGTGGAGGGAGAGGAGGAGATATCGTCCTCCTCGGGATTGCCCCAGGATGCCATGAGAGATCAGAGGGTGGTTGATTTACAGCGGAGACTAGATGAGAGCATGGCCCAGGTCAGATAATTGTAGTCAGAGTTAGAGGTAGCTCGGGTAGAGAGGGATCAGGCAGTGATCCGCTAGTAGGACTTGGCTTAATGGTGTACACAGTTTGCGGCATTATGTACAGGGCCTGTAGGGGATATGGCTCGCGAGTTGGCTAGGGTGAGCATGAGATTGGGATAGTATACGACACTATATGAGTAGGTAGTGCCACCAGAGTGACGAGATCCTACCTTGTCACGGTCACAGACAAGGACAGGAAATGGCCATAGATCAGGCAGTGCCAGTGGCAACAGGAGTCACATGAGTGCCGGAGGGTCTACCTCGATAGGGCACACATCACAACACAGGTCATATCACTCACGCCGGCACACCCTGAGTCACCATTTGAGCCATAGTCATGGGTCGATTGGTTCGGTGCAGAGGTCGATACAGGGACAACCACCAGTGGTAGATCCTTCAGCTTCTCAGAGTCAGGCCGTAGTGACATCACAGGTGTCTGTTACTGTGGAGATGATGCCTTCATTCTTAGTTCCATTAGTGGCACAAGCAGAGGTTGCCACAGGTCAGCCTATCATTTCAGTGCCAGTTTCAGAGTTGTAGTCGCTACATTCTTCACCACGAGGGGATGATGAGAGTCTACCCTAGGGGCATTTTTGTTATTATGACACACTATGTATATATTATTGAGCCTGCAAGCTCCATTTTTGGGATATCTCTTGACTTTATCCTGTGACATTGTACCTTTTTGAGATGATATTATATGATGATGCAGTTTTGATGCGGCCTACATGTGTGTTATGTGATGTTCTTTGATTTAATGCATTATGATATATGTGATGTATGATGTTGATTTATGATGTATCATGTATGTCCTGTGATGCTTATTTATGATTTTGATGCCATGATGATGCAATGCCTACTTATATGAAATGATGATGATAATGATGTGCATAATGTATTTAGTAAATTGATGCAATGTTGAGGATAATGTTAATGAAATGTTTGTGATTATGTATATGACTTAATGCTATGGATGATGTATGTATGGACCTAATGCAATGTTTATATGATCATGGATGCACTTATGTTTTTGGATGTCACCGGATATCATCATGAGATGGATGAGAGAAGATGACCAGACCGAAGAAGAGAAGATGACCAGATCGAAGAAGATGCATGTCAATTCCTAGACCAAATCCTTCAAAGCTTTACCGTAGGAATTTAATATTTATTGCTCTTAATCATCATTGGGCAAACTATTGTAATGGCCAACAAACACCTTGATATGACATAGATCAAGGTGTGCAAGGTCGTACCATCACGTAAGACAATCAGTCGTAGACAAGGATGATCATGACTCATACTAAGAGTGTGATTGCCCCAGTCTTTTTGTCATAATCAACCACAAGCAGAAAAAGACAAGGAAAATTCATGAAACGTCGTTGCTTCTCTAAATCTTGTTTCTAGGACATCCTTGAGAAACTAGCGGCATGATTGTCGAAATACAAAAATAGAGCCCTTACCATGATATGTCACTATTTTTCTAAATCCCAGAATCAGGACCTCATTGAGAAACTAGTAGTCATGCATGTCAATCATCATGATACGTCACTGCTTCTCTAAATCCTGCTTAGTGGGATCTCACTGAAAAACTAATAACATGATAGAAAACTAAAAGAAAATTGTCAAGTGTTTGCCAAGTGCATTTGGATATCCATTATTCTTATGTTAAGATGTCAGGTTTGATGATGATGAGATGCCAGAGTGTCAAAGCTTTGATGATGCTCAAATGACAAATGTCCAAAATTGCCAAATTCAGGAAGGACACATCCTGAATAATGTTAATGTCAAGAGAATTGATCCCTAAATGTCAAAAGGGATCCCCCAAAATGTCATGTGATGGTGATGATGACGATGCCTAGGAAGGACACATCCTGAGGCATAAATGACACAGTGGGTTCTCCAGAAGGACACATCTAAAAAATACTGATGTCGAGAGGAGTGATCCTTAGATGTCTAAAGGATCACTCATAAAGTCGAATGATAGTGACGATGCCTAGGAAGGACACATCCTAAGGCATGAATGACAGAGGTTATCTTTCAGAAGGACACATTTGAAGGTTAACCAAGAGTTGATAGTTTGACAGGTTATGATGATTTGACTTGCTTTGACTGAGTTTGACTTGTGTTTGACTATATGTCGATATTGTCATGATGATATGATTGACCTGTTGATGAGATTATCATATTTAAATAATTGATTGCCATGATTTGTTTTTAGGAGTTTACCCATTTGGGAGTGATTCAATTTTTCTTGAAGATATTTTGACGTGTGTGCCAGTGTAGTGCCATGAACCCTAATGGACTGACCTAGTGCAGTCTCAGGGGATTATCGACAGATGGCCTTGCCTATGTCATACACTCAAAGACCTCATAGTTCGACACGACCAATGAATTTGTACTGATGACCAAAGATTGTGCCATGATTTTATTTTGACAAACCTAGATGGACTGACCTAATGTCTCGGGGACTCAAATATGAGTCTTGCCTACGTAGCAAATGTGCAGAGAAAACATAGTTCAGACAAATGACAAAGACTGATTGACATGACTGACTTTGACAAGAGATGACGCTGTGTTTGCGCTCTTCGAGCAGTTTGATGTTTTGTTTTGGGTTTTTCTTTTTTAGGACGTTTTATGGTTTTTAGGTCTTTCTTCAGGACGTTTTGCAATATTTTTGGTCTTTCTTCAGGATTTTTGTGATGTTTTTGTCTTTTTTAGGACTTTTTGTGATGTTTTTGTCTTTTTTAAGGACTTTTTTGCCATGTTTTTGTCTTTTTTTAAGGACTTTTTGCCATGTTTTTGTCTTTTTTCAGGACTTTTTTCCATGTTTTTGTCTTATTTCAAGACTTTTTCCATGTTTTTGTCTTATTTCAGGACTTTTTGCCAATTGCCAAGATCATGTGTGACATCCACTGCAGTTGCATGATAATTTTTTTCCCCTGGTCAGGTCCAAGACTTAGCCATTTTTAAGGGATGTGGAGGAGATGTTGCTGGTGTACCAGATGGACAGTCGTCAGGACTTGATGTCAATCGTTTATCAACCGTGACAGGTAGGGTGGAATGTGGTCGTGATTTGTGTGATAATGGCAGAAATACCTTTCATCCTAGGCCACAACAAACAAAGTGACAGTAGATGGCAGAGCAATGATTGATTACACATGGCGCCTGTTTGCCAGGTTTTCACCATGGTACTTGTCCAAAGTGCCTGTTTTCCAGGTTTTCACTATTGGACGAATCATTTTTCTCTTACTATTTTTGTCCCTTTTCTCATTTTTTTTGGTGTTGTTGAGATGCCTATTTTCCAGGTTTTCATCAAGGCAACAATTTTTTATCATTTTTCATTTTTTTTGTATTTTGGATTTTCAACTCAATCCCCTGATGCTATGCATAGAACCTTTAGAGATGTAAACTGTTGACGGGCTCTGTCAATTGTTCTCCATCTAGAGTTGCCAGCTGATAGGCTCCAAAACCAAAAGTAGATATGATAATGTAGGGACCCAACCAATTTGGTTCAAACTTTCCTGGCTTTTCTCTGTCAGCTTGGTTCTTGGGGTTTTGCATGAGAACTAGGTCACCAATGTCAAACTTCCTGACCATAACCTTCTTATTGTAGCTGCTACAAAGACAGTTCTGATATGCTTGGAGATGGTTTAATGAATTTTGCCTTCTTTCTTCTAGCATTTATAGCTCATGCAAGTGTAATTGTTTGTACTCCTCTTCATCAGTTAAACCCTTCAGGGAGACTCGTAACGAAGGAATTTCAACCTCAATGGGCAAGATGGCCTCAGCACCAAAGACTAGGGCAAATGGAGTGGCTCCTGTAGGTGTACGAATGCTATTTTGGTAAGCCCACAGAGCAGGGTTAAGTTGTATGTGCCAGTCACGACTAAAATTATTGACAGTATTTTTGAGGATTTTGACAATGGTTTTATTTGATGCCTTAGCTTGACCATTTCCTTGTGGGTAGTATGGAGATGAAAAATGGTGTTGGATGTGAAATTGCTCACATAACTCACGTACGTCTTGGTTTTTAAACGGAAGTCCATTGTCAGTGATGATGGATTGCAGAAGGCCATACCGACAAATGATGTAGTTAAGAATGAACTTGGATATTTGCTTGCGGATTATGTATGTCAAAGGGATGGCTTCAATCCACTTCGTAAAATACTCAGTGGCGGTGATGATAAATTTGTGGCCATTAGATGAGGTTGGATGAATCTTACCCACGAGGTCAAGTCCCCATTGAGCGAAGGGCCAAGGAGAAGTGATCAGTCAAAGTTCCTGAGCTAGAGCGTGGATCAAATCACTGTGAATCTGACATTTGTGACAAGTCTTGACATATTCTATTGCATCCTTTTAAATGGTCGGCCAATAATACCCAAGTCTCGTTACTTTCTTGGCTAGAGTAGGACCACTCAAATGAGACCCACATATACCGTCGTGCACTTCACGTAAGGTTGTACGTGCTTCATTAGTATTGAGACATCTAAGGAGGGTGTCGTCAAAGCTACGGCTGTAAAGGGTGTCACTGACGATGGCATACCTTGCAGATTTTTGGATAAAGGATTTCCTTTGGTTATTGGATAGGTTTGGTGGAAGGGTTTGAGATTTTAGGTAGTCATAAATATCCTGATACCAGGGAGAGTCAGGACCAACAAGTTCGTAAACTATCTCTAACTCTGGAATGTCATAGGCAGGGACCAATAATTGCTCTATTAGAAATTTTAACTAAGGCAAATTGCTTGGTATGTCAAGGAGAGAGCCTATTGTAGCCATAGCATCTGCCACTTTTTTTTGTGCTCTCAGAACTTGTTCAAAAGTTACCATATGAAAGTATGTGTGGAAACTATCCACCATCCATTTGTAGGGCATCAAATTCTCATCTTTTGTGTCATAGTCATCATTAACCTGGTTGATGACAAGCTGAGAATCCCCGTAGACATGTAGTGCCCCGATCTTCCATTTTATTGCCATTCTTAGTCCTGTAACTAATGCCTCATATTCTGCCACATTGTTTGTGCATGGGAAGGCAATACAAAAATACTTAGGAATGGAGACTCCTTGCAGGGTGATGAACAAAATTCCTGCCCCCGAGCCATGATTTATGTGTGATCCATCAAAGTAGAGTCGCCAAGGTGCCTTAGGTTCTGTATGGAATACCAATTCATCTGAAAAATCTACCACTAACGGGTGATCACTCTGCAAAGGTGCATCTGCCAGTTGGTCCACTATGGCTTGTCCTTTTATAGCCTTTCTTTCGACATACTGAATGTCATATTTGCTCAGAATCATGACCCATTTTGCTAGACGTCCTATTAATGCTGCTCGACTTAACAAATATTTGAGTGGGTCAATCTTTGCTACTAGTTGTGTCTGGTGACTCAACATGTAATGTCTTAGCTTTTGTGTTGCAAAGACCATGGCTAGGAAAGCTCGTTCAATTGGTGTGTAGTTCAGTTCATACCTGACCAATGTTCAACTGATGTAATATATAGCTCTTTATTTTTCTTCTTGGTCATTTTGTGCTAGTAATGCCCCCAGTACTGAACTAGTTGTCGAGATGTATAGGATCAATGGCTTTCCATGAATGGGAGGCATGAGGAATGGTGTTGACAGTAGGTAATCTTTGATTTGTTGAAAGGATTCTTGAAATTTATCTATCCATACAAAGGGGATACCCTTGCACAACAGATATTGGAATGGGTGACACTTGTCTGCCAATTGGGCTATGAAACACTGAATAGATTGTACCCTGCCTTGTAGAGTTCTAAGTTCATTGATTCCTCTGGGCGAAGGCATGTTTATGATGGCTTTGACCTTTGCCAGATCAACCTCAATGCCTCTTCAGGAAACTATGTATCCCAAGAGTTTACCCGATGTGACCCCGAAGACACACTTCTTAGGATTTAGTTGGACTTTGTACTCTTCTAGTCTCTTGAAAATTGTGTCTAGCACCTTCAGATGATCTTTCCTAGTCACTGATTTGGCCAACAGGTCATCTACATAATCTTCCATTATTTTGTGCATCATGTCATGAAAGATTGTTGTCATAGCTCTTTAATATGTGGCGCCTACATTTTTGAGACCGAATGGCATGACATTCCAACAGTATGTACCCCATGGGCAAGTAAATTCCATTTTGTGCTGGTCTTCAGGAGCAATACGAATTTGATTATAGCCAGAGAAACCATCCATGAGGCATAGCATCTCATATCCTGCTGTGAGGTCAACTATAATGTCAATGTTTGGCAAAGGATAGTCATCATCTGGTAATGCTTTATTTAGGTCTTGAAAATCTATACAGACGCGGATCAGCCCATTTGGATTTGTTACTGGCACTAGGTTAGAAATCCATTCAGTGTAGTCAATAGACCGTATGAATCTGACGTCTAGCAATTTCTTTAACTCAGCTTTAACCAATAGAGCAACTTGAGGGTGCATTTTGCGTAACTTCTGCTTGATTGGTTTGGCATTAGGTAGTAGTGGCAGATGGTGTAGAACTAGTTCTGGGTCCAATCCTAGCATGTCAGCATAGGACCATGTGAAGTTGATTTTACGTTCTGTAAAGAATTTATTAAATTCCGATCTCTCTTCTTCAGTCAATGATGCAGCAAAGAGGACCATTTTGGGATCTTCTACAATTGATATGTTATCCTCTATTGTGTCTTCGATAAGCATAGCTGATATCTCCTATTGCATGGGGAGAAAGTCCAGTCCTCCATCTTTGGGCACCTCAGAGAGGTTTTCACCCGCAGCTACGTCCTTTGTTTTTACTATTTTATCGTCAAAAGGTGTCTTTGGGTTTTCACCTAGAGACGTTTCATTTTTTATTTTATTTTTATTTTTATTTTTGCGACTAGAGGACGGAGCAGTCTTGCTGAAGTATGCTATGTAGTCTAAATCAATGGTGAATCCTGACTTGTGGTCCCCACTGGGTATGCCTTCAAGTAATCCCATAAATTCTGTAATTGCCTCATCATTTTGAAATGTGTCCAGGACTGGCGGGCCTTGTTGGTCCCAATTGACTAGCTCAGGGTAAACTAAGGAAATGCCATCATCAATGTTGCTGAATTGAGGCGAGGATGCAGAAAGCATGCAGAATGATCAGTGATGTTGTAGATGAGATTATCATCATCCAACTCTACATCGGACTCTATCCAATATTCCCCTTCACTAGTGTCATATTCGTTGTCAAAATAAGGGGTGAAGGCCTTAGAGTCCTAGTTGTCAGTGTCGTCTGATACTTCAGATGGATTGGACTGAAGGGGTTTAGATGATGGGTCTTGTATGTCATGGAGAGTGGTAATGGGACTATGACTATTTGGTGCCTGTTCAATTTTAAATGTTTGCCAAAATCTTTGATCAGAGGTCAGTTCCCCTGGTTTGACAAACAAATCATCAAGGCAACAGTCACTTAAGGATCATTATGAGCCAAATTCCCACTCGTGGGAGTCAGTTTTGGTGAGGGTTTCCCTAGCAGTCTCAACACTTTTTGAAGCAGGTACTCGCTCACTCGAAAGTCCAATGGTACGTCGATCGTCATTGTCAAGTGATCCAAACCCTAATCCAAGATACTTTGGAATTTGGAAAGGTTCTATGGGCTCCCTTCAGCCAATTTTATTTCTTCCTAGGCCACTAGTACCATTGTAGCCTTTAGCCTTCATTATGTCATAACCCTTACCATATTTTTGAACTGGTAATGGGGGTAGTGCAACAGTATCCTTATAGATCCATCCTGTGATATCAACAAGGTCCTCTTTACTCATGTTTCCCCACTTGATGAAAACTATTTTTGGGGGAACTTTGAAAGTTTCCTTGGGTTCCATTTTGAAACATGGTCGACCATATATCTTTGGAGATTTGGGTATTGTTGTTATGCTGTATGTTGTGTGTAATTTGAACTCTCTACAGCCGAGGTCCTGGATTTTGACAATGGATTCAGCCTTAGGGTCCGCGAGAGGTGGTGGTGTGGTGGAAGACGTTGATGGAGCAGATGTGGAAAATGATGTGAGTGTGGATGGGTCAATGTATTTGGATGACAAGGAGCCAGGTGCTTCTCGGTTAATAGGCACTCAATTTTCAGAAATACCCCTTAGGTTGGTACAATATTGGAAGGGGTCAGGGTCTCTGTATATGGTTATTTTTTTGCCGTCAAATGGAAACTTTAGGCATTGGTGATATGTGGACGGAATGAATTTTAAGGCATGAATCCATGGACGGCCGAGCAAGATGTTATATGGTAGTTCCAAATCCAGGACCTGGCAGATTGTGTCTACAATGACCGGTCCCACTCTGATAGGGAGAGAGATAACGCCACATGAAGAGCGTTCTTCGTCATCGTATGCTTTGATCACTATACTCTTTGTTGGGTCTACGCATGCATCAGAGAACCCTAGAGCCTTAACTAGTTTGAGGGAGCATATGTTCAATCCTACTTCACCATCTACTAAAACCCATTTGACTTTGTGCTTGTGGACAAAAGTTTCTATGTGCAATGCATCATTGTGGTTGGTTTTAGGTGATGAGTAGTCTTGATCCGAGAAGGTGACGTGGTGAGGCATAGTGAGGTATCCCACCATGGTTTCAAATTGATTGACATCAATGTCCTTCGGGACCGACAACTCTAGCAGGGTTTTATCGAGGATATCTTTGTGCACAAGAGATATACAAAGCAGCTCAAGTATAGAGATTTGCGCAAGAGTCTTTCCTAGCTAGTCGATAAGGTTGAACTGACTTTTGGGTTACCACTGCTTTGTGGTCGGGACAAGTTTTGACTATTTAGCAGATGGGCCAGGTATGGTGATTTTGGCTTGTCTAGCAGGAGGTGGACCAGCTATAGTGACCTTGCCACTTCTAGTAGCGTTACATTGGGGTGCTCTCTTGACCATAATGGTATTGATGTATTCGTCATCAGTTCGAACATTATTTATAATTGGTCCACTAGAATAATCGTACTTGGCTTGGGCGAAGTTAGCTTGATTATTGTTCATTTGTGGACCTGAAGTGGAAGCCTTATGAGCACCATGGTCTTGTAGTGGATTCTTATGGATAGTATGATCTAAATTGGTGGCGAATTGTGATCCACCTACTTCAATGACGTGACTTTCAGTAAGATCTTGTATTAGGTTTTTCAATTGTCGACAGTTAGAGGTTGTATGTCCTTTTGCTCAATGGTATTCGCAAAATGCATTATCATTCCACCATGCTGGTTTGAATTGTCCTGGGTCATATGGTTTTGGTTCTTGAAGTATGATGACCCCATTCTGGAGACATTTCTTAAGGACTTCTTCAATGGGTTCACCCAAAGAAGTGTATGTGCGACCTCTAGGAAATTGTCTTGTCTGATGGTACTGTCCCTGATTATTTTGACCGTTCTGATTATTTGAAGGGACATTAGTAGGGGGTGTTGATGTCGTTGTTGGTTTGTGTTGCTGTTGAATCCCTTTTAGGGCCAGTACAGGACCCATAATGTTTGCAGTATTGGCATCACCAACACCGTCATTGGTAACGTGTTTATTTTTTACCCAGTATCTATTCTTGTTGGCAGGAGGATTTGGATTTGCGTTTTTGGGTCCGTATCTTAGTTCTCCCTTTGCGATAAGGGCTTTCTCAATCTGGACCCCTTTTTTGACTAAGTCCATGAAGTTTGTGTAGCAATGTACTTGCAATGCATATTTTAGGGGCCCCAGAAGTGTTTGGACAAACATGTCGACTTTTTCCCTTTCGGGGATGTCAATGTGACATCGACTAGCGAGGCTTCTCCATTTTTGAAAGAATGGGATAAACATCTCACCAGCATCCTCTTGCGTGAAAGTGCACAAGCTAGTGATAGAGGTATCCATGTCGATGTTGTATGCGTAATTTTTTATGAATTTTTGTTTAAGCTCATCCCATGTCTGGATATCCTTTTGAGTGGAAAACCATTCAAGGGCAAGACCCGCCAGACTTTTAGAAAAAAGTCTCATAAAGTATGTTTGTTCATAGGCAATGTCCATACAATTGGTTGCAAATTCACGAACATGTTCAATGGGGTTTGTCTTGCCTCTGTATTTTTTGAAATTGGGTGACACATATCTCGGAGGAAATGGAGGCATGTATAAGCTCATGTTGAATGGGTATACATTTAGATCATATGATATTTCTGATTTCTTGCCTGAAATGTATATGTTTTGGATAGTTTTTTCTAAACCCATCAATCTTGTTTGGAAGGCATCCATAATAGAGTCATTTGTGTTTCCGTATGTTGTATTGCTTGGTACACCATAGGTTCCCATTTGTTGTGTGTGAATATTGGTGTATTGTGGTGGTATGGATTGTTGTGACATGTATGATGTGTGCAAATTGGCATGCTGTTGATATTGAAAGTTAGGATTGGGTGCATGTTGGTGAGTATGAACGTGAGATGTGTAGGTTGGGATATGTCCCCCAGCCATGTGTGTCGGTACCTAGGGAATATGATGACCATGAATGTTATGATGTGTTAGTGATGCCATGGGTTGTGTTATTTGGCCACCTTGTGCGAATTGTTGGGTTTGCCCAATTGGAATGTTTGTATTTGTACCTTTGGAGGCAATGACATATGACTGTGTTGTCGTGTTAACATTTTGTTGTTGTCCTTGGATAAAGATACATCCTTTGCCTCCTCCCAAAGGATTTTGTGAAACACCAATGAGTGGATATGTCGAAGGTGTGCTCATGGTAGATGTAGCTGTCAAGGGGGGATTGTTGTGACTTGATGATGCCCCCGTCGCATTTACTATCATGGTATATAGAGGGTTTGAATAATTTTCTGACATTGCCGAGGAGCCAAAAGTGGTTCCAGCCGATTGTGACAGTATCATGGATGTGGTGGGCATTGTGGTTGATTGTGATCCTCCAATGGATGTAGTATTTATTGTATTGGAGGTGTTTGGGATGTTGGAGGTAGCATGCATTATCGTTGTGGTGTCAAAGAAAGTATTGCTTGTAGTGTTTGGAGGTTGACCACTATTTGACATGTTATGTGCATTGTGGACATTAGGGTCGGGAGATGTTGGTTTTAATGTGTCAATGTCGAATCCTTGTGGTAACTTAGCTCCTTGACTCAAGAGTATGGCTAAGTATCTGTATTTGTTGTAGAGGACCATTTGTTCAAAAAATTGAGAGGCCTCTGGATCTTGTGCCGCTATCTCTAGGTTTTCCACAAGTATTTGACCGTATTCATCTTTTTGCAAGAATGGTTCAAATGGGCTGTTTGATGAGGGTGGTGTCGTTGTGAGAGGTTGATTGTTTGTATTGCCAAATGGATCGTCAAAAGTCCAATTTGGGTTGTATGTGGGATTGTTAATAGTGGAAGTGGGGTCTTGTCGAAAGTTTTCCATTTTTCATTGTTGTTTTTGGAGTCTACTTTCCACCATAAATGAGATTTCTCAAACGAAAATGACAACTAAATGCAATAATGACACTATGCAAGGTCCAAGTTCAAAATGACGACTAGGATGACTAATATTTTTGGATTTTTGGGAATAGAATATGCAATGTCTAGACTTATAATGCAATTTAAGACAAGGGTACCTAAGCACTTCTAAGCTCAATCTTTGTTTTTGATTTTGGTTACTAGAGGACTTTGGTGAAAATGACAAGATGACAAGGTCTAAATGACTAGTGAGTTTTCCTAACTAGACTTTTGAGTTGGAAAATATCATAAAGGGGACAATGACTGAAAAAGGGATTTGATAACTTGATGAGGGCACAACCCGAGACACAGAAAATAACCCACAAACAAGAGAATAATTTTATTATTTAGAAAATGGAGCTTCTTACATGCAGAGGATCTCAAATCCCCAAGTTCTACAACACATGCAAGTTACAGACAGCTACAGAATAACCCTTTCGCAATATGCGAGCTTGTCCCCAAAAAAATTACCCAAAAATTAGAAACCCCCCATAAAAAGAGCTCCTCTTTAGTTTGGAGCCAAAACAACATTCAAATTTGAGTTTAGGCAGTTTGGTGCGAAAAATTACAACTTGAAGTTCAAATTTCAAAAGAACATTCGCAATTGTATCTTCGTAGACACATAAAATTGTCCTAGGCTTGCAACTCTTGATTATTCAACATTGCCCCTTTCATTCTTAATAATTAAATAATTTTAATTATTTAATTATTTTCTAAAGTCATAATTCTTCTATTAATTAAATAATTTTAATTATTTAACTAATTCATTTTTATCTTTATTCCTCCTTGATTAATTAAATAAATTTTATTTATTTAATTACGTCACTAATTAAGTCCTTTCTTTTAAAATTAAGTAAATTCTTATTTATTTAATTTTTATCCACTATCCACTATAATTAAATAATTATTTTAATTATTTAATTATTCATTAGCCTCTTCTCTCATAAATTAAATAAATTTTATTTATTTAATTTGGTCCACTCTCTTGAATTTTGATTAAATCATTATTTAATTCAAAATGTTTTTTGTCACATTCCTTTATAATTAAATAATTATTTTAATTATTTAATTATTCATTATCACCTAAATTAAATAATTTTTATTATTTAATTTCTCCAGAACCTCTTTATCTGTGCCAATCTTATCTTCCACATCAAATCTTATCTTTTGACATCTCATTTAATTTCAGCCCTTGATTGAATTATTGTATAATTCAATCTTAGCCATTTATTTCTTGTCATTGCCCTAATTTTGACCTAACCCTAGTCCATACTACAACTTTCAATTTTGGCCATTGATTTAGACATCTTAATGACATCCAATCTCAACCATCAATCCAAATCAGACATTTCCTATAAATAAACTCTCATAAGCCATTTGGGGGGTTGATTCTTCAAGTATCCTTATGCTGTCAAAATCATTCTTGAGTCTTTCATCCATTTCTATCTATTGTCATTCATCTATCATCCCCATGTCAATGTTATGCTACTGAATTGAGCAACCAACATTCCTCCAACAATCAACCTTCAAAATCTTGCATTCTTATGCAGGTGGAGAAGAGCCATGGAGGTCAATCAAGTCTAGTTTGAAAACTGGTTTGCATTTCCTTTGTTTATTTGCATTTTCATTGTAGTTTGTGCTTCATGGTGCTTGATAGGATTTAGTTAATTTGTTGTTTTCAACATTTAAATCTGAATTTTTTCCTATTTACATTGGTGAACCTGACATATTTTAACACATTTTGAGAAATCTTGGAGTTGGATTCTTTTGTTGCAGGTTTTGTTTGCTTTTTGTTGCAGGTTTGACATCATTGTGGATAAAGCCCTAGTTTCCAAAGATTCGACAATAACTTTCAAAAGGCTGCGTATTTTTTCACAATTTTTTTTTGCAGATTGGAGACAATATCTAGAGCTCCCATTCCAAAAATAAATTTTTTTGGGGCTGGTTTGATTTTTTTATAATTTTTTTTTTGTTTTTCATAAAAAATTAATTTTGAGAGAAAATTATCAAATTTTTTAGATAGGTTTATATTTATGGAAAGCTATCTAAATTTTAATAGGGGTCTATTCTTTATATTTCAAATTTGGACACACAATTATTAGTCAAACAACAGATCTTTTAAAATTAGGGTTTCACACATATTTACCTATATCTCAGAAATGGTTGTAGATCTGATCACAATTTTTTTTTTTCAGATTTGGAATGACAGAATATGACTTCAATAAAAAAATAAGAATTTTTGGAGCTGTTTTGTATTTTTTATAATTTTTTTATGATTTTTCATAAAAAATTAATATTGGGCGCAAAATAGGGAATTTTTCTGACTTCTTTACATTTCTGGAAAGCTCTCTGAAAAATAATAGTAGTCTCTTCTTTTATTTTTTATTTTTCAGATCAATAATATCTTCAAATAATCAAATCTATTTCGGCTATGTTAAAAATATGTATTTGAAATTGCAATTTTCTAATGAGTTTATTTTTTTCATGGCTGCATTATGATATTATTTCTTTTGATTTTGTAGGTGATCATAAGGAGTTTTAGTGGCAGAAATATCATTCATACACAACAAATTGGAAAGCGAATAATCAGGTGCACATATTCCATCTTCCATTTCTTAATCTTGTTTGTCACACATTTGGATTTGGGCTCTTAAAAATGAATTTTGTCTTCAATCACATATAAAAATTGGGTCTAAAATTAACCATTGTCTTCCTACACATTTGAATTGGGGTTAAAGAGAACAAGTGCTTCTATTGTTTGCATACAAACATTTCATTTCTAAGGGAAATTAATCACTGCGAGTGTGAATCAAGTGTGTGTGTCCTCCAAAACACCTCACTTGGTTTGCTTTTGTCATACCCTTTTTAGGAGGCCTGCTTGGAGCACACACCCCTCCAAGGGATGACCTCAATCGAGTGTGAATCTAAAGACACGCTCATTTGGGAGTTGAAATCTTGTCACTCTAAGCTAAGCCCCAAAGAACTTTATACCTTTGGGAAGTGAAGGTGAAGGGTGGGTTACCCCTTTCTCCTGGCTTATTGGCAAGATTTTGCTTCCAAATTATACCTAGTCCACCTAATTGGCCATACCCCACTTGACTAGTCATAAGGCTTATTGTTGTGTATTCAAGTGTTTGCTTAATCATAACATCTAATCTTGGAAGACAAACTTATCATTGTGCTTGGTGTGTGTGTTCATGCATTTACATGTGAGATCTTGTGTTTGATATTGCCCAAGTCAAACTTCCAATAAACACTTGCCACATCATCCAAATCATACAATCTCGTCATTCCACATCATCATCTCTTTCATCCAATCAACATCATTTTACACCATGCCCACATTCGAACACAAAGCCCTAGCATCCCAACTTCAAAACCTCCTTCAAACACTTCACCAAATACCCAAACCCCTAGACCATCAAACTATACAAAGCCTTCAAACCCTCTTCCAAGATTTTCAACAAATTAAATCACCTCAAATCCAACACCTCCTAGCTCAAGCCAATCAATTCATTGCCACTTGTCAAATCCAACAACCACAACATCATCCCCTATCCATTTATTATCAACAAGTTCCACCTTAACCTAATGTGTCACCTATATCATCATATCAACCTCATCCATCCACATATCAAGTTTCCCCTTTGTCAACCTATCACAACTCTTCTAATTTCAACTCTTATCCACATCAATCAACCTTTCAACAGTTATTATCCTATTCAACCCCTCAATCATCACTACAACAACAAATCATATCACAAGTCCAAACACCATTTCAACCTCAACACATTCAACCCCAATCCTATGTGTCACCTTCATCATCATGCCAACCTAACACATCTATCTATTATGACAATGCCACATCAACATGTCCACCCATATCACAACAAGAATATATGATCCCAAATCCACCTTGGCAACAACATCAAGAGCCTTTAAGTCTTAATGCCACCTTTGACAATGGGAACACCAATCTAGTCCATGCACCCTTACCACCATCCAATCAAATTCCTATCCCTAATCCACAATGTCCTAGTCCTAATCCATTGTCCTCTCCACCTTCTAACCAATCAAACTCTTCATTACCCCCACCATCATCTAATTCTCCTTCAAATCAATGCCTTACATTTAGATATTTAAAACATAAATTGATGGCATTACATAAATCCACCAATCCACCTACAAAGGATGTGACCCAAGGGCTACAAGAAAGGAATCAATTGTCTCCATGTCATTCGAATCATATACTTGAACATACAAAAGAGTCCTCAAACATCATGCCAAGTCCTTCAAGTCAACCATGTCATCCACAACCCCTTGAGCCAAGTCAAGAGTCCACCCTCATAAGTCCAAGTAACCCTCTATCATGCTCCTATGTTGTTGACCATCAAGAAAATGTCAAGTCTCTCCAAGAGTCATCCCCTTGCACTTCCATTCAAGCAACCCAAGATGTATGTCAAGAGCCTAATCCTAAGCATGTGGAAACATCAAGCCCTAGTCCTAATCAAGATCAAATCATTGTCATCCAACCTGTCCATAATCTATATATTTTTTATGATCAAGATGATATCCATAGTGATGAAGAGCCTATCCATGATCAACTTGATCCTATACCCATCCATGAGCAAGATATTCCAAATTCATCTCCATGTAGTCCTATCCATGATCCATCAACATCCACTTCCCTTGATGACATAAGTGCCTCCCAAGCACACATAGAAGATCAAACAAATACCTTGGATCTAAGTGAACACAATGCTAATCAAGATCCTTTAAATCCTCCATCATCCACTATCGACCCCATTGCAAGTCCTCCATCATATTCACTTGGTCTTTCCAATAAGGAACTCGTGTCTAGTGTTCCACCTACACCTAGTCCCATTGTCCATTGCATACCCCAAGGAAACTAGTCTCAAGATGTTGGTATTTCCTTCATGCATTCTAAGTCCACTTTCCATCATAAAACCTATCATATGCCTAAAGCATATGTTGCCATTCCACCACCGTCATCCTACAAGTGTCAAAAGCATGTGACCATACACCTCCCTCCATCCAATTTACCACCATTACTTCCAACTCCTAATACCCCTCCATCCGCTTTGCCACCATTACTTCCAACACCTAATATTCCAATCCTTCATAAATACCCTAAATATCCTAGTCATGACCAACAAATGCACACATGGTGTAAACATAAAGCTTCCACTCATTCCATCCAACACATGGGATTCAAAAATAAAAAGCTAGATGCCTCTATTTATAAAGTCAAAAATTCTAAAGGTCTTAATGCCTTAGAATACAATTTCAAAAAGTCAAAGCCAAGTACATCTAAAAAGCTATATAAGCCCATACCTTCAAAAGAAAAGTCTAAAAACAGAATGGTTTGGGTACCTAAGCAAAAAGAAATCAAGTCAAATGAGTCATTCACATCACAAAAATCCCAACCATCCACTTCCATCCAAAATACACATTCCATTGAAAAATCTAAAATTCCTAAAGCCCACAAGAAAAATAAAAGTCATAAAAATACTAAGTCTATGTGGGTGCCTAAAGCACTTCATCCACCATCTCCTAAGAAAACATCTCCATTGCTTCCTACACCTCGTCCACATCAAAAGCTTCAATGTTTATCACAATGTGTGCAACCATTGGTCATGATTCCATTCCCACATACCTCTATCTTTCCATCACCCTTCATTCATTATCCTACATATCTCCCCCACCACCTTCCTATGGTCCATGCTTTTGGCTAAGCCTCCCCATTCATCTTTTTCATAAGTCCCATATAAGTCCTATATCTTCCCTACATAATCCTCCATAATACACATCATAATCCATCATCTACCTACTCTATCTCCATTTCATGTCATCCCTTACCAACATCTATGAGCATAATGACATTTGACATGGTCCATGCAATGACATCTATCTCTAGTGGGACTATCACCTTTCATGCAACTAGACACTTGAGTCCCTCCTATCCATATTCAAAAATCAAAAAGTCAAAAAAAAAGTAAAGAGAAATCCCTTCATCCAATGGTGAAAACCTGGTAAACAGGCGCCTTGGATAAGTACCATGATGAAAACCTGGCAAACAGGCATCATGTGTAGTTTGATCTTCTATGTCACTTACACTTGGGGGCACAATGTCTTATCTATCCAACCTATCATTTTTATGTCATATCATTTCCATCCTACCTACCATCTTAGCCATCATATATACCTATCATATTGGGTCCACTTATCCACTCTTCTCCTTTTGATCTTGATGAAGATATAGGGGCAAAGTGTTGAAACAGGTTTTTTGGGTATCTCTTGACATACCTCATCCTATCTAAACCAATCATATCATTATCCTATTGTCATCAGCTTTGTCACAAAAAATCCTAAGTCTTGTACCTAGAATGGGGCATGTCATTCCTATTCGACATAGTCTTTGGAGATCACATCCTTGCTCTCTTATGCATACATCCATTTCATCCATTAATCCCATTTATCTCCTTGCACCTAGACTTGGTTTTCCCCTTGTCATTGGTATCTAGCACAAAGGCTACCCAAATTTTCATCCATTGACACCTCAAAATATTCCCAAAAAGCCAAAAAAATCATAAAATTTCAAAAAAATTCCCAAAAAAATCATAAAAAAAATGTCAAAAAGCCAAAAAAATCAAAAATGTCAAAAATCCAATTTTTTTTTTTTATAAAATGTCAAGCAATAATCCAAATGCAAGTCAATCCTTAGTCCACATTAGTCAAGTCGATCAATATTGTCAAATTATCCAATCACATCCTTTGGTCTTGATCCTAATCTTGTCGTAAACCAATCAATCAAATTCAATCAGTCAAATAGTCAGTCATCCTTGTGTTGATCTAGGGATATGTCTTTCCCCGCAATGACAACACTTTTAGTCATCATCAGTCAATTAATTACTCATCAGTTTGCAACTTGACAGGGGCAATACCTTGTTTGTTTTTGTGTCATTTGTGCATGCTTGCTTGCTTGCTTGTGTGTGTTATCAACAATGTCTTGCATTTGCATCGAATCCAACTTATTCTAGCTAATATTCATATCTTGTATCTAGACAAGGTTGTATTATGCTGGGGCACGAGACACATCATCACCTTGGTCCTTATACCTTGGTGCATCATGTCTAGTGTTACATCAAACATCATGGTTGCTCACTTTCTTGTAGCATAACGCATCATTCATCTTCTCCCTCCTTATCATTTCATTTCGAGAGCATACTCGTGTTTTTCCAACCCATCTATCCTCTCGAGGGGGCATCATCATCCCATTCTTATTTTGTCATCATCCTATCTTTATATCGTCATCCATTTTTCTCTATCCATACCTTAGCTTCTTTGAAATGATGTTACTCGACACAAAGCTCATCGTCTCAAACATCATCTCAAAGAGGGACAAAATTTAGACACATAAAATTGTCCTAGGCTTGCAACTCTTGAATATTCAACATTGCCCCTTTCATTCTTAATAATTAAATAATTTTTAATTATTTAATTATTTTCTAAAGTCATAATTCTTCTATTAATTAAATAATTTTAATTATTTAATTAATTCATTTTTTATCTTTATTCCTCCTTGATTAATTAAATAAATTTTATTTATTTAATTACGTCACTAATTAAGTCCTCTCTCTTTTAAAAATTAAGTAAATTCTTATTTATTTAATTTTTATCCACTATCCACTATAATTAAATAATTATTTTAATTATTTAATTATTCATTAGCCTCTTCTCTCATAAATTAAATAAATTTTATTTATTTAATTTGGTCCACTCTCTTGAATTTTGATTAAATCATTATTTAATTCAAAATGATTCTTTTGTCACATTCCTCTATAATTAAATAATTATTTTAATTATTTAATTATTCATTATCACCTAAATTAAATAATTTTATTATTTAATTTCTCCAGCAACCTCTTTATCTGTGCCAATCTTATCTTCCACATCAAATCTTATCTCTTGACATCTCATTTAATTTCAGCCCTTGATTGAATTATTGTATAATTCAATCTTAGCCATTTATTTCTTGTCATTGCCCTAATTTTGACCTAACCCTAGTCCATACTACAACTTTCAATTTTGGCCATTGATTTAGACATCTTATTAACATCCAATCTCAACCATCAATCCAAATCAGACATTTCCTATAAATAAAATCTCATAAGACATCTCTGAACCGTTGGAAAGGTCTCGAAGTCAATAACGCGCTCAAAATTTGCTATGCCAATTTTGGCAAGTTTCGAGGCCATTTCGGGAACTCTAAGTGCCTCAAATATAACTCGGAAGATTTTCAGGTGCAAATTTGGGAAACTAAAATTGCAATATCTTTCAACCCAGGAATAGAAAATAAAAAATGTAAATTGGCAATTTCATTATGACGAAAAGGGTATCCAAAAATGTAAAAACATCTAAAAATCGAGAAACTTGAAATTTAACTATTTTTTGGGTGATGCAAGATTGCCCTTACACCACTGGATGCTCCTGCATCATAACTTAGTCCAAGAGAGCCTAGTTTCAAAAGCAATGACATTGCAAATTGTGTTGAGATTTGCCTAATCCAAAGTATGCAAGATGTAAACCTAAGGACAGCCTAATGCCTAATGCATGCAACTAAAAAAAAATAATGAAGGATGAAACCTATGGTGACGAATGCAAACTAATGGTCGAAACTTTGAGCAATTTCAAAATTGGTTTCTAATAGAGTCTCCTTGGAAACAGTGTTTGACAAATGATTGACAAGATGAAGACTTCAAATTTGACTTTGTATGAAGTTTTTAATTGTGATAGGTGAATGTGTTGTTTGAGGTTTCAATTACGTTACAGTTTTGTGAATGCGGCTCAGGTTGAGCGAATGCGACTCGGGAACTGACAAATGCGACTCGGTTTAGAAAATGTGACTCTGTGACAATCAGTTGCATCGCAACACATGCTTATGCGGTGTTTGAAAATTTGAATGCGGTTTAACAGAGCAATTGCAACTCAGAAACTCGAATGCGGTTTATCGAATGCGACACAGTTTGTGAAAAATGAGTTTATTGTTGTTTTGATGGCAAATTTGATCTGTCTGATATTGAATGTTTTGTTCAGAACTGTAAATGTGATGAATCCAGAAAGCACTTGACAAGCACAGTGTTTTGAATGTAAGCAAGTGCACATCAGATAAGCACAATCCTAGGTTAGGCCAGGACAATATTCACTAGATTCCACGCGGGTTTCCCCAACCACATATCTGTAGTGTGTGAATTCAGAAGCTTGGCTACACAGGCTCCCCCTTATAGTGCACTCTATTCTTAGGCCAACCAAGCTTCCAATCCCCATGAAACTCCCATGATAGGTTGATCACCTCTACTACAAATTGCGAAAGTGTGGATGCCTTCACACCGACCAGTGCTGCGCTAGCAAATAAAAGGTTTTTGGCTTACTACACAAAGGTTTTTAGTTCGGGACCCCGTTCGAGTGGCCATACATGGGGAAAGAGATTAATCACCAATTAGGTGGCACTCCAGCCTGAAGAGCTTAAGCTCAACAGGGTTTAAGGGAGTACTACTCTGTCTGTATGACACATCCGCACTCGTAATCTTAGGTTTTCCCTTAGATTAACATTTATATACCAGTTGGGGGTAGCTTGGCTTTAGCTCTGTTGCCAGTTTGAGTCATGTTGGGGTGATGAAATCCCCAGGCAGGCCCAATTTCTAGAGTTAGTAACCGTTTCTCTTACACCCAAGATCACCCGAAAGTGCAAGGGGAGGGGATACTCCGATATACTAAGTCATGGGGTTAAAACAGATAAAAAGGTTTGGTTTTCTGATCACCAAGTTTTCACAAGGTGAGAGCATACTCACCTACCATTTTGCAAACACATTCAGACATAGTAAATAGAGGTTCGTTTTAATTGCACCAAAATAAAATGTGTGTTATACTAAAAAAAATGTAGGCACATTGTTTTGATGTTTGGTCTTTGACAGTCGAACCTGCAAGACCACACGTTAGTAGTTTTAATGTTTGCCTTCGACCCTTGAAAAGTAACCGCCAAAAAGCTACAAATCTTGATTAGTAACAGAAAACCTATGCTAGACAGAATACAGAAAATAACCAGAATAGAAAGGACATAGAAAAACCCAAAAAAAACCAAATGCAAATCACCAGAAAACTTTACCAAACGAATGCATCATGACAGAGCGATTGCGTCGCTTTGTGTATCAGATGCAGCTTGGTAATTCAACTGTGGATTTTCTGATCATGATTGCATATCAAAAAATTGATTGCGGTGTTGGGGTTTTCAAATGTGTCGTGACACATTAGATGTTTCATGATTTAAAAAAAAATAGTTGCGTCGCTCTGTACCTGTACCTGCAAAAAATAGAAAACACACGAAAACCGTATGGAAATAATAAGAAAAATAGAGTCAGGTTCACCAATGTAACTAGGGATTTCTTTTAGGTTTAGATTAGGAGTGTTAGCAAATCAATGAATGATAGAGAAACCCAAAGACCTATCAAGTACAAAGGAAATTAAACAATAAAATAGTTATACCTGTAAATCAAATTTTCCATGATTACCTCCATAGTACCTTCTTACTTGTTGGTTGACGTGTTGCCCTCAAATTCGTTGTGCGAGCAAACCTTGATGAAGTCCTACACCAAGCTTTGAAGGATTTGATCACATGTCTAATGCTTATGCCTAAATGACTAAGAATGTCTATGCCTAAAGATGTCAAAACTCAATGAAATATACTAACAATTTCTATGAAATTTTTTAAGTGTGCAAGTGTGAAAGTGCATGAAATGGATCTGTGTAATCGAGAAATGAGAGGAAAATGGCATTTTATAGAAAATGTCATTTTGAATGGACATGTGAGATTGAATTTTGACCAAAACTTAAAACCAGAGGTCTAGATTAAATATGAGAATCCCTAATTAGGGTTAGGGAAAAATCATTAATCGAGCGGTGAAGATGTCATCTCAGAGAATCGAATCGGCGGTGGAAAATAAATGAGGAAATTAATTCAAAAATAAAGATTTTCGAAAATGAAGAAGATAAAGACTGGACTGAAGATCAGTTTTGGAAGGGTCAAGAACTTGCCCGATCACTTGATTCTTGGAGGAAAGTTACCATTTTGGAATTAAATTAATTCCATATGTGAATCTTGTGAAATAATAAATAATCAAATTTTTAGATTATTTACCATAATGAGCTGACAGTTAAGAATGAGATGACATTTTAAATAATTTAATTTATTTAAAAATGAGAAGAATATCAAATTTGGCAATTAAATAATTAAATTTAATTATTTAATTTAGGAGATAAGACTAATAATTAAATAAATTAATTAATTCATTTAATTATGACAATTAGTGACATATTAAATAAATAAATAAAAACTTATTTATTTAATAATCAAGAAGAATAAAGTGAATAGAAGGTAATTAAATAAATTAAGAAATTTATTTATTTAAGGGAAGATTTAGACAATTAATGACGTATTTAATAAATAAATAAGATTTATTTATTTAATAATCATGAAGAATAAAAGGACATGAATTAATTAAATAATTATGAATTATTTAATCAATAGTCGAATGTGGGCCAAAGACATAATTAAATGTCATAATTATGCTAGGATGAAAGTGGTAAGAATGAAGCTTGTAGGCCTAGGTCATTTTAGGTGTCCAAGGTTTTATACATTAAACTTAGGGTTCTTTTTTTTTTCTTTCACAAACATTACTGGGCTTCTTATGAGATAGGAGAATCCATTACCACTTCCCTCATATACTATATTATGGAGTTAGATCAACTTCTATTGGAATCCTTTTTGTCACAATATAAAAACAAAAATACATACATCACATGCTTAATTAAAATTGGCAATAATTTATCATATAATCATATTAATAATAATATGACAAGGTTTATAAGTAATAAAGCAAGACAATTTATTCAAAATATGATGAGGCTAATCTAGCATAAGGATATGACATAGTAATTCACATTGACAATAATATTTTATACATAAAATTATACTAAATACCACATATTCAAAATCATAGTATATGTATAATGAAATGTAAGCCTAATCATTACTTGAGGAAGACTGCACATGGACACGAATTATTGTGGGAGGAAAAATTAAGCACACATAATAATTTTGTCTAATTGAAACAATAAAACAATATATTTTTATTTTCTTTTAATTTCCTTCTTTTTCTTCTTGCCTCTTCAATTTTCCTCCTTTTTCTTGCAAGAAAGTTCACCCAAAACCAATAAAATATGTTTTTTCTTCATTTCCAACCTTTTAGAGTTGTTTCTCCATTCTTTCCTCAATCTTCTCCTCCTATGCCATCTTTGATCATGCAACATACCCTCCTTCCACTCCTGCATAATTATGTCCATTCCATAGGCCATTCTGATTCATAAATGGCATTTGAGAGTTAATTGCAGTGGCGAAAAGCTCCAAGGGCGTTCATTAAATTCAAATTACGACACATTGAATTACCCATGCTTCCACTTATGTAGAGCTTTTTATATTTTAAATTAATTTCAAACTAGAATATCCACAAGCAAGTAAAAAATTATATTTTTTAATTTGAACTAATATAAAAATAATTTTATCTAGAGAGAAAATAATAGTCCTATTATCAAGCAAACAAATTTATAAAATTAAAAATATTAAGCATTATAAATTAAAATTTGAAAATAAATCATTATGTGCAAATTTGGGACAACACCAAGGCCTTTTCACTAATCCATACATATTATCTTAATGATGTATAAATTATGGATGGTTCTAATTATCTATTGAGGACATGACACTATCAATTATCATAAAAAAATGGTTACATTACGATCTTCAATTTTATCTTATTTTGAATACATTTTCCAATAATTTCACTTTGGAGGCCATCAATTATGAAAATTGCTATTGTTTAATGGGAACATAAACCCAAAAGTGGTTATGCCCTCTTGGTAAATGTATAAAAATTTCCTTCTCCATATCTAATATCATATGTGAAATGAACTAAAACCACGTCTCATGGCAATATTTATCAAACCTTATAATATAGTTTTTAATTGTATTGAGGTTATAAAGAGAAGACATATTACACAATACTAAAGAGTAGTCATACACCTATAATGAATAGTTTAAGAGAAACTAGACAAATCCCGACAAAAAAATCTATAAGTCCAAGGCTTGCACTCAAGTCCAATCTATATATTTAATTTTATTACATTATAATGTCCATTGGTATGTATCTATACTTTCTCCAAACTCCCCATTCCTTTTCTTTCTACCATAAGAGAGAATGCTTGAAATTTGATTTCTAGTTTTGTCCCATTCTCATTACATATAAAATGTTTCGTATTCAATTATTTATCTTCCATCTTCCCTCATAAGTGGTCATCGCAAGTCAATCTATTTAGCTTATTTGTTTCTAACAATGTGGTTGTTGTAACATGTAGCTAGATTATTGTTAATTACCTATAGAAGTATAAATGTCTTTATTGGTTTTTTTGTACTTATTATCCTTAATAAGTGGAAATGCGATTGATTTACTATAAAATAAATCTACTTGTTCATGAAAATTACCTAGAGAGTGTCTTCATCTCCATCTTGTATACACATTGCAATAAATTGAAATTCAATTGTGCTAACTCCAAAATATTCACATCCTTCAACCTAAAGAAAATAAAAAAATATTATACTTAAATTGATCCAAGAAATTAAACTATTTTAATTATCTAAACTTTAGGAAATTACTTTTATAATAATAGTTTACAAATTTTATTTGAAATGATCTAATTCATAGATTTCAATGAAAATTTGAGCTTCCCATTTATGGTAAAAGTACGAGGCCAATTATATGTAAGCACATACTCCACCTATTAAAATAATATAATAAAAATAATAATTAATACTTCAATTTATACTTCTCTAATTTTTAACTCAATAATTCCCAAATTTATTTCCATTGCTCTAAATTTTGGTTCAATAATTTTTAAAATTTAAAAACCTTGTTCATAAACTTTATTTACCTCTTTTAGAAAACTAATGTTATATGAATATTTAACATTTTCTAATGTTTTATTAAGGTACAAAGAGCTAAAAACTTTGGCCTCTTGCATAATTGTTTCTCCATGAAATGCCACACTTAAAACTCTTAAAGAATTCAACATGATTCTCATCACATGTTCCTTTCTAGTACTCTTCTTCTTATTATCATTTTTCCTTCCACAGTTAAAAACTATCCATTTTTATCCTTGAAAATTTCTAGCACGTCTTTTCATAATACATCACAAATAAATAAATAATTAGTTGAGTTTAGATATTGAAAGAACATGCAATGGTGTATGTATTTGAATTCACACTCAATGATCTATTATCAAAAAAGGATGATGGATCACTATGTGTGATCCAAAACATCAATTCAAAAACACATATATGATTGATTCAAAAATAATATTTTGAATATTACATGGATTGTGAAAATGTAATTCCAACTATTTGAAAATTAGCTTGTTTAAATGTTGAACTTTAGGGACCACTTTATTGGACTAAACTTGAATTTGTAAAAGCATGTTACAAATGAATAGTGGTTTAGTGTGATTATGTGATAGATGAGTTGAAAGCTTCCATCATGACTTTCATTATACATATGAGCTTTTTAAAATAGATTGAAAAATTTCAAAACAAATCGTATACTTTTGGTAGAGATTCTTGACACGAGTTCCATAAAGTGGAAACTAAATAAATTTGAATGTCAATCTAATTTGTGCTTCTCTCTCGTTGTGTATATACATACATACATACATACATACATACATACATACATACATACATACATACATATATATATATATATATATCTATCTTTATGTATGTATGTATGTATGTATGTATGTATGTATGTACAAACACACACACATGAATTATTTCCTATATAGTGAACAATAGTCTATCAAACTTGATATTACTTAAGGTGATTTCATGGGGGAAATATCTATTTTGAGGATGTGGGCTATTCAAAATAATTGAGGTGTAAAATATACCATAAATATTTTGGTAGTAATGAGAAGTTACTATAACAATCCTAAGGGATTGAAACCATGAGTATTTCCTTTGTGTTGAAGAGTTATACTTTGGTTTATCTATGTAGGAATTTATTGTTCATTGATTGATAGTTATGGGTTTTTCAAAGTGGTATTTTATTATTTTTTGGTGAGATTTGCAAGCCTTTCACATGACAAGATTTGTTTAAAATGTACCATAAAACATTTCTTTATTATCAAAATAATTAAGCTAATTCATTGTGTGAACCCATAATTGTGTTGGAATGAAGAATACATGGATAAAGGGAGAAATTTTACCAAAAAAAGAAGGATTTTGTAAATAATATTGAAGTGTTGTTTGTTGGAAATATGTGCCTCAAAAATCACAGGCTGAAACCTCCATTGGAGCAAAGTTGGTATGACATCCATCATGTCTGGCCGACTAGCAGATTGGTAGCATCATGTTTTGTACAGGTCACTATGACCTTGTAGAAGTCTTGCCGACCGCTTTCACTTTGGAGTCTATCGCTGTGACATAGAGAAGTCATTGTAACGTTTCACCGCATGAAGATTTTTGGCCGACAGGCCATTCAATTAAATATCTTATATTGGGGAGAGTCTTAGTGGTTCGCTATGAGCTCTCATTGATAGGAAAGTCTCACCAACAAGATAACGCATTGAAGTCATCGGTGTAACACAACGGCTTGGTAGAAGTCTTAGCGACTGATACATGTCTCACCGATAGTGTTTTATGTTGGAGCCTTTGGGGTAAGTCTTGGAGTTCGGTATGATCTCTCGGCGAAGGATGTAAGTCTTGCCGACTGTGACTTGGTGCTCAGTATGACTTGTGTGTATTCGGTATAACGTCTTGGCGAAGGTGATAGGTCTTGCCAATAGTTGTATGCTTTTGGTGTAACCTAATGTTGCTCGATGAAATCTCTTGGCGAGTGGTAAGTCTTGCCGATAGGAATGTTGAGATCGCTATGACTTTGATTATCAATATGTGGTCTCACCAAAGAGCGATACTCTTGCCGAATGGTAAACTCACATCTATGAGACTTTTAGACCTCGCTATGATCTCTTGGCGAAAGTGATAGGTCTCACCGACTATTTGGTGCTTCGGTGTAACACAAGAAGGCTCATTGGGATGTCTTGGTGAGAGTGATGCTCTTGCTGAAAGGAAAAACTAAAGCCGATACAAGTTGTAAGCTCAGTGAAACATCTTGGCGATTATGATAACTCTTGGTGACATCGATATGAAGCTTTTGGGAATTGGGGAGACATTGTTAGTGTCTCACCAAGATGCCAACAAAGCTTGAATTTCTTTTGACCATTTGACCGTCCTATGTGGAGTCTCATGGACCAATAGGAGAAGCTGAATTTGAACAGTTGGAAGTTAGTCCGTTGTGACAGTTCTGTGAGGAAGTTCGACAGATAGAGATCAACATGAATATAGTTTACAGTTGCAGATGCTCGATGGTTCAAAAGTTTGATGGTTGGTTGCATCGACAGATTGCTGGGTGGTTGTATGATCAATAAATATATTCTATTCTATGTAGACTGTAACTTGAAGGTTCCTGTACAAGATTTTTCATGGTGAATGTTGTTGTAAACAGACATTAGAAAGATAAGTCTGAAACTTGTATGTAATCATTATTACTGTAATACAAAGTGACTTCTCGTGGTGTGGTGGGTTTTTCTCTCGTAAGGGTTTTCCCACGTATATCTGGTGTTCATGTGTGATTGTCAAATACTCTATTTTTGTTATCTGCTTCATAGTGCATCTTAATTGGACTGTAGTTGTAAAATTTAAAAGTATATCTACATTCTTTCCTGAGGTATTGATGTTAGGAGAATTGTTTCCACATCTAATTTTCCTTACATTGTTGAAGAAGTTATTTATTTATGGTTGACTCAAATATTCTTCACTCATTAAATTTCTTGGGTGTCGAGTTATATCTACCACCTTCTTTAAATACATGGTTGTGCGAATATTGTTTTGTGTGTGTGTGTGTGTATGTTTTGCTAGAATAATATTTATTATAAGCTATGTTGCAGATTATGCCTCTATGATTGTTCATTTGAATGTTACTATGATTTTAAAAGATATTTTTAATATGGGTTCTTATTTTAATATAAGGTCTTTATTATTTATAATTTTGGTGGTTGTGCTTATTGGTTATGTGAACTACAAAGTTGAAACTAACAATTGTATATTTATCTTCTATTAACATACATAGTTTTTATATTGTGGTTTAATTTAGAGTATATAGTGATCATGCTATGGTATTTGGTTTGTTTGGAAATACATGGATTTAAATCTTGTGTCTTATATAATGTTGTATATAAATAACATGTTACATTCAATATTTTGGTACTAAAATTGTTCTAATAAAAACTTTTTTTTTTTGAGAATTCCTTGAACCTTGAAGGAATTAGGGCCCAAACTAGCATATTTATAGAACAATTGATAATCAACCAAAGGATATTCAAATGCGTCTTCTTGAGTTGCTAGGTAAAATCAATGGTGTACCTATTCTAAATTTGGTAAGCTTAGGAGATAGAAATTATTTAATTAAAATATGTAGCTTTAAAATAGAAAGATTTTTAAGGTAGTGTTGATATAAGTACAAGATAAAAACAACTTATCAAAGAATCTATTCTCAAGCTAAAATTTATGCTAGACATTGTACAAACTTGAAAATATTTCAATATTATCTCTTGGGTTCTACAATATGATCATAGAGATGGATTAGCTACTATGCCATCCAACCATGATTAATAAGATCTATAAGAAAGTTTATTACTTGGACCAATTCAAAAATTAGGCTATCGTACAACATGCTACAAGGAACTTGAGAGTTGACGAATCTTTCTGTGCTAAAAAATTAAGAAGGTAGAAATAAAAGGACATCTAATGTTTGTTGTTGTTAGAAAATAATGTTATTAGGGGTCATACCCTCATAAAAATTATATGTTTTTCTAATGTAAGGTTAGAAAACCTTATATATTATATTCTTTATTAAGCATAACCAATTTAAAATAATTAGAGTTTAATAACCATTAGATTATTAATTATTTATGAATGATAGTTAGTGAATAGGTATGACTAATACCCCTTCAAAAAAGTTTCCACCCTTTCTCCTATATTTAAGGAGGTTCTCTCTTATTTAAGAGTGACTTGTAACACCTCTCTAACTCCAGCCTGGGTAAGATAGTATTTTGATTTTGATTTGATATTTTAAATGTTAAATGTTGTTATAATGAGATTAGACATTGATGGTTATGTGAAAGGTTATCATGTTTAGCTATTATTTTGGATTACATGCTTATACAATTATGGGCAGGAAAGGGATGATTTCGTAACACTCGTATCCAAGAGGCTTACGATATCATGACCCTCTTCCTGATGATTGATGTTGCTTTGACTATATGATATATGTTATATGCATATATACTTTGACATGTAATTGGAATGATGCAGGTACTAAGTATCGACTCCGCTTGGATCCACAGGCTTGAGGTACTCATATTCCCCGATGGTGGTTACTGGAGGTAGTCACAGGCCAAACGTCCCCTACCCTAGCCCACTGTACCCTGTTAGTGCAATGTTTCCTTGTTGATGTCTTATCATCCGGTTACCTAACGATAATGTCTGGAGCACCTTTTAGCCGTATGTCTAGAGCACCTTTCAGTTGTATGTGGTTTACTAGTATGTCTCATTGAGGTATTTTATCTTGGTTTCTATAAATCTTTTATGTGGTTATATATATTTAATTGGTTGTTGGTGTCTTGATGTGGTTTCTTTGACATCTTTTCGTGATTTCATATATGGCATTTTATAGTATTTTATTGATGGGAGATTTGAATGGTTTTATCCACGAGGTTTTAAATATGTTATTTTAAATAATTTTTATTGATCATTCGAGAGAATGATATATTTCAATTGAAATTTTTTAAATGATTTTATTAATCCATTTTGTGAGCTCTCATAGTCTTATTTAAATTTTATTTGGGGCTTTATGTATTTTAACGTTTGGATTTAAATTATTATTTTTATATGAAAGAGAGAATGTTGGATATTTAGTGATTTTAATTAATTGAATTGGGGAGCTTTAATAAGTTTATTTAATTAAATGTTTTAATTCATTTTGGTTGGGAGATTTTTTTAAAGGGAATTATGTTTTATTTTGAGGGAGATATATATTCATTTTGTTTTGGGGAGAGTTATTCTTTTGGGAGGAGAAATTTTTTTCTATTTTTGAAGGAGACCAAAAAACCCATGAATTAGGCAGTAGAGTTGGGGAGTAATGTGGAGATTTTGTTGAGAAGAAATTTGTGGGCATCTGATTGTTGGTTTCAACATGCCACTTCCTCCTTGTTGTCATATTTTGGAACCCAACCATGCCTTATACTTAGAGCATCCTCACATTTCAATTTTGGGGCAACATTGAGGTATTTCTTTTGTGGTTCTTGAATCCCTTTAATTTCTCGTACTATTGAATGCAATTTAGCTTGGGAATGGAAGCTTTGTATTTCCTTATGGCAGAATTATTCCTTTGTTCCTTTTCTGAATACTTTGGGGATAATAATATTTGTTTTGGATTCAAATTTCTGCCCTAAAGTTTTTCTTATGGCAGATTTTGTCCATGCCAATAAATCTAAAATGGGTTGCTAGAAAAATAGATTTCTGGACACTTTCATTTCATTTCTCTTTTTACCCAACTTGTTAAAAGATAAGTTTTTCTTTGCTGATTTTTATCCACTTGTTAAAGATGAAAAATAAAGGTGGATTCCATGTAGAAATGCCCAAATATCAACTAGGTCTTTGATAGATTTTAATTATGGGCACTTTCATTTTTGGTCAAATTTGTGCCTACTTGTTAAAATGATGTTTTTCTTTTCTGCTCTTTAACCGCCTATTAAAAATGTAAAATAAAATTGGATTCCATGTAAAAATGTCAAAATATGAACTGGGTCTTTGTCCGATTTTTAATCTGGACACTTTCATTTTTCATGTTTTTGCCTAGCCATGCATAAAATGATGTTTTTTTGAACAACACCTTATTTTGGGTCATAAAATTAAAAATTAAAGGTGGAATCCAATTGGAAACATTGAAATATGAACTGGGTCATTGTTCGATTTTTAATCTGGGCACTTTGAATTTTTATGTGATTTCTATGCCTCTTTCTCATGCGTTTGAACAACAATTGAAACTGTGTTTTGTGCCACTGCCACTTAGTAGATTTGTTCTGATTTAAAAGAGATTTTGTGGGATGATTTAATGAGGTTGATATCAATTATATAATTGGTTTCTTTTATAAAGTAATAGTGAATGTTTGAATGTATTTGATATGCTTGTGAGTGTATGAGATCAGTTGTTTGAATGATTTCACAACAATGTTTGCTTGGCTATGTTAAATGGTTTTAATGATAGTTTTAGTGTCTTTTTCATTGTTTCATATTTTCTTTAGGTTCCTCATTTGGTTAAGTGAGATGGAGTAAAACAATTATAAGATAATGAGTCCTCGTGCATGGTCTTGAGCGCTTGTAAAGGCTAAGGATGCACTCAAGATGGCCTATCCGTCTGTAGGGAATTGATTTGGGCATGATTGAGTCTCCTCATCTATATGAGAGGTGTATTTGATTTTGTGTGGTGCCATCCCTTCGAGCACTTATGATGACATTCCATCTGGTCAACACTCTAGTATCTCGTACCTTAGTAGTTGTGAGTTGTACCCATGTTATTGTATGAGCATCTTCATGTTGTGATATTGGACTTAATGCATTGTATTCCATGTTTGCTCCGTGTTTGATGTGAGTGTTCACCATATGTTACCCTTTCCTTGTTATTTTTGTTTGGGCCTTGTGACTACCTCTGAGCACGGTGGGGTGGTCTCTTTGGAGTCCACATGGTAGGGAGGCATTGCCACTACCATTGGGGACCAGTGTACAAGTTTTTGGAGCATCAATTGGAGGTGTTTCTCTCTTGTGCTATTTTATCAGTTGGTATATCTTATTCATGGCTATGCCTTTGTACTCATGTATATTCCTTTATGTGTATATTGTACTCTCTTGAGAAAGAAGATGTAATCATATAATTTAATGAGAAGAAATGTTATGTTTTATATTTGTCTTATGGGTTCTAGTGTTGGTATCAGAATCACTTGTATTATGATGATCTTTATGTTGTTCTAACCCCTCTATTGTTTGTCCTTGATGAAAAAGTCACAAATGAATAATTGATGGTCCTCATATACTTACATTGAATAATTGATGCACCTTATTGATGGAATTCATGGTATGTTGGTCATGATTCAGAAGGTTACAAAATCTTGAGGCTACTTCACTTTCAGATATTCATTTGTAGATGTTTATGATGATTCAAGTTTTTCATGTTGATATTACTCATGTGGTTTATATTTATGAATGCAATATATCTTTAGATGGTTATGGTTCTGATAGTGTTGATAAGGCTTGGTATAGGTTATTCAAATGGTGTTCATTGTGATAGGGCATGCATTTGCTTCAGATTTATATGTCATTGTTATCTTGATAGGTCATTCAGGTTGATCATGGTTCATTTATAGGATCTTTATGCTTGTTCCCATTCAGGATGATCATTTACAGATGGTTTTGACTATATTGGATTGATAGTGCTTTTCAATTTGACAGATGGTTTGATTGTCAGTATGGTTCTTTATTATTGCATACCACAGGTATATATGACTTATTATCATTACAAGTCTCAAGTATTTTTCTGATTGATCACTTTTAGTTTGTGGTATTTTAAGTTGTCTTTACATGATATTTGAATGACACATCTTTTGCTCCGCTCAAAACAGAAAAGTTATTACTTCGTTTCATTGTGGCAATCACTTTGTAAAGTGATTTGGATTAAGCAGATTTATTTGATAATTGATCATTTTGCATCAGAATTCGATATGGTTATAAGATTCATGGTTTATAGTTGATAACCATTGGCATATACTTTTGGAAAGGTATTTATACCAAGTTTAACTTGGTCGGCATCTTTTTTTTTTATAACGATTTATTTGCTTTATACTCCAAAGGAGTATCGAATATGCTAAGCAAGTGATATGAGATCTTTTATTATTCAAAGGAGTCTCCAATGATCAAGCCCTTCTCTTTTTGCATATGATATTTGTTTATCATTGGGCATGTTAATATTTTTGGGGTCAACATCTAAATAGAATCAAACCCTATCGGGTTTCCCTAAGCTTTCATTTGTGGTGATAGTCGACATTTTTGAAATCTTGAACATGGCACAATGTCTATTAGATGTTTAAAATGTATCAATTACTTTGCTTTTAACTTTGGGTAAATGTATTTGGAAATAACCTTTGGCAGTGACAACTTAGAAAAAAATGTTGAGGCAATCATAATGTTGGCATTTGTGGTAAATGGTATAAGACAACAGATTCTGAATTCATTATGATGTTTCATTGAGGACTTGAAATTTCATTATGATATTGAAAAGTCATCGAATGACTTGGTGAAAGAATAGGGAAAAATGATATTGAATTTTTATTATTTATGGGTTTGAAACCCTAGCCATGCCGCTGCCATGAAGGAAGTGTAACTGCTGATTTTCATTGCATTGCTGGCTGTAACGACATGAACATGAAGCAAATATCAGTATTTAAACCATGAAGAGTTTAGTTGCCAAGTTTAATGAGTTTTAGTGGCTGAGAGCTTGAAGGTGGAAGAAGATTCTTTGGTATCTCAATAGATGGGTTAGTAAATACATCATGACAGATTTTCATGCTCTATTTTTTATTCTGTTTTCTTTAGAATATCAGGTAATCCTATCTCTCATTATTGAAGTTTTTCGAAGGGTATTCAAATTCATGCTTGGTCTGAAATTTTTCCATCATTTGATGTTTACATTTAGAAAATATCAGTTACTGGTTTTCTTGCTCGAATCAGAAAAGGTATAAGCATTTTTTGTGTGTCATAAGTTAACGCATTTCAGTTCTGGTGAAATAAATCATGGCCTGACAAAATAATGAAGATTTGTGACTTCTGGTTGCTGAGTAGTCGTGCATTTTGAAAAATCTATCAGTTTCATTGAGGACTCATTTCATTCGTTACAAAAATGATGGTTATCTGCATAAGGCTTTTGAAAATAGATTCATATGGAAATCTATTTTGAATGAAGGAAATGATATTACTTGTTCATATTTCACTTCTTTCAAATCCAGGTTTTGACAAACTATTGTAGTCTGAAAAGGGAACTTTGATTTATACTTACCAGAGTTTAAAATGACCTTCTGTACAGGCGTTACACAAGATTATTCTCCATTTGCTATTCATTATTCTACTGGCTCATTTTTCTAAAAATAGTATGGGGGTTTCAGATTCCTTTGACAACAAATTCTATGAAGATTTTTTTAATTGGCAGTCCTATATTTGAAAAAATATATATACTTAGTGATTGTTCACTGTGAGGTTGATGTGAGGTTATTCTGTGATATCATAACTTGCTATTGTATCAAAAATGAAATTGTGAAAAAGCTCTGTTATAAATTTTTTGAAAACATGAAGCAAAGTAATATTATAAAAACCTTGTTTATTTAATATTTTAAGGATTCATGTTGTATCTTTAGGGTGACTCAATACTTGACTCTTGGATTTATTTACTAGAAAAAATCTAGATTGCTTGAAAATGACCTAAAAACCTATATTTATAGGCATCAATACCTAATCGTCAATTAATTAGACTTAAAATGCTCTGACATCTACTAGAAATTTTGTAGCATAGATTTTTGGAACCCACTTGCTTTCTAGCTCTCCTAGTATTTTTCACCTAGAAAGAGAAATATGGGCCAAAAATGCTCATGTTGATGACATCAATTTGTTTGTTAGTGTATGATGTTGTAGAAGAATTATCCCATTCATACTCATTGGAATCTGTTTCAGACCCATCCCTCATTTGCAAAATCCTTTCTACCACTTTCTGAGTTACTTCTTCTCTTGATTCCCCTATATAGCCTAATCCCGTTTTGTCTTTAGGATGAAGTGTTAGAGGTTGAATAGGTTTTATAATACCATCTTTTCTCTTGCCAATTGGTCCTTTCCCTTCATAGCCCATTTTCTCTAAGATAGCCTTTCCTTTTCCATACTGATCTATCCTTATGCTGATATTTGCTGATGTTGAAGCTTCTTCATCTTTGTAGAGCCAATTTAGAATGTCATTGTCTTCTGATTCATCTTCTAGAGTTCCTGCTTTTACAAACCCTTCATCCAGAACCATGATGTGTTGTGATGATCGTCATGTGTTTGTTGTGGGTTGTTTGTATTATTTTGGAGATGGCAAAAATTATGAAAGACACAAAGATTGCTCAATGGAATATTCTCCCAAGCCTTTGTCCTTTAACTAGATCTTGTCTGTAAATTGCTATGATAGAGTATTCAGGGGATCGTTGTTGTTTGATAAAGCTGAGTCAACAATAGTTGTTTCCTTTGTTTGGTCTTTTTTCTCGACCCATTTGGATATAGAATTGAGTTGCTTTTCACCACTAGATGAAGTAGATGTGCTAGTTTCTCTATTGTGGGGTACCGGTGTGTCTTGATTTGCCTTAAGCATGTTACAAGTCTGGGGATTATTGTTGTGTGCTGAAATTGTGACCTCTTGTCCATTGACAGGAAATTTCAAACATTGATGATATGTCAAAGGCACTGCTTGCATCTCATGGATCCATGGACATCCCAAGGGTATGTTATATGTTAGCTCCTTGTCTAACACTTAGCAAACAATATTTTTGACAATCGGTCCTACTTGAATTGGTAGTACAATCAGCCCCTTGGAAGACCTTTCCTCTTCATCATGTGCTTTTATTGTTATCTTTCTTTTGGCATCAATGGCATTTTCAGAATAGCCTAGTGCATGAATTAGCTTTAAAGTACAAATATTTAATCTAGCTCTGCCATCTATTAAGACACGCTTGACATGGTGTTTATGGATTATAACCTCTATATGCAAGGCTACATTGTGTGGGTGATTTAGTGACACATTATCTTTTTCGGAGAATGACAGACAATGAGGTGTGGTTAGGTGTCCCACCATAGCTTGAAATTGACAGACATCCAAATTATTGGGTACCGTAGTGGCCACTAGAGCCTATTCTAGAACCTCCTTATGTGATGGTGATATTTTAAGTTCTAGTATGGATATCTATGTGGGTATCTTTTGTAGTTGATCCACAATGTTGTATTGATTTGAAGAGGGAGTAGTGTTTTTAGATGAAAATCCTTTCAGTATCATTTTGGACTGTCCCCTTGTCATTACATTGACTGGTTGATATTCTTGTGTTTCCCTAATTTTTAGGACATTGATTTGGTTTTCAGATGTGTTTATGTTTGGTATCACATTCAGGGATTCAATATCATTGATGCTTGTGTTATCTGTTTGATTATCAATGATATTATCTTTCTTAACCTCAAAAATGCAAAGAATGGTGGTGTCATAGGTATAGTTTACACTTTTTCCTTTACTATTTGAATAAGATTCTCCTTTTTCGTAGTTGGGTAAAGGATTTGTAAACACACTGTGATCATTGTTTGTTTGATGTCCTTCGACAAACACCTTCTTTGCTTCAATCAAGTCTTGTATCATATGTTTTAATTACATACAGTCATTTGTTTTATGTCCTTTATTTTTATGAAAGTTGCAATAGTCAGCATCGTTCCACCAAGATGGTTTTACTTTCAACTCCCAATTTCTTGCTTCTAGCAGAGTAATAAGTCTATTTGCAATAAGCTTTCTCATTGTTGATTCCAAAGTTTGTCCTAATGGTGTAAATCTCCAATGATTGGATTGTCTTTGATATGATGGTGGTCAAGATTCTCCGTTATTTGGGTTATTGTTTTGAGTGGTACCTTGATTGTTGTTTTGGTTTTCATTTTGATTTGTTTTCACAGTTGTTGTCATCAAATTGAATATTGGTTTTGTATTTTGCGTGTTAGTTGTAGCATCATTGTTTCCAATATTTCTGTTTTTCTACCAAAATTTAGGCTTGTCATTGTTTCCATAATGATTTGAGGAATTTGCATTGTTTGATGTGTCATTGTAGTGTTTAATCACTCCTCTTTTGACTAAGGCTTCTTTAATTTTAAGCCCATTCTCAATCACCTTTTCAAATGTTGGGGGACATTGTAGTTCCAGTCTATAACTCATGTCATCATTTAAGTTGTCAATAAATAATTCAATCTTTTCCTCTTTAGGTATAGATTGAGGATATCTAGAGAACAAATTTTTCCAACGTTGTAAGAATGATAGGAATGTCTCTCCCTTCTTTTGTTTCATGTTGTATAAATCTTTTATGGTTACATCATGTTGAATGTTGAAGGAGAACTGTGTGATAAATCTATTGACTAGTTCTTCAAAGGATCAAATTCCAGGTTGTAATTTGGAGAACCATTCCATACAGTGTGCTCCTAAACTTCTAGGAAACAATTCCTCATTAGGTAAGCGTATTCCTGTGCAAACTCTAAACTCATTGTTTTGAATTCCCTTACATGGTCAATTGGATTTGTTTTGCCATTGTACTTGTCATATTTGGTGAATTCACAATGTCTTGGAAATGGTATCATGTCTACACTCGGATGAAAAGGGTAAGGAAAAATCTCCTGTAATGAGTACCTCTTCGTGGTTCCCTTTTGCATTTGACATGTTAAGGCAACCACTTGATTTGTGTTTTGTGTTGTGTGGTTCGATTTCAGCTGCTTTAGGTATTTCCTTTAGTTGATTGACATTGAAGCCTTTTGGAAGTTTGGTACCTAGCTCAACTAGCATCATAAGATGTTTTTCCATATCCTGTTCTAAAACCTTTTCCATGAATTTGTGGAAATTTGGATCCTGTTGTGTTGTGTTGAAATCTTCTTGGGTTATTTCATTTGGATCATTTTGTTGGAATCTATGAAAAGGGTTTTCTTCAGCCATGATGTTTGGTGTTTCAATTTCCTTTTCTCTAAGTTTCTATCTTTGTAACCTTGTTAAAATTGGCATACAAGTGTTTGTTTTTCTCACTAAACTTTGATCTTCTATGTTTGGATGAGTGTCAAATGGATTTTAACAAAGTCAAATAGGATGATATATCCTATTGATGAGACTAGGTTAAAAAATTTGATTATTATGTTTCGTTCCATGATGGTAGGATGATAATATCCTGATGAAGAAACTTAACCTAATAACCAAGATTTTGTGTTTGATTTGTGGACATTTTAAGGTTTGCAAGATCTAGGTTTTTAATTTGAAAACATTTGATTTGTATGATCTTATTTGTTTCAGGTTTAAGATACTATCGAGACTGTGGAAAATGTTTCTATCTGATAAAAAACTCGAGTTTCTGATGTCAGCAGTCTGATAGATGTTTCTAATAGCTCTCTATTTTCTTGTCCTGTGGATGCGCTATTACAGAGGGAAAAAGCACTAAAAAAACACTATATGTGCTAAAAGATATGGTAAAAGCACTGTCAAATAGGGTAGATGCGCTAAAATAGACAGTGTAAGTGCTAAAGTATTTGGTATTTTTGACACTTGTAAAATTTGTTGACAGATTGTAGATGTGTTATGATGTTTGTTAGATGCACTGAAATAGACTGTGTAAGCGTTAAAACAGACTGTGGATGGACTAATAAATAGGGTGCATTCGCTAAGACAAACTGTAGATGCGCTAAAGTATCTGGTATTTTTCTGACACTAATGGGTGTTTATGACATACTATAGATGCACTATTACAAAGGACAAAAGCACTAAAATAGACTCCTAATGCACTATTTCAGGACTTACCAGTGTTTGTTTGGTTTTTCTTAATGAAGGGACTAATTTTTTTTGGATGAAATCTGGGGTACTTTGACAGGGTACTCTTTTGCTGGTAGAATTCTGATTATGATAACAAGCCTAATGTTTTCAAATGTTTCCTCTATTGTATGAATTTATTTGGCCTATTAGAATAGGCTTGTGAATATAAGGGCTCTAAGGCATAATCATCAGTGTATCCCCTAGCAAAATCATGAAACCTATGGATGAAGGTTCTATGTTGAAGCAAGACAAGTTCCTACTTTGATATAAAAAAATTTCATCTTTCCAAAAGCTTCTTGTGACTAAATTATTTCTTTGGTTTCTTGACTCTTTTTGCAAGGGTTTTCTTGACCAAGTTTGTGTATTTCCAATCCCTAATCATGAATTTTCATAGATTGAATTGTTAAATTTTTGTGTTCTTTTGGATGATCTTTATCCAATTTAATAATTTGAAGACACAACAAGCAATTGTAGAACAGGTGTTTTTAAGTCCTAGAATCTAAACAATAAGTGTATGTTCAGGAACCACACATGGTCTTATTTTCAATAGTTTGTTAACAAAAATACACTTCAGACAGACTCACTCTTAAGGTCAAAAAGGTCATTGTTATACTCAACAACCCACATCTTAAAATTGTGTCGACTCACACAGCCGTGTCAACCCCTAGAGGGTGCCTGTGTTTTTTGTCTTTTCCAGAAACATACTCAAAGTTATATTTCTCGATCCCTTGAGCCAATGGTCCTTGGAAATTATATGGTGAGTTTCTTGGGGGTAGATTCTTCCCTCCCCTTGCACTGCGAGTATTACAATGTTTGGTTATTGACTCAACTAGATTCTAAACTATGGTTCATAGATAGGGTTTCTGTTCAAAGTGGAAAATAATAAACTCCCTCAGGATACCTCCCAATCTTTAGAAAAAATACTTTGGGGATGGTTATCTTGCACACTTCCGACAAATGTGGGTTTCCTCATATTCACTTTTATTTTATAGTGGGTTGGAAAACTTGGCTTTGGTTGTTCCCATTCAGGTCGTTCTCGTAGGGTGAGTAATTTTTCCCACTACGATAGGCCTTCTAAATGATTTAATAAAGCATTAAATGCATAAAAATAAAGGATGAGTTTGGTGTTTTGATCACCCAGTTAAGGGGAGAGCATATTCCTATCACCACACAATCACAGTAATCAATTGTTCAATTTTTAGAGACCAAACAACAATTTGCTATCTATGTGAAGATGTTGCTTCACAAAAGAAATGATGTCAATTTTAATCCCAAATATAAATGTATGGTGACTACCCTAGGATTGATATATTTTAAATCAAGTGACTTTCCTAGGATTGGTTCATTTTAGTCTAAATGTATCAATGAAATCTTTGGCTGCGGTTGTGTCAGATATAGACAACAATTACAAATTCACTATAATAGAGGTTATAAGTGCCACTTAAGTGCTCAGATGCACTGTAGAAATTTTTGGAAGTGCTATAGAATTTTTTAGAAGCACTGTAGAATTCGTCAGATGCACTAAAATAGATTTGAACATGAACAGTCAGACTTTGTTGAAAGCTTTTGGTCGAAGCACTAAAACAGTCTTCAAAAGCGCTATAGTTTTTTTCAGAAGCATTAAAACAGTCATAAGCGCTATAGTTTGTGTTGGATGCACTACAAAATATTTTGATCATGCTAAAAGAAACACGCTAGGATCCTCTACAAACACTTTTCAGAAAAAAAAATGTTAAAACATGGGGTTAGGCCCCACATTGGACGCCAAAATGTAAGTGTGAAATAAGTAAATAAGTAAAACAAACTAAAAACACTTCTTAATGAAACATTATATCAAGATTTAACAACAATTAACTAATTTAAAGCACATAAAACTCTTGAAAGCATCTCATTGTTTCCTATCTCCAAAGATTTATTAAATCATAGAAGACTCAAATTTGGTAAGCACTGTGACTATTAAAATGCCAATCTAGAGAATGGAATGATGCTAAATGCAATGATCTACTTCTATATGGTGATAAATGATATTGATACTACTGTAATCTATGCTAACATGAAACTTGATGGATGGAAGCTATAGTAATCTAAGATGCAACCATGATTATGATTCTACTGATGCTATGATTGCTATGATTGCTAAGATGATATTGCTATTGCTATGATTGCTTGATTGCTATTCCTTTATAGTAAGTTTGCACAAAGTTGGGATCCATTCTTTGCTTCAGAAGGCTGTATTTATAGATTTAGGACAACACATTTGCAAAGAGGCAGCACAACAAAGGCTTGGATTTGATCTGGAGGATTGAATGGTGAGAGATGAAGAAGTTTGAGCTGATGAAGGGAATGGTTTCTCTCCATGAAAACATCAGGCCAAATGATAGGAAGAATCAGAGGAAGGAAATTGAGAGATTGATTCCAATTTGTCTCTAAAGCTTTCCCATGAATGCCAGTTGAAATAAATTGGATATTTGATTTCTAATTTGGTAGGTGAGTGAATAAAGGAAATTTGATTTTATGCCTTTATTTGAATAATTTATGGTTTATTCAAATTAGTAAAAGGGAATAAATAATTTAATAAAACAAATTATAGAATTTGTTTATTAAATAAATATAGAAGGGATATGATAATTAAACAACAAAGTATTTAACCTTGTTTAATTAATTAAGACTAAATGATGTGATAATTAAATAACACAAACTATTGAAGTTGTATATTTAATTAAAATTGAAGAATAGGAGAATGGACTATAAATAAATATTTCTATTTATTTATTAAGTAGATGAATTAATTATGACAATTAAATAAAACAAAGTGAAATCAATTTATTTAATTAAGACAAAAATAATAGAATAAAGATTAAAGAATTTAAGATGAACTATAAATAAATATTTCTATTTATTTAATAGTGGATGAAATAAAGGTCAATTAATCAAATAAATCATATTTAATTAATTATATTCTCCAGATCATTTTTAGGTGTATACAAAGACTACTTTTAAGGTTGGAAAATTAGAGAAGATCGAGGAATTAGATCAAGAAGATCTTGATGATGTAGAAGAAAATTTTGTGAGGAGAATAAAAAAGGGTACTGGTAAGCACAAAGGTAAGTTACCTTTCAAATGTTTCAGTTGTGGTAAGATAGGTCATTATGCTTCAAGATGTCCAAATAGAGCTTTGAATGACAAGAACAAAGGAAAAAAAAGTAAAACAATTAAGAAAAGTTTTTACGTTAGAGAAGATGATAGTATACCTAATGATGAATCTGATTATGGGGGTGATGGGGATAGTGAATGCTTGTTTATGGATATGAAAGTTGAATCTAATTCTTCTAACTCTAAGAAATTTGTGAAGGAAAGTGATATGAAAATAGGTCACAATGCTATGGTGACTGCTCTTCATGTTAGAAAGAAGAACTACTGGATTATTGATAGTGGATGCTCAAATCATATGACCAATGGAAAAAGTAAGTTTTTTAAACTTGAGAAATATGAAGGAGGTCTAGTCAATTTTGGAGATGATACATCTACTAAGATATGTGGAAAAGGTTCTATCATTTTTTATGGAAAGAATAATACAGATGATGTTCTTTATGTTAAGGGTTTGAGACATAACCTCTTGAGTGTTGAAAAAATGTGTAGCAAAGGATATAATCTTATGTTTCAGGATGATGGATGTGCGACTAGAAAAGGCTCCAGAACTATGGTTGCTACTGGAAGAAGGACAAATGGAAATTTTTATCAACTTAAAGGTGTTGATGGTTATTTCTTTATAATCTAGATTAATGAAAGTTGGCTATGGCATAGAAGGATGTGTCATGGTAATTTTGATAGCCTAGTGAGGATCAGTTTAGTTCAAGCCGTGAGATATTTTCCAAGGATTACAAAGCCCATTAATACTATTTGCAAGGAATGTCAAATTGAGAAGTAAGCAAGAAGAAGTTTCAAATTCAAAGAACAATCTACTACCAAACTATTGGAGCTGGTGCATACATACCTTTGTGGTCTTACCAGAGTAAGAAGTCTTCAAGGTGACATGTATTTCATGCTATTGATTAATGATTATTCTAGAATGACATGGGTTACTTTTCTCAAAGAAAAATTAGAAGCTCTAGATAATTTCAAAGAATTGAAAGTTATGGTTGAGAATGAAATGGATATGAAAATCAAGTGTTTGAGGTTTGAAAGAGGTGGAGAGTTCACCTCTAATGAGTTTAATAGTTTTTGTGAGAATCATAGGATAAAGAGGAATTTACCTACCCCTATGACTCCTCAGTAGAATGGAGTGGTTGAAAGAAAGAATACGACTGTCCAGGAAGTTGTAAGAACAATGATGAAAGAGGCAAACCTACCAGAAGTCTACTAGAGAGAAGAAATTCATATTGCTATCTACATTCCTAATAGAGTTCAAGCAAGAGAAAACAATGCAAAGAATCCCTATGAGTTGTGGTATGGAAGAATTCCTACTATCAAATAATTCAAAGTGTTTGGAAGAAAATGCTATATAAGAAGAGATAAAGAAAAATTAGGAAAGTTTGATACAAGATCTTATGAAGGTATCTTCCTTGGATATTCTACAAGAAGGAAAGCTTACTGGTGCTACAAAAAGAGATTGAAGAAAATTATTGAAAGTGCAAATGTCAAAGTGGATGAAGACTTACAAATTAATTTTGTGGTGATAGATGGATATGAATCAGATGAGTCCTCTTGCAGAGAAAATGACAAAGATGAAGGTAAGGAGAAAGAAGTTCTGATTGATGAGGAAGAAGCTCCAGAATGGATTCATAAGACTCCTAAGTATGTGCAAAAGAATTATTTTGAGGATTAGGTTATTGGTAAAAAAATAAGGGTGTGTTGATAAGAAGAAAAGCCGCTGAAGAATAAGTAAATCTATGTTTACTCTCTAAAGTTGAACCTAAAACAATGGTTGAAGCATTCAAGGATGAGTATTGGATCAAGGCTATGGAAGAAGAACCAATGCAAATTGAGAAGAATCAAACTTGGGAACTTGTCCCAAGACTAAAAAACAAGAATGTGATTGGAACTAAGTGGGTATTTCAAAACAAATTGAATGAGAATGGAGAAGTTGTAAGAAACAAGGCAAGACTTGTGTGTAAGGGCTACTTAAAATTATAAGGAATAGATTTTGAGTAGATTTTTACTTTGGTGGAAAGAATGGAAGCTATCAAGATGTTTTTGGATTTTGTAGCATTGTGTCGCCAAAAAATGTATAGTTGACATTTTTGTGCTCACTTGAGTCTTTCTTGTGGAATTTGACTTAATTTTTCCTAGATTTAATGTTGTAATGTGGTCAATATGTTCACATTAGGTCTTGGACCCTTGTGAATCATTAAGATTTCTAGGTTGTCTTGTAAAGGTGTTGTGAAGTGTTGTAACCCATTTTCACACTTTTCTAGGACCCTTTCATTATAATTAACTTAGATACCTCCTTTTCATCACTTACCAAGTCTTATTTCAAAGTGTTGTAACCCACTTTTAGGCTTTTCTAGAATTGTCTTCACTAATTCAACCCTTTCTCATGTTTAAATGACCCCTTAATCACTTTTCAGCGTTTTTAAGTGTGTTTTTGAGGATATTCCTATTGGAAAACATTTAATGCCCTGCAATTGATGACACCCACTTAATTTTCTTAAGTGGGACTAAGTCGCCAATAGGGAGACTTAGTCCTTTTTGGCACAAAACTCAAAATTATTTCAATTTTGTGGTAGGATTTTGTCCTCTAACCATTGAGGTCGGCTTGTGATGTGTTATTTTCAGCAAATTTAGTAAGAACAAGTATAAATAAGGATTTTTCTCCTCATTTTACATCTCCTCCTATCTACTACAATCTTCTAATCTCTTTCACTCATTAAGCATTCAAGAATTTAGGCATTCTAAGCATAATCAAGTCATCCATTGGAGCACTTCATTGCATATCTTCAAATTTTCAACATCAAGGGTTTGATAAGTCTATGAAACTGAATGTTGTTTATTTATCATTATCTTTCCATTTCGTTTCATTATCAAGGGTTTGATTACCAAAGTGGGATTTGACCAAGGAAAATCCCTATACTCTAACCCTTAGCCATTTTCCCCTCTTTGCATGTGTTTGCAGACTTTTTATGTAGGTTTGTCAATACAATAGGTGTTGAAAAGTGGTCAAGAAGTCTTTAAAGTCAATAAAGTCAACACAACCCTAATTCAATCTTGGAGAGACTTTTTATCCTGTTTTCTGCAGAATCAAGTACGAACACCTGTTAGAAAAGCAAGTGCAGATCCGAGGCTACAAGATTCTATCCTGAGATTCCTGAAATCTACAGGAGGACTAAGTCACCACTAGTGGTGGATTAGTCTTGCTTTTGGGCCTGAAAAGTGGTTTATGCATTTTTGGATACCCATTTGGTAGATTCTTATTTCGACAAGTTTTCCCAAAACTGGGACTAAGTCACCCAACCTAGCATAAGAGTCCCAGTCAACATTTCAAGTCATTTTTTTAGGATTCCAGAATCTCCCAGCATCAAGTTTTAGATTCTAGGTGCATTGAGCTCTAATTTTTCTAAGTTATTTCATCATTTACTTGCATTTTTAGGCATTTTGCATATCACAATGTGTTTTCTATCACTTTGCATTTCTTAGGTTTAGCATCATTAGATCAATTTCTTTTCAGATCAGTGCATTAGTACATCATAATTAGACATAATACATCTCACTTGCATTAACTTTGAGTGTTGAAATTTGCATTTTGGATCCCACATTTCTCACCTTTCTCCTTTTAGGTGAAAAACCCTAGAAGGAGCTAAGGCCAAGTGTGGGCAACCCAAATTTAGTGTCCACATTTTGGTGAACCTAAATTTTGAACATATTTACTTTTGATTTTAAGTGCATCCTAGGTTTCATTTGCATTGCATGTTGCATTGGTTAAATTGTATTCTAGGGTTTTCTAAATTGCATTAGTAAAAAGCTCAAATAGCTTGCATTTTTGCATCTTTTCTACATTGACAATAAAAAAATTCTGCATTTTCATACTGTAATTGCATCTATTGCATCTAAAAGACATAGAATTATGTTTAAAATTTCTGAAAAATCACAAAAAAATCATTAGTGGGACTAAATCGCCACATTGGGCAACTTAGTTCTCTTGCACATTTTGCATTGCATTTTTTGGAATTTTCTAGGTATTTCCTGCATCTTTGTTTTCTATTATTGCACTCTGTCATACTTTCCAGATTTGTTGTTTATTGATTTTTGTTCATTATGGCCTTTTTCTTTAATAAGTTTTGGAATTCATTAAAATCTTTAGTGGACATGTCAAATTGTGCCTTTGGCTGTGATCCTAATGACCTTGAGCTTCCTCATGCTTCTTCAACTCCTAATGAATTTCCACCTCGTTCTATTGAAATCATTGGAGAAGATGATGATAACATGAATAAGTTCTTAAATGAATGCCTTGACAACCTTGAAGCCAATGTAGCCTTTTACCCATCCATGAAGTCACAAGATCTTCCTACTATTGCACCCCTTGACACATTTGGTTATCTTTATCCTGAAATGAATGAAGTACCTAAGTTCCCTCCAATAGGTGGACCTAGTTCCTCTAAAGAAGCCACTCCCCAACCATTTTAGGATAACAAAGTTACAAACACACTAATCAACCTTGAAGAAACATATGGCAAGGGTTTTACTATCTTAAGCAAACAAGGATGCAACACAACAATTGAACATGACATTCACCAACTTTTAGAACAAGAACCAATTAATGAAAATACAATAGGGCTAGGATATCAAGATCCTCCTCATGATAACAAGCCTCCTTTTGAATATTAGAGACTTTGTGACAATGGTATGGTGATATTTGATAGCCCTCGTGACTTGAATGCCCTTCTTCCAAAAGAACAAACCTTACATGATTCCACTAACAAGGATGTTGGGATCCTCATGGGTCCTCTTCCTCCTTCCATCCATGAAAAAGGTGAATCCAGTAAATGAAAATGACCTTAAAAATTGAAAAAACTCAAGTTTCCTCTCCATCCACCACCTGAATGTGAAAGGAAACTCCAAATTATTTTAAATAGAGGTCTCATTCTATTACCACCTATGAATAGGTTGGTAATTCATCCTAAAGATTCAAATATACCTTGTTGAAAATATTATTGTGTTCTTGGTTACTGATTGATGAATGTTGGACATTGAAGGACATACTGAGTAAGTATCACTTCACTGATACTGACTGTTATCCTATCATCCCATAAGTACCCTATATCCTTATCATGCAATAGTTGTAGAATTTTCCCATTCTCACTATTGCATGGTCCTTCCCATCATCCATCTTGGCTCATTCTTTCCTTACAATCAGTGGGGGCATGACGTTGTTAGCCTTGACCTCATAATGTATTTGTCCTTGTCCCTTCGATACATTATTCATCTCCCACTTATACCCATTGAGATTGGAAGGTGGATGACTTGTTTGCTACGTCACTTACATTTTCATTACTAGTGGCCCTCTTACATTTTCCTTTTTATTTTTTGATTATATGTGTGTATCATGCTTCCCTGTACTATGTGTTTGATTATTCTCTCCATCTTTGTGCACTTCCTCTATTTGTACCTCTATTCTTCTATATATTGTACATCACTTTTTCTTTTTATCTTTTTTATGTGTTTTTCCTTTTTGGGATGACAGCCAGGAGATCTACTTCCCCCAGTGTCTCTTCCCAAGACATTGATCCTAGTGCTGTCCTTTTTACCTTTTCTTTTTTTCCTTTGTTTTGTGTGTTTCATTTTGGGGATGACACAGCGTTGAGATGCCCTATGTCTTTTCCATGTTGACCCAATTGGTCCCTTTTCCTTTTCCTTTGTATTTTCTTGTGTTTTTTCTTTTGGGGATGATGCAAGGCATTCAAACCAAAATGTCTCCTTCATGTTGACCCAAAATCTTTTCCTTTTCTTTCTCCTTTTCATTTTCTTTTCGCTTGTGTTTCTCCTTTTGGGGACGATGCAAAGCATTGAGACCGAAATGTCTCTTCCATGTTGACCCAAAATGGAATTTATTTTTTTCTTTTTTTTTCCACTCTCTTTGTGTCATTCTTCTAGTTCTATGTGTATTTGGGGAATGATTACAATTTTGAGCTCTTTCATAAAAACCTTGTAGCAATGAACATATTGA
>VDFB02000007.1:91963074-92063625 GCA_007258455.2 Sequoia sempervirens | reverse complement strand
TTGTTGGTTTCAGCATGCCACTTCCTCCTTGCTGTCATATTTTGGAACCCAGCCATGCCTTATAGTTAGAGCATCCTCACATTTCAATTTTGGGGCAACATTGAGGTATTTCTTTTGTGGTTCTTGAATCCCTTTAATTTCTAGTACTATTGAATGCAATTTAGCTTGGGAATGGAAGCTTTGTATTTCCTTATGGCATAATTATTCCTCTGTTCCTTTTTATGAATACTTTGGGGATATTAATGCTTGTTTTGGATTCAAATTTCTGCCCTGAAGTTTTTCTTATGGCAGATTTTGTCCATGCCAATGAATCTAAAATGGGTTGCTGGAAAAATAGATTTATGGGCACTTTCATTTCATTTCTTTTTTTACCCAACTTGTTAAAAGATAAGTTTTTCTTTGCTACTTTTTACCCACCTGTTAAAAATGAAAAATAAAGGTGGATTCCATGTAGAAATGCCCAAATATCAACTAGGTATTTGACAGATTTTAATTATGGGCACTTTCATTTTTGGTCAAATTTGTGCCTACTTGTTAAAATGACATTTTTCTTTGCTGATCTTTAACCGCCTATTTAAAATATAAAATAAAATTGGATTCCATGTAAAAATGTTGAAATATGAATTGGGTCTTTGTCCGATTTTTAATTTGGGCACTTTCATTTTTCATGTTTTTGCCCAGCCATGCATAAAATGACTTTTTTCTGAACAACACCTTATTCTGGGTCATAAAATTAAAAATTAAAGGTGAAATCCAACTAGAAACATTGAAATATGAACTGGGTCATTGTCCGATTTTTAATTTGGGCACTTTGAATTTTTATGTGATTTCTATGCCTCTTTCTCATGCATTTGAACAACAGTTGAAACTGTGTTTTGTGCCACTACCACTTAGGAGATTTGATCTGATTTAAAATATATTTTGTGGGATTATTTAATGAGGTTGATATCAATTATATAATTGGTTTCTTTTATGAAGTAATGGTGAATGTTTGAATGTATTTGATCTGCTTGTGAGTGTATGAGATCAGTTGTTTGAATGATTTCACAACAATGTTTGCTTGGCTGTGTTAAACGGTTTCAATGATAGTTTTAGTGGCTTTTTCATTGTTTCATATTTTATTTGGGTTCCTCATTTGGTTAAGTGAGATGGAGTAAAACAATTATAAGATAATGAGTCCTCATGCATGGCCTTGAGCGCTTGTAAAGACTAAGGATGCACTCAAGATGGCCTATCTGTCTATAGGGAATTGATTTGGGCATGATTGAGTCTCCTCATTTGTATGAGAGTTGTATTTGATTCTATGTGGTGCCATCCCTTAGAGCACTTATGACATTTCCATAGTTTAACCTCCGGTATCTATAAATGTGAATTTGTGGTTGTGCAAATATTTGTTGTGATATTGGACTTAATGCATTGTATTCCATGTTTGCTCCGTGTTTGATGTGAGTGTTCACCATATGTTACCCTTGCCTTGTTATTTTTTTTTGGGCCTTGTGACTACCTCTGAGCACAGTGGGGTGGTTTCTTTTGAGTCCACATGGTAGGGAGGCGTTGCCACTGCCATTAGGGACTGGTGTACAAGTTTTTGGAGCATCAATTGGAGGTGTTTCTTTCTTGTGCTATTTTATCAGTTGGTATATCTTATTCATGGCTATGACTTTGTACTCATGTATATTCCTTTATGTGTATATTTTACTCTCTTGAGAAAGAAGATGTAATCATATAATTTAATGAGAAGAAATGTTATGTTTTATATTTGTCTTATGGGTTTCGGTGTTGGTATCAAACTTGCTTGTATTATGATGATCTTTATGTTGTTCTAACTCCTCTATTATTTGTCCTTGATGAAAAAGTCACAAATGAATAATTGATGGTCCTCATATACTTACATTGAATAATTGATGCACCTTATTGATGGAATTCATGGTATGTTGGTCATGATTCAGAAGGTTACATAATCTTGAGGCTACTTCACTTTCAGATATTCATTTGCAGATGTTTATGATGATTCAAGTGTTTCATGTAGATATTACTCATGCAGTTTAGATTTATGAATGCAATATATCTTTAGATGGTTATGGTTCTGATAGTGTTGATAAGGCTTGGTACAGGTTATTCAGATGGTGTTCATTGTGATAGGGCATGCATTTTCTTCAAATTTATATGTCATTGTTATCTTGACGGGTCATTCAGGTTGATCATGGTTCATTTATAGGATCTTCATGCTTGTTCCCATTCAGGATGATCATTTGTAGATGGTTTTGACTATATTGGACTGACAATGCTTTTCAGTTTGACAGATGGTTTCATTGTCACGATGGTTCTTTATTACTGCATACCATAGGTATATATGACTTATTATCATTACAAGTCTCAAGTATTTTTTTGATTGATCACTTTTAGTTTGTGGTATTTTACGTTGTCTTTACATGATATTTGAATGGCACATCTTTTTCTCCGCTCAAAACAAAAAATTTATTACTTGGTTTCATTGTGGTCAATCACTTTGTAAAGTGATTTTGGATTAAGTAGAATTATTTGATAATTGATCATTTTGCATCAAAATTTGATATGGTTATAAGGTTCATGGTTTATAGTTGATAACCATTGGCATATACTTTTGGAAAGGTATTTATACCAAGTTTAACTTGGTCAACATCTTTTTTTTTATAAAGATTTATTTGCTTTATACTCCAAAGGAGTATCAAATATGCTAAGCAAGTGATATGAGATATTTTATTATTCAAAGGAGTCTCCAATTATCAATACCTTCTCTTTTTGCATATGATATTTGTTTATCATCGGGCATGTTAATATTTTTGGGATCGGCATCTAAATGGAATCAAACCCTATAGGGTTTCCCTAAGCTTTCATTTGTGGTGATAGTCAAAATTTTTGAAATCTTGAACATGGAACAATGTCTATTAGATGTTTAAAATGTATCGATTAATTTTCTTTTAACTGTGGGTAAAGGTATTTGGAAATAACCTTTGGCAGCGACAACTTAGAAAAAAATGTGGAGGCAATCATAATGTTGGCATTTGTGGTAAATGGTATAAGACATCAGATTCTGAATTCATTATGATGTTTCATTGAGGACTTGAAATTTCATTATGATATTGAAAAGTCATCGAATGAATTGGTGAAAGAATAGGGAAAAATGATATTGCATTTTTATTATTTATGGGTTTGAAACCCTAGCCATGCCGCCGCCATGAAGGAAGTGTAACTGCTGATTTTCATTGCATTGCTGGCTATAACAACATGAACATGAAGCAAATATCAGTGTTTAAACCATGAAGGTTTGGTTTTCAGTTTATTAGTTTCGCTGGCTAGAGAGCCGAGAAGATTACGGAAGAGATTCTATAGTACTTCAACCGTGGATTTAATAAATACATGCGACAGATTTTCCACTGTTTTTATTCTATTTCGCACAAAGATATTCATTAATCCTATCTCTCATTATTGAAGTTTTTTGAAGGGTATTCAAATTCATGCTTGGTCTAAAATATTTCCATCATTTGATGTTTACATTTAGAAAATATCAGTTATTTGTTTTATTGCTCGAATCATAAAAGGTATAAGCATTTTTTGTGTGTCATAAGTTAACGCATTTCAGTTCTGGTGAAATAAATCATGGCCTGACAAAATAATGAAGATTTGTGACTTCTAGTTGCTGGGTAGTCGTGCATTTGAAAAATCTGTATCGGTTTCATTGAGGACTCATTTCATTCAGCCCCAAAAGCGATGGTATCACTCCAGGCTTTTAGCCGGATTCCTTGCAATATTTGACTGAATGAAGAAATGATAAAACACTGTTTTCCTTCACTTCTTTCGAGGTTTGACAACTATTATATACAGTTTAGAAAAGGAATTCCCCGATTTCTCTACAGGTTAAGACCCATAGGCGTTACTAGAGGATATTCTTTCTGACTTAATCATTATTCTCTAAAGGCTCCATTTTTCTAAAAAATAAATTATAGGGTTTTCAGTTCGCTTGACATAAATTCTAAGTTATAATTAAGCGGTCTATATTTGAAAATATATATATATATATATATATATATATATAAGGTGTACCTCTCTCGTAGTTATTCACACGTGAGGTTGATGTGAGGTTATTCTGTGATATCATAACTTTCTATTGTATCAAAAATGAAATTGTGAAAAAGCTTTGTTATAAATTTTTTGAAAACATGATGCAGAGTAATATTATAAAAACCTTGTTTATTTAATATTTTAAGGATTCATGTTGAATCTTTAGGGTGACTCTCAATACTTGACTCTTGAATTTATTTACTAAAAAAAACCTAGATTGCTTGAAAATGACCTAAAAACTTATATTTATAGGCATTAATACCTAATTGTCAATTAATTAGACTTAAAATGATGATAGATTTTTGGCACCAACTTGCTTTCTAGCTCTCCTAGGATTTTTCACCTAGAAAGAGAAAGATGGGCCAAAAATGCTCATGTTGATGACATCAATTTTTTTGTTAGTGTATGATGTTGTAGATAAATGATCCCATTCATACTCATTGGAATCTGTTTCAGACCCATCCCTCATTTGCAAAATCCTTTCTACCACTTTCTGAGTTACTTCTTCTCTTGATTCCCCTATATAGCCTAATCCTGTTTTGTCTTTAGGATGAAGTGTTAGAGGTTGAATAGGTTTTATAATACCATATTTTCTCTTGCCAATTGGTCCTTTCCCTTCATAGCCCATTTTCTCTAAGATAGCCTTTCCTTTTCCACACTGATCTATCCTTATGCTAATATTTGTTGATGTTGAAGCTTCTTCATCTTTGTAGAGCCAATTTAGAATGGACTTGTCTTCTGATTCATCTTCTAGAGTTCCTGATTTTACAAACCTTTCATCCAAAACCATGATGGGTTGTGATGATCATCGTGTGTTTGTTGTGGGTTGTCCATATTATTTTGGAGATGTCAACAATTGTGAAAGACACAAAGATTGCTCAATGGAATATTCTCCCAATCCTTTGTCCTTTAACTGGATCTTGTTTGTAAATTGCTATGATAGAGTATTCAGGGGATCGTTGTTGTTTGATAAAGTTGAGTCAACAATAGTTGTTTCCTTTGTCTAGTCTTTTTTCTTGACCCATTTGGATGTAGAATTGAGTTTCTTTTCACCACTAGATGAAGTAGATGTGCTAGTTTCTCTATTGTGGGGTACCAACGTGTCTTGATTTTCCTTAAGCATGCTACAAGTCTGGGGATTATTGTTGTTTGCTAAAATTATGACCTCTTGTCCATTGATAGGAAATTTCAAACATTTATGATATGTCGAAGGTATTGCTTACATCTCATGGATCCATGGACGTCCCAAGAGTATGTTATATGTTAGCTCCTTGTCTAACACTTGGAAACCAATATTTTTGACAATCGGTCTTCCTTGAATTCGTAGTACAATCAGCCCCTTAAAAGACCTTTCCTCTTCATCATATGCTTTTATTGTTACCTTTCTTTTGGTATCAATGGCATTGTCGAAATAGCATAGTGCATGAATTATCTTTAAAGTACAAATATTTAATCTAGCTCTACCATCTTTAAAGTATAGATTAGAACCTCTATATGTAAGGCCGCATTATGTGGGTGATTTAGTGGCACATCATCTTGTTCGGAGAATGACAGACAATGAGGTGTGGTTAGGTGTCCCACCATAGCTTGAAATTGATAGACATCCAAATTATTGGGTACTGTAGTGGCCACTAGAGCCTATTCTGGAACCTCCTTATGTGATGGTGATATTTTAAGAAGTTCTAGTATGGATATATGTGCTGGTATCTTTTGTAGTTGATCACAATGTTGTATTGATTTGAAGGGGAGTAGTGTTTTTAGATGAAACTCCTTTCAGTATCACTTTGGACTACCCCCTTGTCATTACATTGACCAGTTGATAGTCTTGTGTTTCCCTAATTTTTAGGACATTGATTTGGTTGTCAGATGTGTTTATGTTTGGTATCACGTTTAGGGATTCAATATCATTGATGGTTGTGTTATCCATTTGATTATCAATGACATTATCTTTCTCAACCTCAGAAGTGAAAAGAATGGTGGTGTCATAGGTATAGTTTATACTTTTTCCTTTACTGTTTGAAGAAGATTCTCCTTTTTTCGTAGTTGGGTAAAGGATTTGTAAACGCACTGTGATCATTGTTTGTTTGATGTCCTTCAAAAAACACCTTCTTTGCTTCAATAAAGTCTTGTATCATATGTTTTAATTGCATACAGTCATTTGTTTTATGTCCTTTATTTTTATGAAAGATGCAATAGTCAACATCATTCCGCCAAGATGGTTTTACTTTCAACTCCCAATTTCTTGCTTCTAGCAGAGTAATAAGTCTATTTGCAATAAGCTCTCTCATTGTTGATTCCAAATTTTGTCCTAATGGTGTAAATCTCCACCGATTGGATTGTCTTTGATATGATGGTGGTCAAGATTCTCCATTATTTGGGTTATTGTTTTGAGTGGTACCTTGATTGTTGTTTTGGTTTTCATTTTGATTTGTTTTCACAGTTGTTGTCATCAAATTGAATATTGGTTTTGTATTTTGCGTGTTAGTTGTAGCATCATTGTTTCCAATATTTCTGTTTTTCTACCAAAATTTAGGCTTGTCATTGTTTCCATAATGATTTGAGGAATTTGCATTGTTTGATGTGTCATTGTAGTGTTTAATCACTCCTCTTTTGACTAAGGCTTCTTTAATTTTAAGCCCATTCTCAATCACCTTTTCAAATGTTGGGGGACATTGTAGTTCCAGTCTATAACTCATGTCATCATTTAAGTTGTCAATAAATAATTCAATCTTTTCCTCTTTAGGTATAGATTGAGGATATCTAGAGAACAAATTTTTCCAACGTTGTAAGAATGATAGGAATGTCTCTCCCTTCTTTTGTTTCATGTTGTATAAATCTTTTATGGTTACATCATGTTGAATGTTGAAGGAGAACTGTGTGATAAATCTATTGACTAGTTCTTCAAAGGATCAAATTCCAGGTTGTAATTTGGAGAACCATTCCATACAGTGTGCTCCTAAACTTCTAGGAAACAATTCCTCATTAGGTAAGCGTATTCCTGTGCAAACTCTAAACTCATTGTTTTGAATTCCCTTACATGGTCAATTGGATTTGTTTTGCCATTGTACTTGTCATATTTGGTGAATTCACAATGTCTTGGAAATGGTATCATGTCTACACTCGGATGAAAAGGGTAAGGAAAAATCTCCTGTAATGAGTACCTCTTCGTGGTTCCCTTTTGCATTTGACATGTTAAGGCAACCACTTGATTTGTGTTTTGTGTTGTGTGGTTCGATTTCAGCTGCTTTAGGTATTTCCTTTAGTTGATTGACATTGAAGCCTTTTGGAAGTTTGGTACCTAGCTCAACTAGCATCATAAGATGTTTTTCCATATCCTGTTCTAAAACCTTTTCCATGAATTTGTGGAAATTTGGATCCTGTTGTGTTGTGTTGAAATCTTCTTGGGTTATTTCATTTGGATCATTTTGTTGGAATCTATGAAAAGGGTTTTCTTCAGCCATGATGTTTGGTGTTTCAATTTCCTTTTCTCTAAGTTTCTATCTTTGTAACCTTGTTAAAATTGGCATACAAGTGTTTGTTTTTCTCACTAAACTTTGATCTTCTATGTTTGGATGAGTGTCAAATGGATTTTAACAAAGTCAAATAGGATGATATATCCTATTGATGAGACTAGGTTAAAAAATTTGATTATTATGTTTCGTTCCATGATGGTAGGATGATAATATCCTGATGAAGAAACTTAACCTAATAACCAAGATTTTGTGTTTGATTTGTGGACATTTTAAGGTTTGCAAGATCTAGGTTTTTAATTTGAAAACATTTGATTTGTATGATCTTATTTGTTTCAGGTTTAAGATACTATCGAGACTGTGGAAAATGTTTCTATCTGATAAAAAACTCGAGTTTCTGATGTCAGCAGTCTGATAGATGTTTCTAATAGCTCTCTATTTTCTTGTCCTGTGGATGCGCTATTACAGAGGGAAAAAGCACTAAAAAAACACTATATGTGCTAAAAGATATGGTAAAAGCACTGTCAAATAGGGTAGATGCGCTAAAATAGACAGTGTAAGTGCTAAAGTATTTGGTATTTTTGACACTTGTAAAATTTGTTGACAGATTGTAGATGTGTTATGATGTTTGTTAGATGCACTGAAATAGACTGTGTAAGCGTTAAAACAGACTGTGGATGGACTAATAAATAGGGTGCATTCGCTAAGACAAACTGTAGATGCGCTAAAGTATCTGGTATTTTTCTGACACTAATGGGTGTTTATGACATACTATAGATGCACTATTACAAAGGACAAAAGCACTAAAATAGACTCCTAATGCACTATTTCAGGACTTACCAGTGTTTGTTTGGTTTTTCTTAATGAAGGGACTAATTTTTTTTGGATGAAATCTGGGGTACTTTGACAGGGTACTCTTTTGCTGGTAGAATTCTGATTATGATAACAAGCCTAATGTTTTCAAATGTTTCCTCTATTGTATGAATTTATTTGGCCTATTAGAATAGGCTTGTGAATATAAGGGCTCTAAGGCATAATCATCAGTGTATCCCCTAGCAAAATCATGAAACCTATGGATGAAGGTTCTATGTTGAAGCAAGACAAGTTCCTACTTTGATATAAAAAAATTTCATCTTTCCAAAAGCTTCTTGTGACTAAATTATTTCTTTGGTTTCTTGACTCTTTTTGCAAGGGTTTTCTTGACCAAGTTTGTGTATTTCCAATCCCTAATCATGAATTTTCATAGATTGAATTGTTAAATTTTTGTGTTCTTTTGGATGATCTTTATCCAATTTAATAATTTGAAGACACAACAAGCAATTGTAGAACAGGTGTTTTTAAGTCCTAGAATCTAAACAATAAGTGTATGTTCAGGAACCACACATGGTCTTATTTTCAATAGTTTGTTAACAAAAATACACTTCAGACAGACTCACTCTTAAGGTCAAAAAGGTCATTGTTATACTCAACAACCCACATCTTAAAATTGTGTCGACTCACACAGCCGTGTCAACCCCTAGAGGGTGCCTGTGTTTTTTGTCTTTTCCAGAAACATACTCAAAGTTATATTTCTCGATCCCTTGAGCCAATGGTCCTTGGAAATTATATGGTGAGTTTCTTGGGGGTAGATTCTTCCCTCCCCTTGCACTGCGAGTATTACAATGTTTGGTTATTGACTCAACTAGATTCTAAACTATGGTTCATAGATAGGGTTTCTGTTCAAAGTGGAAAATAATAAACTCCCTCAGGATACCTCCCAATCTTTAGAAAAAATACTTTGGGGATGGTTATCTTGCACACTTCCGACAAATGTGGGTTTCCTCATATTCACTTTTATTTTATAGTGGGTTGGAAAACTTGGCTTTGGTTGTTCCCATTCAGGTCGTTCTCGTAGGGTGAGTAATTTTTCCCACTACGATAGGCCTTCTAAATGATTTAATAAAGCATTAAATGCATAAAAATAAAGGATGAGTTTGGTGTTTTGATCACCCAGTTAAGGGGAGAGCATATTCCTATCACCACACAATCACAGTAATCAATTGTTCAATTTTTAGAGACCAAACAACAATTTGCTATCTATGTGAAGATGTTGCTTCACAAAAGAAATGATGTCAATTTTAATCCCAAATATAAATGTATGGTGACTACCCTAGGATTGATATATTTTAAATCAAGTGACTTTCCTAGGATTGGTTCATTTTAGTCTAAATGTATCAATGAAATCTTTGGCTGCGGTTGTGTCAGATATAGACAACAATTACAAATTCACTATAATAGAGGTTATAAGTGCCACTTAAGTGCTCAGATGCACTGTAGAAATTTTTGGAAGTGCTATAGAATTTTTTAGAAGCACTGTAGAATTCGTCAGATGCACTAAAATAGATTTGAACATGAACAGTCAGACTTTGTTGAAAGCTTTTGGTCGAAGCACTAAAACAGTCTTCAAAAGCGCTATAGTTTTTTTCAGAAGCATTAAAACAGTCATAAGCGCTATAGTTTGTGTTGGATGCACTACAAAATATTTTGATCATGCTAAAAGAAACACGCTAGGATCCTCTACAAACACTTTTCAGAAAAAAAAATGTTAAAACATGGGGTTAGGCCCCACATTGGACGCCAAAATGTAAGTGTGAAATAAGTAAATAAGTAAAACAAACTAAAAACACTTCTTAATGAAACATTATATCAAGATTTAACAACAATTAACTAATTTAAAGCACATAAAACTCTTGAAAGCATCTCATTGTTTCCTATCTCCAAAGATTTATTAAATCATAGAAGACTCAAATTTGGTAAGCACTGTGACTATTAAAATGCCAATCTAGAGAATGGAATGATGCTAAATGCAATGATCTACTTCTATATGGTGATAAATGATATTGATACTACTGTAATCTATGCTAACATGAAACTTGATGGATGGAAGCTATAGTAATCTAAGATGCAACCATGATTATGATTCTACTGATGCTATGATTGCTATGATTGCTAAGATGATATTGCTATTGCTATGATTGCTTGATTGCTATTCCTTTATAGTAAGTTTGCACAAAGTTGGGATCCATTCTTTGCTTCAGAAGGCTGTATTTATAGATTTAGGACAACACATTTGCAAAGAGGCAGCACAACAAAGGCTTGGATTTGATCTGGAGGATTGAATGGTGAGAGATGAAGAAGTTTGAGCTGATGAAGGGAATGGTTTCTCTCCATGAAAACATCAGGCCAAATGATAGGAAGAATCAGAGGAAGGAAATTGAGAGATTGATTCCAATTTGTCTCTAAAGCTTTCCCATGAATGCCAGTTGAAATAAATTGGATATTTGATTTCTAATTTGGTAGGTGAGTGAATAAAGGAAATTTGATTTTATGCCTTTATTTGAATAATTTATGGTTTATTCAAATTAGTAAAAGGGAATAAATAATTTAATAAAACAAATTATAGAATTTGTTTATTAAATAAATATAGAAGGGATATGATAATTAAACAACAAAGTATTTAACCTTGTTTAATTAATTAAGACTAAATGATGTGATAATTAAATAACACAAACTATTGAAGTTGTATATTTAATTAAAATTGAAGAATAGGAGAATGGACTATAAATAAATATTTCTATTTATTTATTAAGTAGATGAATTAATTATGACAATTAAATAAAACAAAGTGAAATCAATTTATTTAATTAAGACAAAAATAATAGAATAAAGATTAAAGAATTTAAGATGAACTATAAATAAATATTTCTATTTATTTAATAGTGGATGAAATAAAGGTCAATTAATCAAATAAATCATATTTAATTAATTATATTCTCCAGATCATTTTTAGGTGTATACAAAGACTACTTTTAAGGTTGGAAAATTAGAGAAGATCGAGGAATTAGATCAAGAAGATCTTGATGATGTAGAAGAAAATTTTGTGAGGAGAATAAAAAAGGGTACTGGTAAGCACAAAGGTAAGTTACCTTTCAAATGTTTCAGTTGTGGTAAGATAGGTCATTATGCTTCAAGATGTCCAAATAGAGCTTTGAATGACAAGAACAAAGGAAAAAAAAGTAAAACAATTAAGAAAAGTTTTTACGTTAGAGAAGATGATAGTATACCTAATGATGAATCTGATTATGGGGGTGATGGGGATAGTGAATGCTTGTTTATGGATATGAAAGTTGAATCTAATTCTTCTAACTCTAAGAAATTTGTGAAGGAAAGTGATATGAAAATAGGTCACAATGCTATGGTGACTGCTCTTCATGTTAGAAAGAAGAACTACTGGATTATTGATAGTGGATGCTCAAATCATATGACCAATGGAAAAAGTAAGTTTTTTAAACTTGAGAAATATGAAGGAGGTCTAGTCAATTTTGGAGATGATACATCTACTAAGATATGTGGAAAAGGTTCTATCATTTTTTATGGAAAGAATAATACAGATGATGTTCTTTATGTTAAGGGTTTGAGACATAACCTCTTGAGTGTTGAAAAAATGTGTAGCAAAGGATATAATCTTATGTTTCAGGATGATGGATGTGCGACTAGAAAAGGCTCCAGAACTATGGTTGCTACTGGAAGAAGGACAAATGGAAATTTTTATCAACTTAAAGGTGTTGATGGTTATTTCTTTATAATCTAGATTAATGAAAGTTGGCTATGGCATAGAAGGATGTGTCATGGTAATTTTGATAGCCTAGTGAGGATCAGTTTAGTTCAAGCCGTGAGATATTTTCCAAGGATTACAAAGCCCATTAATACTATTTGCAAGGAATGTCAAATTGAGAAGTAAGCAAGAAGAAGTTTCAAATTCAAAGAACAATCTACTACCAAACTATTGGAGCTGGTGCATACATACCTTTGTGGTCTTACCAGAGTAAGAAGTCTTCAAGGTGACATGTATTTCATGCTATTGATTAATGATTATTCTAGAATGACATGGGTTACTTTTCTCAAAGAAAAATTAGAAGCTCTAGATAATTTCAAAGAATTGAAAGTTATGGTTGAGAATGAAATGGATATGAAAATCAAGTGTTTGAGGTTTGAAAGAGGTGGAGAGTTCACCTCTAATGAGTTTAATAGTTTTTGTGAGAATCATAGGATAAAGAGGAATTTACCTACCCCTATGACTCCTCAGTAGAATGGAGTGGTTGAAAGAAAGAATACGACTGTCCAGGAAGTTGTAAGAACAATGATGAAAGAGGCAAACCTACCAGAAGTCTACTAGAGAGAAGAAATTCATATTGCTATCTACATTCCTAATAGAGTTCAAGCAAGAGAAAACAATGCAAAGAATCCCTATGAGTTGTGGTATGGAAGAATTCCTACTATCAAATAATTCAAAGTGTTTGGAAGAAAATGCTATATAAGAAGAGATAAAGAAAAATTAGGAAAGTTTGATACAAGATCTTATGAAGGTATCTTCCTTGGATATTCTACAAGAAGGAAAGCTTACTGGTGCTACAAAAAGAGATTGAAGAAAATTATTGAAAGTGCAAATGTCAAAGTGGATGAAGACTTACAAATTAATTTTGTGGTGATAGATGGATATGAATCAGATGAGTCCTCTTGCAGAGAAAATGACAAAGATGAAGGTAAGGAGAAAGAAGTTCTGATTGATGAGGAAGAAGCTCCAGAATGGATTCATAAGACTCCTAAGTATGTGCAAAAGAATTATTTTGAGGATTAGGTTATTGGTAAAAAAATAAGGGTGTGTTGATAAGAAGAAAAGCCGCTGAAGAATAAGTAAATCTATGTTTACTCTCTAAAGTTGAACCTAAAACAATGGTTGAAGCATTCAAGGATGAGTATTGGATCAAGGCTATGGAAGAAGAACCAATGCAAATTGAGAAGAATCAAACTTGGGAACTTGTCCCAAGACTAAAAAACAAGAATGTGATTGGAACTAAGTGGGTATTTCAAAACAAATTGAATGAGAATGGAGAAGTTGTAAGAAACAAGGCAAGACTTGTGTGTAAGGGCTACTTAAAATTATAAGGAATAGATTTTGAGTAGATTTTTACTTTGGTGGAAAGAATGGAAGCTATCAAGATGTTTTTGGATTTTGTAGCATTGTGTCGCCAAAAAATGTATAGTTGACATTTTTGTGCTCACTTGAGTCTTTCTTGTGGAATTTGACTTAATTTTTCCTAGATTTAATGTTGTAATGTGGTCAATATGTTCACATTAGGTCTTGGACCCTTGTGAATCATTAAGATTTCTAGGTTGTCTTGTAAAGGTGTTGTGAAGTGTTGTAACCCATTTTCACACTTTTCTAGGACCCTTTCATTATAATTAACTTAGATACCTCCTTTTCATCACTTACCAAGTCTTATTTCAAAGTGTTGTAACCCACTTTTAGGCTTTTCTAGAATTGTCTTCACTAATTCAACCCTTTCTCATGTTTAAATGACCCCTTAATCACTTTTCAGCGTTTTTAAGTGTGTTTTTGAGGATATTCCTATTGGAAAACATTTAATGCCCTGCAATTGATGACACCCACTTAATTTTCTTAAGTGGGACTAAGTCGCCAATAGGGAGACTTAGTCCTTTTTGGCACAAAACTCAAAATTATTTCAATTTTGTGGTAGGATTTTGTCCTCTAACCATTGAGGTCGGCTTGTGATGTGTTATTTTCAGCAAATTTAGTAAGAACAAGTATAAATAAGGATTTTTCTCCTCATTTTACATCTCCTCCTATCTACTACAATCTTCTAATCTCTTTCACTCATTAAGCATTCAAGAATTTAGGCATTCTAAGCATAATCAAGTCATCCATTGGAGCACTTCATTGCATATCTTCAAATTTTCAACATCAAGGGTTTGATAAGTCTATGAAACTGAATGTTGTTTATTTATCATTATCTTTCCATTTCGTTTCATTATCAAGGGTTTGATTACCAAAGTGGGATTTGACCAAGGAAAATCCCTATACTCTAACCCTTAGCCATTTTCCCCTCTTTGCATGTGTTTGCAGACTTTTTATGTAGGTTTGTCAATACAATAGGTGTTGAAAAGTGGTCAAGAAGTCTTTAAAGTCAATAAAGTCAACACAACCCTAATTCAATCTTGGAGAGACTTTTTATCCTGTTTTCTGCAGAATCAAGTACGAACACCTGTTAGAAAAGCAAGTGCAGATCCGAGGCTACAAGATTCTATCCTGAGATTCCTGAAATCTACAGGAGGACTAAGTCACCACTAGTGGTGGATTAGTCTTGCTTTTGGGCCTGAAAAGTGGTTTATGCATTTTTGGATACCCATTTGGTAGATTCTTATTTCGACAAGTTTTCCCAAAACTGGGACTAAGTCACCCAACCTAGCATAAGAGTCCCAGTCAACATTTCAAGTCATTTTTTTAGGATTCCAGAATCTCCCAGCATCAAGTTTTAGATTCTAGGTGCATTGAGCTCTAATTTTTCTAAGTTATTTCATCATTTACTTGCATTTTTAGGCATTTTGCATATCACAATGTGTTTTCTATCACTTTGCATTTCTTAGGTTTAGCATCATTAGATCAATTTCTTTTCAGATCAGTGCATTAGTACATCATAATTAGACATAATACATCTCACTTGCATTAACTTTGAGTGTTGAAATTTGCATTTTGGATCCCACATTTCTCACCTTTCTCCTTTTAGGTGAAAAACCCTAGAAGGAGCTAAGGCCAAGTGTGGGCAACCCAAATTTAGTGTCCACATTTTGGTGAACCTAAATTTTGAACATATTTACTTTTGATTTTAAGTGCATCCTAGGTTTCATTTGCATTGCATGTTGCATTGGTTAAATTGTATTCTAGGGTTTTCTAAATTGCATTAGTAAAAAGCTCAAATAGCTTGCATTTTTGCATCTTTTCTACATTGACAATAAAAAAATTCTGCATTTTCATACTGTAATTGCATCTATTGCATCTAAAAGACATAGAATTATGTTTAAAATTTCTGAAAAATCACAAAAAAATCATTAGTGGGACTAAATCGCCACATTGGGCAACTTAGTTCTCTTGCACATTTTGCATTGCATTTTTTGGAATTTTCTAGGTATTTCCTGCATCTTTGTTTTCTATTATTGCACTCTGTCATACTTTCCAGATTTGTTGTTTATTGATTTTTGTTCATTATGGCCTTTTTCTTTAATAAGTTTTGGAATTCATTAAAATCTTTAGTGGACATGTCAAATTGTGCCTTTGGCTGTGATCCTAATGACCTTGAGCTTCCTCATGCTTCTTCAACTCCTAATGAATTTCCACCTCGTTCTATTGAAATCATTGGAGAAGATGATGATAACATGAATAAGTTCTTAAATGAATGCCTTGACAACCTTGAAGCCAATGTAGCCTTTTACCCATCCATGAAGTCACAAGATCTTCCTACTATTGCACCCCTTGACACATTTGGTTATCTTTATCCTGAAATGAATGAAGTACCTAAGTTCCCTCCAATAGGTGGACCTAGTTCCTCTAAAGAAGCCACTCCCCAACCATTTTAGGATAACAAAGTTACAAACACACTAATCAACCTTGAAGAAACATATGGCAAGGGTTTTACTATCTTAAGCAAACAAGGATGCAACACAACAATTGAACATGACATTCACCAACTTTTAGAACAAGAACCAATTAATGAAAATACAATAGGGCTAGGATATCAAGATCCTCCTCATGATAACAAGCCTCCTTTTGAATATTAGAGACTTTGTGACAATGGTATGGTGATATTTGATAGCCCTCGTGACTTGAATGCCCTTCTTCCAAAAGAACAAACCTTACATGATTCCACTAACAAGGATGTTGGGATCCTCATGGGTCCTCTTCCTCCTTCCATCCATGAAAAAGGTGAATCCAGTAAATGAAAATGACCTTAAAAATTGAAAAAACTCAAGTTTCCTCTCCATCCACCACCTGAATGTGAAAGGAAACTCCAAATTATTTTAAATAGAGGTCTCATTCTATTACCACCTATGAATAGGTTGGTAATTCATCCTAAAGATTCAAATATACCTTGTTGAAAATATTATTGTGTTCTTGGTTACTGATTGATGAATGTTGGACATTGAAGGACATACTGAGTAAGTATCACTTCACTGATACTGACTGTTATCCTATCATCCCATAAGTACCCTATATCCTTATCATGCAATAGTTGTAGAATTTTCCCATTCTCACTATTGCATGGTCCTTCCCATCATCCATCTTGGCTCATTCTTTCCTTACAATCAGTGGGGGCATGACGTTGTTAGCCTTGACCTCATAATGTATTTGTCCTTGTCCCTTCGATACATTATTCATCTCCCACTTATACCCATTGAGATTGGAAGGTGGATGACTTGTTTGCTACGTCACTTACATTTTCATTACTAGTGGCCCTCTTACATTTTCCTTTTTATTTTTTGATTATATGTGTGTATCATGCTTCCCTGTACTATGTGTTTGATTATTCTCTCCATCTTTGTGCACTTCCTCTATTTGTACCTCTATTCTTCTATATATTGTACATCACTTTTTCTTTTTATCTTTTTTATGTGTTTTTCCTTTTTGGGATGACACAAAGCGTAGAGACGCCCTATGTCTCTTCACATTGACCGAAAAGGTCCTTTACCTTTTCTTTTTTTCCTTTGTTTTGTGTGTTTCATTTTGGGGATGACACAGCGTTGAGATGCCCTATGTCTTTTCCATGTTGACCCAATTGGTCCCTTTTCCTTTTCCTTTGTATTTTCTTGTGTTTTTTCTTTTGGGGATGATGCAAGGCATTCAAACCAAAATGTCTCCTTCATGTTGACCCAAAATCTTTTCCTTTTCTTTCTCCTTTTCATTTTCTTTTCGCTTGTGTTTCTCCTTTTGGGGACGATGCAAAGCATTGAGACCGAAATGTCTCTTCCATGTTGACCCAAAATGGAATTTATTTTTTTCTTTTTTTTTCCACTCTCTTTGTGTCATTCTTCTAGTTCTATGTGTATTTGGGGAATGATTACAATTTTGAGCTCTTTCATAAAAACCTTGTAGCAATGAACATATTGACCCCGAATCTGGATAGATCCCTTATGTGTTTGGTGTTTTCCTTTTGGGGGTAACCCCTCTCTCTTTTATTGCCTTTCCTTCACATGACGTAGCCTTACTCAGAAACATATGACTTGGTATAGGGGCTTCCCAAGTTGGCTCTCATGTCTTGTTTCTTTTTTCTTTTTTCATTTCACTAATTTAAAGTAATTTCTCACATAACGATGTGTAGCAATTCCTTTAAAGTGACAACATACATTGGCATTATTTATTTACACTTGTCTTGTTCTTGGTTCTTAGTGCAGCCTTGTCACTTTGTACGATATGTTTATCACTTTGTGGATGACATTGGGTGTGATGTCCTTCATAAGTGTGATCTATCTTAGCATATTACATTCCTCTTGGTGGTCTGATGCAACACATTGCATCCCCTAAGTTGAGAATATTCTATTCTTTGATTGGTCCTCTCTTGGAGACATTAGACACAATATTCCCTAAGTTATAGACCTCACATAATCCTAACAAGACTCCTTTGAATTTTTTTTGCATTTTTTTTCATTTTTCATTTACATGGCCACCTTGCATAACACAACTTGCATGCCTGTGGTACCTTTGCATTTGTTCATGAGTTCTAAGCATACAAAGCTGTGCTTGTCTCATGAAGCATGAACGAACATTGTCTTTGTGGCACCTTATTAAAGTTATCAGGAGATATAACTTTAATATGGTTGAGTGGGAAGCCCATTCTGAGGAATGACTTTCCCTATAGCCACCTTTTGGGATTTCTCACCCCGCAGATGAACCAGAAGTTCTGTGGCCATAGAGTGAGTATATTTGGGATTTCTCACCCCACGGACAACCATAAGTTCTATGGCCCCAGAGTGAGTATACTTGGGCCTTCTCACCCAATGAACAGTTATGAGTCTCGTCGCCCCATAGTGAGTACACATTTCTTTTTCCAAATAAATAGCCTAGATATGATCCACAATGGGTTGGAAATACGATCAAAGCTTTCTTCCATTTCTTTTCATCATCATGTGTGTTCCTTTGTGCTTATGTTTGGTTTTTCCATGGGATCGTGATCCTGGGATCTTGATCATCCCTTTTTATTATTGTTGTCTCGCCTTACCAACATGTGTAGATTAGGATCCCTCTTGATGTGCATGTTGGGCTACTTTAGTGAGAGTTTGAAGCAAGTTCATCCTCTCACTAAAGTAGGGGATTAATGTGTCGCCAAAAAATGTATAGTTGACGTTTTTGTGCTCACTTGAGTCTTTCTTTTGGATTTTGGATTGATTTTTCCTAGATTTAATGTTGTAATGTGGTCAACATGTTCACATTAGGTCTTGTGCCCTTGTGAATCATTAAGACTTCTAGGTTGTCTTGTAAAGGTGTTGTGAAGTGTTGTAACCCACTTTCACACTTTTCTAGGACTCTTTCATTATAATTCACTTAAATACCTCCTTTATATCACTTACCAAGTCTTATTTCAAAGTGTTGTAACCCACTTTCATGCTTTTCTAGACTTGTCTTCACTAATTCAACCCTTTCTCATGTTTAAATGGCCCCTTAATGCACTTTTCGACTATTTTTAAGTGTGTTTTTGAGGATATTCCTATTGGAAAACATTTAATGCCCTATAATTCTCAACACCCACTTAATTTTATTAAGTAGGACTAAGTTTCCAATAGTGGCGACTTAGTCCTTTTTGGCACAAAACTCAAAATTATTTAAATTTTGTGGCTAGATTTTGTCCTCTAACCCTTGAGGTCGGCCCATGATGTGTTATTTTTGCAAAATTTAGTAAGAAAAAGTATAAATAAGGATTTTTATCCTCATTTTACATCTCCTCCTATCTTCTACAATCTTCTAATCTCTTGCACTCATTAAGCATTCAAACATTCAAGCATTTTAAGCATAATGAAGTCTTCCATTGGAGCACTTCATTGCATATCTTCATATTTTCAACATCAAGGGTTTGGTAGGTCTATGAAATTTCATGTTGTTTATTTATCATTCTCTTTCCATTTCATTTCATTATCAAGGGTTTGATAATAATACCAAAGTGGGATTTGACCAAGGCAAATCCCTATACTCTAAACCCTTAACCATTTTTCCCTCTTTACATGTGTGTTTGCAAATTTTTTATGCAGGTTTGTCAATGCAATAGGTGTTGAAAAGTGGTCAAGAATTCTTCAAATTAAATCAAGTAAATACAACCCTAATTCAAGCTTGGAGACTTTTTATCCTGTTTTCTGCAGAATCAAGTGTGGACACCTGTTAGAAAAGCAAGTGCAGATCTGAGGCTACAAGATTTTGTCCCGAGATTCCTAAAATCTACAAGAGGAATAAGTCACCACTAGTGGTGGATTAGTCCCACTTCCAGGCCTGAAAAGTGGTTTCTACATGTTTGGATACCCATTTGGAAGATTCCTATTCTGGCAATTTTTCCCGAAACTAGGACTAAGTCACCCAGCCTAGCATAAGTGTCCCAGTAAAAATTTCTATTATAATTTTTAGGATTATAGAATCTCCCAACATCAAGTTTTAGATTCCTGGTGCACCTCTCTAATTTTATTCAGTTATTTAATCATTTATTTGCATTTTTAGGCATTTTTGCATATCATAATGTGTTTTCTAGCACTTTGCATTTCTTACGTTCACCATTATTAGATCAATTTATTTTCAGATCAATGCATTAGTACATCATAATTAGACATAATACATCTCATTTGCATTATCTTTGAGTTTTGAAATTTTCATTTTGGATCCCACATTTCTCCCCTTTCTCCTTTTAGGTGGAAAACCCTAGAAGGAGCTAAGTCCAAGTGTGGGCAACCCAAAATTAATGTCCACAAGAATATAATGATTTCAAGGTTTATCAAATGGATGTGAAGTATTCTTTCTTCAATGGTGAATTAGAAGAAGAAGTATACATTGTAAAATGAGAAGGATTTTAGTTATGAAGAAAACTATATATGGTTTGTAGATTGAAAAATGCATTATATGGATTGAAGCAAACTCCCATAGCTTGGTATGCAAGGTTGGATAGGTACTTGATACAAAAAGGATTCAATAAAGGTATCAAAAATAGTAATATTTATTTTAAAGTGGAAAAATATCAAATATTTATTATGGTTGTGTATGTTGATGATATAATATTTATAGGAAATGAGGCTATGTGCAAGATATTTGTAGAAGAGATGCAAAAAGAGTTTGAGATGTCTATGTTTGGGGAGATGAATTTATTCCTTGGGCTTCAAAATAATTAGATAGAGAAAGGTATATTCATTTCACAATCAAATTATGTCAACGAAATGTTGAAGAAGTTTGGAATGAAAGATTCTAAGGGTATGTGCAGGATCATCATGGAAAAAACAGGTCCTTAAGTGGCAAAATTTTTAGAAAAATTAGAGTTAGGAAACTTGACGTAAAAATTTGAATAAGTTATCTATATTATTTTAAAAATATGTAAGAATAGAATTTGTAGAAAATTGAATGTAGTTTTTAAACTACTAGGTTTGTTTAAAAAAAAAAATCTATTTGGAGAAAATTTGAAATTTCAATGCAATAGTACTTAAATTCAGGGAAAAAATTAAGTAGGTGTCTATCTGACCACCCTAACCACAATAAAATGATAATATTTTTTATAAGATTTTAGATATAAGTAGAGGACTCATGTACCAATGTGATGCATATTTTTTCGTAATTTTTTTCCAAGTAAATAATTAGTTATGAATTTTTATTATAACTTTAAAAATATAAAACTCATATGTCGACCACCTTAATTTGGTCAAAACTTCATGAAATTAAATTTTTCTTTTTTTAATCCCATCTATTATGTGAAGCATAGAATGTGACTTGTGTTTTGGATTCAAAAAATGTGATATCATTTGAAAGCTATAGATGTTTTTCAATCATCCTGTCAATAAGGACTTTAATCATAATTCGAATAGAAAATGAATAATAAATACTTATTAAGTTCAAAGTAAATCATAATTTATATTGGTGGAAAGCTGAGAATATCCTTTTTAAAAAATCCTTTTCGTTTCATCAATTTTGGGTAAAAAAAAGTCGTCAACCACATACCCATTATATTGCCACTTTTTGGCCCATCATGATCCCGCACATACCCCTAAACCAGTGTGTACTCCTATGGTTACTAGTTGTAAGCTAAGTAAGAATGATGAATCTCCTAAGGTTGATCAGAGCAAGTATAGATCAATTATTGGAGGACTTCTATATCTAACTACTACTAGATTGGATATCACACATGTATTTTGTATTGTGACTAGACTTCAAGAAGATCCTATAGAGTCACATGTTGCAGTAGTGAATAGGATATTCAGATACTTGAAGGGAACTCTGGAACATGGTTTGTGTTATCTAAAGGATACCAATTTCTCTTTGAGTGCTTATACAAATACAAATTGGGCAAGATGTATTGATGACAAGAAAAGTACAAGTGGTGTTGCATTCTTTCTTGGATGCAGATTGGTGTCTTGGTTGAGCAAGAAGAAAGATTCAATATCTTTATCTACTACAAAGGAGAAATATATTGCAGCAAAATCTTGCTACACATAGGTGTTGTGGATGAGGAAAACTTTGAAGGATACCAAAGTTGTATATGATGAACCAATTTCTATATTTTGTGATAATACAATTGCTATTAACATTTCAAATAATCCAATGATGCACTCAAGGACAAAAAATATCTCAATCCGGTATCACTTTTTGAGAGAGAAGGTTGCCGAGAATGACGTGAAGCTTGAGTATGTGACTACAAAGGACCAAGTTCCTGATATATTCACTAAGGATACTTTCGAGTATGTCTAGGAGAAGTTAGGGGTTACTAGCCATCCTTTGAACTAGATGCATAAGGATATGCATCAATCCAATGGATTTCAAGATTCATTCCTTGCTCTAGAATGATGTTGGAGGCTACCTTTTGTGGGGAATAGGTGGTGCTTTGTTGGTTGTTTTAGTTAGGGGGAGTTAGTGTTGATGCAGGTTGGTGTTGTATTTTGTTAGATGTGTCAAAAGATATGTGCAATGGTTGCTAATTGGTACTATTTTTTGTGTGCTCCTAAAGGGGAGTATGTAGACTAGTAAAGAGAGAAAGTGTATATGTTCGATGTCAAAGGGGGAAATAGATGCAAATGTATTTCCCTTTTCCATTTATGTTGAAGGGGGAGAATGGAAGAAATGTGAAAATGATTAGTTAAGAAAAGGGGGAGAGAGAGAGAATTGACATGGAGCAGTGTGTTGGTGATCAGAGATGTTATATTTGTTGTTGATGGTTTTTCATATCATGTGTTACCATCAATTAAAAAGTGGGAGATTTTTGCACTATGTTGTCATTAGTTTTGTCATTGATGTCAAAATCTAGTGTGGTTATGATGAGAAGGTGTTTTTGGTGATGAGAAGATGTTGTTGATGCAACAGATTCACTTGGTTTTCAAGTGCTTTTGAGAAAATTTTAATAAAAAGTGTACACGGTGAAAGAGGTGTGTTTTGTACCATGTTCCACATTTATTAATTCTTGAAGATGTGCTTGTGTAGTTTGGATATGTTGGTTAGAAGTATTCAGAGGTACTATATCTAGAGTTCCAAGTTTTGGATAGTGTGGCAGTGGAAGATGTGTTTGACATTGTTTGGCTTGTGAAGAAGGTTTTCTGGGAGAAATCAAATTGCTCCACATTTCTCTGTGTTGAAGTTTCTTGTCTTGTGGATTTGGGAATGTGATAATATTGTCTGTATCTATCTCTTTTCTTGGATGGTGTTTATCTATTCTACAAGGTTTGATTCATGTGTTGTATCTCAATGGTAGTGTGATTAGTTGCATAGGATGTTAAAATGTTCACTTTTAGTTGGTTGCGCCAGTGGTTGTGAACAGTTAGTTGATGTTGGAATATTCTAGGATGATGTGTGATGTTTTTGATTAGGGGTAAAGAAAGTTTTGATGGGTCCCCAAAACCCATTACAATCTATTTGAAGGGATTTGTAACCCTTTCAAAGGAAGGAAAGCTACATAAAAGATAAAACAGATACAAAAAGCACCAGGAGTTAACAAGAAGACATAACTACACAAGCTGCTTCATAAAATGAGAGAGGGATAAGATCCCCACACAACTAGAATTTAAATAGGACCAAGACACCATAAGTGAAAATTTAACCCGCCTACACCAACTAGGCAACAACAACCATCTGCTTAAGAAAGAAATCACCGAAGTAGCTCCAACTCGCATCTGAACCAATAAAACAAGGGCAACCATAGTTCCCAATCAAAGCAATCATCCTGTTCAAATTCTCAACCTCAATATGAGAAGAGCAAGGTTGGCCAAGGAAGATAACATCCCCATACAATCATCTTTTTTTCAAGAACACCCCAATAATCTACTAACAATATCTTCCCAATATCACCTTTCCACCAAGGATGCCAACCCAACCTCCACCTCAAAAGGAAGGGGATCACCTCCAAAAGAGAGGATGAAATGAGACCCAAAACCTCCAAAAATTCCAATGTCCTCCTTAAAAATTCAACACCTCAATAAGAGCCAACATAAAGGAGAAGAACTACCAAGCAACATTACATCTACCAACTTCACCTCAATAGAAGAAGGATCCACCTCGAAAGGAATAGTGTCCCCCTCAATAGAAGACTCAATCTGTAGATCCCAATAGGAAGTGAAATCAGAAGGGAGGGAAAAAAAACATCCCAAGGTAGCCCAAGCATCAGATACAAGTTAGAGGAAGTAGGGAACTCATCAAACAAAGCACACAACTGGGCCCAAAGATAACACCATGAGCACAACCCAACTAGCCACAGAAAGATCACAATCTTCACACCAAAGATCCAAGCCCAAGGATATCATAAGAAAACTGGTCCTAAGAAGGAAAAGGGAGCCCCAACAAGGACACTGAGAGACAGCCAAACCATAAAGCCCCCAAGCCGCCCCAACATGTCGGTCAGAGCTAAAGATAGGCCAAATATCCACAGAGCCAACCCAAAGCTAGCACCACTAGTCCATAAAAGGGAAAGTAGCAGCACACACAACAAACCCAAGGAAAGAAAAACCCCCATACCACCACCAAAAGGACATCAGAATAGGGCTAAAGGAAACCCAGAAGGAAACAATTAGAAAATAGGCCAACATAGAAAGCCCCCAAGCCATCCCATTATGTGAAATAGGACCAAGAATAGACCATTCCTCCAACCAATCCACCTCACGGGAAGAACCCCTATAGCCACACACCACCAAATTCCTCCAAGCAGTTCCAAGGAAACAACAAGCAACCACAAAAAAATAAGCATATCTAGATGACTACAGATAGGAGGCCGAAACCCTCCAAAATAGGGTAGTAGAGCAAAGAGCCAAAATAAACAAAGTAGCTCCACACCTCAAATGGGAACCCATGCTTGACTAAAAAAAAAGCTATGCTCCAAGAAAGAGTAGCCTCCATCCACCACAAGCCAGGAATCATCCAAAAAAGGGCAGGAAATGCAACAACAGGGGTTGCAGCTGCAATAAGCTACAATATCCACCCATGAGAAACCTTCTACAAGCCAAGTGACGCCAACAACAGCAGGGTGGAAGGCTCCAGAGGGAAGAATACCCCATTCACACGTGTTTGATCACCATCTCCATCCTCAGAATCTGCCTTACCTTCTTCTATCGAGTTCAAAATGCTTGCTCCTCGCCTATTCCCGCTCCACCTTTCCATCTCCTTCCCCTCCTGTACCATAGAAAAATGGATCTTTAGAAATTTTCATGATCATTTGAGTCTTTTCCTATGATTCTTGGCCTAATTTTCCTTGATTTAATGTTGTAATGTGGTCAAAACATTCACATTAGGTCTTGAATCTTTGAATTATTAAGACTTTATGATGTCTTGTAAAGGTGTTGTAAGGTGTTGTAACACATTTTCACACTTTTCTATCATCTTCTTATTATAATTCATCTAAATATCTCCTTTTTGTCCCTTACCAAGTCCTATTTTAAAGTGAATTGTAAAGTCTTGTAACAAACTTTCATGCTTTTCTAGGCTTGTCATCACTAATTACACCTTTCTTATGCTTTATTTGGCCCCTTTATGCACTTACAGGTCTTAATTAAGTGTATTATTGAATATAAACTTGAAAAATATCATTAAATAAAACTTAATCCCCAACACCCATTCATTTTCCTTGAGTGGGACCCATTCACCATGGGTGGCGAATGAGTCCCTCTTGGCACGATATTCAAAACAAATTCAAATTATTGGCGGGTTTTTATTCATTAAGACCTTAGGTCGGCCTGTGATGTATTTTCAGGAAATTAGGGCATAAGTGTGTATAAATAAGTGTTTTTCTATTCACTTTAGACCTCCATTCATTCAAGCACTCATCCAAGCATTCTAGCATCAAAATCATCATAGCATTCAAGCATTCATGCATCTTAGGCAACATCTTGGAGCATCTTCTTACATATGTTCAGACTTCAACATCAAGGGTTTGGTGAGTTCATGAAATTTGCATGTTATTTTTTCATCATTCTCTCTCCTTATTTCATTTTATTATCAAGGGTTTGATTACCAAATCGGGGTTTTACCAAGGCAAACCTCTATACTCTAACCCTTAACCATTTTCCCCCTCTTTGCATGTGTGTTTGCAAGTCTTGTAGGTAGATTTTTCAAAGAGAAAGGTGTTGAAAAGTGGTCAATAAGTCATCAAAATCATTCAAGTCAACAAAGACCTAATTGAAGCTTGGAGACATCTTTCAGACCATTTTTTGCAGATTTAGATCCGTCAACTTGACAAGCAGAAAAGTACAGATCTGGACCCACATAGTTGACTTCAGAATTTGTAGATTTCTGTAGGTGGAATAATTCACCATCTATGGTGAATGAGTCCCACTTCTAGGCTGGAAAAAGTTTTTTCTGAGGTTTTCAGTTCCCGACACCTCGAAACTTGTTTCAACAACTTTCACCAGAAGTAGGATTAATTCACCATCTATGGCAGATGAGTCCTAGTGAACATCAATAGTGAATTCTACAGCATTCCAGAACCTTCCAGCATCAACATTCTACTTCTAGGTGCACTCCATTCAATTTCATTAAATTCTATTTTAGTTCGTTTATGTTTCTAATTCATTTCTGCATATCACACTATGTTTTCAAATAGTTCATATTTCTTAGGTTTTGCATAAATAATCAATCTATCTTTTCAATTCTTTGCACTTAGATCATTGCATTTAGGCATATCTTCATTGTACTTGCAATAGTTTGAGTGAACCACCACAATTTTTGGCCTATCTCTCTCCTTTTAGGTGAAAAACCCTAAGAGTGGAAGAGAGCCATAGTCATCCAAAAATTGATGGTTCACCTACCAAGATTAGAATCTTTCTAGCCAAAATATAAAATGCGCTATTTATGAACTTGGAAAAGTGTGATTTTGCTTGTTTGATACTGTTAGTGTAGGTTTGGCCAACTTGGCATGCTAGCACTATTTGTAGAGGTGCTTCATTGTTTTTGGAAGCATGGTGTAGCGTGTTAATGTATCTTTTGGTCCTAGTTAAACCTTGGTGTGGTATGCCTTCATTTCTTTCCATCACGAAGGTTTTTAGTGCTAACCTATTTGGTGATTGCACATTTTAGGTGCATCCATCCTCTTAGAGGGATGATGTGTGATGTTTCCTTGTGGTTTTTAGGGTATTTATGAACCTAGAAAAGAGTGATTTGGGTTGTTTGATACTGTTAGTGTAGGTTTGTCCAACCTAGCATGATAGAACTATTTGTAGAAGTGCTTCATTATTTTTGGAAGCATGGTGTACTGTGTCAATGTATATTTTGGTCCTAGTTAAACCTTGGTGTGGTATACCTTCATTTCTTTCCATCACAAAGGTTTTTAGTGTTGACCTATTTGGTGATTGCACATTTTAGGTGCATACATTTCATTGTGGCTGACCTAGAGAAGGTTTTTGAGGTCATATAGGATATATAAGAAAGATTATTTTTGGAGAAGAGTGTGATGTGTTGAGTAGTGAAAAAGGATTTGGATTTGATTAAGTGTTTTGATCTAAGTGTCAGCATGAATTCCTATGAATACCAGAAGTAGTGAGTAGAAGGTGTCTACATTTTAGTATGCCTGAAGTTGCTAGAGGTAGTGAGCTGAAGATTGTGGATGGTGTAGACTTGTTGTGGTGGATTCTCTTGCTTCTCTGAGGTAGTGAACCTCCTTCTAATAGTTTCTTCTATTCTCTTTCTATTCCAGATAGTGAGTCTTCTAGGTAGTGATCCATTCTTCTCTTTTGGTTAGTGAGCCTATTATATTCGATGTTTCTATTCATATATATGTGAGTTAATTCTCAACATGGTTTTTCCATGATTAGGGTTTTCCATGTAAAATCATGTGTTCTATTTTGTATGGTTTTGAATGTGTTTATGTTTCATGTGTTTACATTCATGTTGATGCTTAATAGGGGTTTAAGGGTTAATGAGGGTTTGAAGGTTGTAATGTACAATTGATTCAGCCCCCCTCTTAGTTGTAATGTGCATCTAACACATGGCTGGGTGGCATAGTAGTTAATCCATACCTATGATATATTGTAGAACCCAAGAGATAATATTAAATTATTTACAAGTTTATACAATGTCTAGCATAAATTTTAGCTCAAGAATAGATTATTTGATAAGTTTTTTTTTATCTTGTACCTACATCAACACTACTTTCCTTAGAAAGGTTTCTATTTTAAAGCTTCATCTTTTAATAAAATAATTTATAGCTCCTAAATTTACCAGGTTTAGAATAGGTACATCATTGATTTTACCTAGCAACTCAAGAAGACACATTTGAATATCATTTGGTAGATTATCATTTATTCTATAAATATTCTAGTTTGGGCCCTAATTCCTTCAAGGTTCAAGGTATTCTCAAGAAAAATAGTTTTACTATAACAATTTAGTACAAAAATATCATGCAACATCCTATTCATATATAATATTATACAAGATACAAGATTTAAATATATGTATTTCCAAACAAACCAAATACCATATTATGACTAATGTATGCTCTAAATCAAACCAGAATATAAAAAGTATGCATGTTAATAGAAGATAAATGTAGAATTTTTAGTTTCAACTTTGTATTTCACATAACCAATAATAATTACCACCACCATGGGAATTCTTAGTGCTAACCTAATTTTAATTTTCATGATTGAGGTGCATACCCAACCTTGGAGAATGTTTTCAAGGCTGAGGAAGGTATAAATAAGTGTTGTGCTAATGGATAATTGAGTGTGTAGTGTGTGATGCGAACTATAGAGTTGTGAAGTGTAGTATGTGCTTAATGGGCTAGACTTCTAGGAGCAATGAAAAAAAGGCATCTACAATCTCCAAAAAGGTTACAAATGTGTTGGTGATGCTATGGTGGAATTTTCTATTACATTGAGATGGATTTCTCATTGTAATGAATTTTTCTTTTCTTCTTTTTTGTAATCAGGCAGTAGGCCATTAGTAGTGAGCCCTTCTTTATTTTGGGCAATGAGACTTTTGTATTTAGTGTTTTAATTACTTTATATTGTGAGATAATCCTCACTGTGGTTTTTCCCTTCTTGGGTTTTCCACATAAATCTGATTTTCTATTGTGCATGGTGTTGATGTGTTTCAATTTATGTTATTTGCTTTCATGATAAATCAATCTAATAGATTAAGGCTTAATTAAATTGATGTGGATCTGAATTTTTATGAGGGTTTTAATATTTTAATGTACAACTGATTCATCCCCCTTCTTAGTTGTCTTATGTGTATTCAACACTCATGTTTTTATTAAAAAAATTCTTTTTAAATAATATGAGTGGATTTTTTGGATCATATTTAAAATTCTAAAGAATTCTCAAAGTTATTTGGGAACTCTAGGAGTATCATAGAACATTAGTCACAATGTGTATATAGGTAATTTGATCTATTGTATTGAAAATGTTCTTGTTAGTCTTATCAAAAAATAAAGTTATTAGTTTTGTTGCTCATTTGGCAGTGTGAATTGATTGATCTAAAATTAGATTTGTGAACAACTAATGAGAGCCTGGATTCTATGAACCAATGGTTAGTTACCAGATGGTTCTAGTTAGCATGTTTTATGGGGGTCTTTTGCTGTTATTCTAATATGCATGTTCATAATCATATTCAAAGAAAAATTGACATGGGCTATGTGCATATTTTGAAGGCCATAGTCATTTTTAAGTGTACAACTTGAGACAAATTATGTATGGACACATGTTATTAGTGGTTTTTCTATTTGAAATCTACTCAACAAAAAGTTGAATGAGTATTTTATATTTTCAACTATGTAGAAATAGATGAATTTTCCCATTTCTATTATATAGAATAATGGAATAGGGATAAATATTCTTATGTCTTTGATATTTAACCTTCATTATTAGTGCAATAAACCATAGTAGAGAAGGGACACTTAGTGACACATTTGAGAGCTTCTAAATGGTTATAAAATATTTACATAGACCTTCTAAGAGGTTTGAATGTGAAGTGGTAAATGGTTAAGTGCCACATGGTTAGACTTGATCTTTGTAACATAAAAACATCAAGAAAAAATTTAAAATATGATATTCATATATTATCTCCAAACTCCCATTGGTTTATAGAGAAAAATAAATCATGACCTCTCCTTTTCAAGTTTCAAAATGACAATAAAGCTTTTCCATACATGGGTATGTGCAGGATCATGATGGGCCAAAAAGTGGCAATATGATGGGTATGTGTAGGGTATGTGGCTGATGACTTTATTTTTACCCAAAATTGATGAAACGAAAAGGGTTTTTAAAGGAGATTCTCAGCTTTCCAACAATATAAATTATACTTTACTTTGAATTTAATAAATAATTATTATTCATTTTCTATTTGAATTATGACTAAAGTTCTGATTGATAGGCTGATTGAAAAACATTTATAGCTTTCAAATGATATCACAATTTTTGAATCCGAAACATGCATCACATTCTATGCTTCACATACTATAGGATTAAAAAGAAAAAAAATAAATTTCATGAAGTTTTGACCAAGTTAAGGTGGTCAGACATATGAGTTTTTATATTTTTTAAAAGATGTAATAAAAAATTCATAATGAATAATTTACTTGGAAAAAAATTACAAAAAAATATGCATCACATTTGTACATGAGTCATCTACAAGTATATCTAAAATATTATAAAAAATATTATCATTTTATTGTACTTAGGGTGGTCAGATAGACACCTACTTCTTATTTTTCCCCTGAAATTTAAGTACTACTCCATTGAAATTTCAAATTTTTACCAAATAGATTTAAAAAAAAAATAAGCCTAGTAGTTTAGAAACTACATTCAATTTTCTACAGATTCTATTCTTACATACTTTTGAAATAATATAGATAGCTTATTCAAACTTTTATGTCAAGTTTCCTAACTCTGATTTTTCTAAATTTTTTGCCACTTAAGGGCTTGTTTTTTCCATGATGATCTTGCACATACTCACATGTTAAATTCTTATTATATCTCTACCTTTGTTTCTCTAACAAGATCTTTTCTTTATAGTTTAAAATTATTAAATGGTAATTTTTAAAGGAAAATATTTTCTTTTTTCTCTTCTTGAAGGACATAATAATTGTAATAATTTTAATCTATCTATATTTCAATCAATCAATCAATCTATCTATCTATCTATCTTTATTTATTTATTTCTATATATCTATGTCTATCTATCTATCTTTTAATTTATCTATCCACCCATCTATATAGATTTCTATTTGTTTCTCTATCTATCTATCTATCTTTATTTATTTATTTCTATATATCTATGTCTATCTATCTATCTTTTAATTTATCTATCCACCCATCTATATAGATTTCTATTTGTTTCTCTATCTATCTATCTATATAAACCATATGTTATATAAATATCTCAAATTTTGATTATTCTTTCAAACTTGAAAACTCATCCCATGTTATGTAAATTTGAAAAAAAAAATACTACTCAAATATTTCACATCTTTGCTTTGTATGATATTATGTAATTGTGTTTAGTAAACGTATGGATGCATGCATATATATTTATCTATTTAAATATACTAAATATTACATGTCAATAATCATATCTCAATTTAGATTTTTATTTATCACTTAAATATTATGCTATATTACCATAAATTCCAAGGAAAAGTTTCTTCAATTATCTTACATTATTTTTATTTGGGAATATTATGTAACTATTTAATAAAACAATATTTCAATGTTTGGAGCCCTATTTATTTTATTTTTCCATCTATATATCTATTCATATATAAAGTAGACATTGCATATAATAGTTTGAAGCACAAATTAGATTATTCTTTCTTGGACAAGATCTTCTTCTATGTTATCTTAAATTTGACACCAAAATTTTAGTAGCTCAATGATTTAAAATCCTTCCTATATCTATGAAAAACTATATATAAATTTACTATAAGTAAATGAATTTTAAAAATTTAAAAGTTGTATAAACCGTGAATGTAGTTAAATTTTAGTATTTTCTCAAAATACTCATAGAAAATTTAGATATAAGATTCCTTATATTCAATCAAATGTTTATATTATTTATGTACAATTTACATAAGATATATATATGAAAGTTATATAATCTTATATAGCTATCTCAAGATCGATAGACAAATCAATTTAAAATAATTTTAATAACTATACTAACCAATTTTAATAATTTTAATAAGATAGATAGATAGAATGTAATATCAATAAAAAAAAAATTAATAACTATACTAACCAAGTGAAATAGCAATGTACAACAATGTAAATCAGCATATAGATCAATTGTAATAAAAACACAAATAACTCTAAATAAACATATGTATCAAATATAATAACAATAAAAATATTGTAATAGAAGAAAATAGGCACACACTATAGAAGCTTAGATTGGAAGGCTATCACTTATGAATTAAACATGTGCAATGAAATAACTTACATGAAAGAGGAGTATAATATGAAATATTCAATAGATACAAGTTGATATAATCAAGAATAACAAGCCACTTTGAGGTGTAAAGCCACCAAATATATCCAATAAGAACACAATAGACAATATGATGGTGAAATAACATTTACTACCTCTTACATATATGCTACTTATAACTTGGATATCACCCAGGCCAACTTATATACCAAAACATAACACCTATGCCAACCTAATAACTAGAATATAATATAATAATGATCATATGACTTGATTGAGAGTTAAGGTAGCCACAAGATGACTACTAATAACCAATTGCACACTATAAAATTAAGTACATAGAAAATTATTATCTCAAAGTTGGAGTTTATTTTCTAGATGAGAGGAACTCTATATTTAGACTGGATCAACAAGAACTGTTAATACTTGATGTTGGACTCCCTTTTTAGGATATGTAAATCCATCCCCAAGTACATAGAAAAATTGTATTCCTCTACTGAGATTGAAACACAACTTCTCATATCCAATAAATTTATTATTTGGATTTAGAAATTCCCATATTAATTCCTTAATTGCCTGACCAACAAGGTTATTAATCTGACATAATGCATCATGTTCTGAGCATTTAGGATGATCCCTCATATATGAGGAAATGGCTGAGGTTGTTTGTCCATGGAGCTTCTCATCCTTGAATACAATAAGAGATATGTTAATATCATGGGCATAACAAGCTAATCATATATATCTAATGGTGAGATTAAGTAAAATGAACAAAACCTAGAAAACTTGTGCATCATCAGCTAACCGTAAAGATAACCATATGAGATGACATAGTTTGGATTGATTGAGGAATATCTTCTCAATATCATTGTCTACTAAAATAGGGTTTAAGAGGATAGAGTGCAATGAAATTGGTCCAATTGCTGCACTTGTTGATGCAAACTTTGTGTACTCATTATAGGTTGGAAAATATCCACATTTATTCCATCGCGCTTGCTATAAATTAGCTTTAGCATAATCTACCCACTAAAAAACAATATATTTAAAAAATTTAAATCCATTCCATATTTTTTGTATCAACTTGGAAAACAATGAAACTAAATTCTTCTATATAAAAAATAAATATTATTATAATCTCGTGTGATCAAATAGCTTGCTCATAAAATACAATATAGTATTTGTGAAAGTTAATTGAGTCAAACTTAATGTGTGATGACCCATATACATTCTTATTAATCTCAAATACTTAATCTAATTACAAGAAATATGATTTTATTTTTCTTACATAATGCATGAATGAAGATAATAAATACATTTTTGGAAAGATTTTTCTAGAGAAGTATATGTACTGCTTTTGTAATAAAATGTGTCATATCATGCCCTTGCTTTTTAGTGGCCTCACTTGTCAACTCATGAACTGTTTTAGAAACAAATTCCAAGGTTGTCTTGAAATTGTTTGGAAAATTTTGTATAAGTGAAACATTCTAACCTTGAGTAATGACCTCAACAACAATCTCAACTTGTTCAAGGGTTCACTGCCAGTACTTAACAACTATTTCAGAATCAAAATTTTCAATAAAAATTACATTCACCATCTTTTACGAATAACTACTAACTACCTGCAAACCAAAAACTCCTTTTCATTGCCCACAGTTTTGTAAAACCCCCAAATACTAACTACAGACAGCAAAAAATGTAACGCCCTGCCAAGGAATCCAATAAAACAAAGCATTAAGTAGTGAATTATCCAAATAATTTTTTTTTAAAGTCATTCGATTAAACAAATGTCTTAAGGATTCCAAGATGACGTTACTTAAACATTATAATTAATAACATCACACCATAATATTAAGGTCAAAAAACATAAGTACAAATCACATTCATGAATGATCCACTTTTCTAAACTTATACAGTCAAGACATTTATATATTCATATTACATCAAGTGAGATTCTCATAAATCTAAAATCATCATAATGTTATTACAATGAGTACACTCATACATATGAGGTAAATATACAAAGAGGGTAATGATCTCCTCATATCTAATATCCATGTCTTTGAACACGTTTAGCATATAATTATAATAAGTACATAAACCCATAAGTGGTTATGCCCTCTTGGGAGATGTATTATAATAAGTTCCTCCTCCATATCTAATATCATATGTTGCATGAACTACTACCATGTCTCATGATGATATTTATCAAACCTTATAATAGAGTTTTTAGTTGTATTCAGGATATAAAGAGAAAACATATTACATAATACTAAAGAGTAGACATAGACTTATAAATAATAGACCACTAATGAATAATGTATGACAAACTAGACAACTCCCAAGAAACAATCTATAATTCCAAGGCTTGCACCCAAGCTCAATGTATAGATTTAAAAAAAAATACATTATAATGTATAACAATATCTATCTTCACTTTCCCCGAACTCCCCATTCCTTTCCTTTCTACCACAACAGAGAATACTTGAAATTTGTTTTCTAGTTTTGTCTCATTCTCATTACATATAATTTTTCACTTATTTGATTCTTTCTCTTCCATCGTCCTTCATAAGTGATCATACAAAGTCAATCTATTTAGTTTATTTGTTTCTAACAATGTGGTTGTTGGAACACGTAGTTAGATTATTGTTAATTGTACCTATAGAAGTATAAATACATCTTCATTTGTTTTTTTGTATCCTCAAGAAGTGGAAACATGATTAATTTACTATAAACTCAATCTACTTGATAAGAAAAATTACCTAGAGAGTGTCTTCATCTCCATCTTGTATACATATTGCAATATATTGAAATTCAATTTTGCTAACTCCAAAATCTTCACATCCTTCAACTTGAAGAAAATAAAAAATCTTATACTTAAATTAATCCACATTAATTTTTTTTGATTATTCAAACATTAGGAAAGTTTTTTTATAATAATGTTTTAGAACTTTTACCTGAAATGATCTAATTGATAGATTTCAATAAAAATTTGACCTTCCCATATGGTAAAAGTACGAGGCCACTCAAATGTAAGGGCATACTCCACCTATTAAAGCAATATAATAAAAATAATAATCAATACTTCAGTTTCTACTTCTCCAATTTTTAACTCAATAATTTCCAAACTTTAAAAACGTTGTTCTTAAACTTTATTACCTCTTTCAGAAAACTGATTTTATATGAATTTTCAATATTTTCTAATATTTTCTTAAGGTACAGAGAGCTAAACACTTTGGCCTCTAGCATGATTGTTTCTCCTGGAAATGCCACACTTGAAGCTCTTAAAAGATTCAGCATACTTCTGATCACATGTTCCTCTCCAGTGCTCTTCTTATCATTATCATTTTTCCCTCCACAGTTAGAAAACTGTCCATTTTCATCTTTAAATTTTCTATAAACGTCTTTTCATAATGCATCACAAATAAAAAATAATTAACTGAGTGTAGATATTTCAAAAATATTTGCAAGTTATTGAAAATATTGTTTCTGGAATCAATGATATATGTATTGGAATTCACATTCAATGATCTATTATCAGAAAAAAAGATGATGGATTGTTAAAGATGATCCAAAATATTTATTCAAAAACAATCTTTTCAATACTACATGAACTATGCAAAAAATAATTACCTGTAGATACATCATAATGATGAAGTCGAAGTAGTCTGAATTCTAAAGCTGTAGCATTCAAATTCCTGGTAAAAGTTTCGGATCCTACTCCTATGCCCACACTTCCATCCCAAAATCTGCATATAAATTTTAACCTTGATAAAGCTATCACATGTCAAAATTAATCTGTTTTGTTTTTTATTATAAAAGTAGAGGTAAGGACTCTGATCCCAGATCAAATATAGCACCAACAAAAATAGACTACATAGCCTAGAAGTTCAACCACAACACATCAACAAAACAGTAGGCCACCAGGCCAACAGTCCAACAAAAAGTTCAGTAGTAGATTAGAAACAATAAAATAATAGTCAGTAACATCAACAGAAACAAAAAGAGAGTAAAATATATCTACCGAACAATTTATAATCCAAATTTAATAGACCGATAAACATAATCAAGAGCAGCTTTTATTTCATCCTAAAAATATCGATCTATTCCCATGCATTGCAGTGCGTCGACCATCTCGAGGCACTCAATTAGATCGCTATCTCCACTCTGCATTTCTTTTAACAAGATTTTGACTTGTTTAACTAGTGTTTCAACACGTTCGTGGTATTCAGATGCCTGAAAAATTATAAAAAAATGGCAATGAAAATGAACTACACAAGAAAATATTTGATGGGAAAAGAAATAATATCTAAAAGGCTTAAGTACCAGATATGGTGTTTCCATACATTGGACGAAATCATCAACCAAAATGCCCCTTGATATTGCTTTCTCACAAAAAGGCATACTTAAACATGCACCCGATGGTCCTCTTTACATAGCTGGAAGAATCAATGACAAACCTACTAATGGTCCATATTAATTGATCTCGTTTATGTAGAGAATGTGCTCCTTGAAGAATTCCTATTTGTGCATGAAATCTATCATGATACATATGAAAAACTGAAATCATGGATCAAAAACACATAATGGTTTTTCTTGCCTTGCGATTGGCTTGATAAATCTCCCAAAGTTGAACTGAAAACATTAAGTGTTTCATTCACCATGATTCCATCATTGAACCAATTTCATGTGAAGTTAGGCTATCCATGGATTTTCTCCATGAATGTCATCCCATTAGTTGTGCATAAATGTCTCAAGTTTCCCTTTGGAAATGAAATCTTTACTATGCATCATAGTGGATTTAATCCCGTGTCTTCTTGAGGGAACTTTTCATTGGAATTATTTTGGCCTGAGCCTATTAAACCTATTAGACCTCATGAGGAATACTTTTTAAAAGCATTTCAAAAGTTTAAGGCAAAGTGCATAGAAAAATTAATCCTTAGAAACATTCTACAACCCGTGATTGAGCCACCTATCCTTGACAACCAATGATTGAACCAAAATACCTTCCAAATATCCAAGAAAAACCTATGACAAATCCTCCTACCATTTCATATAAGAGACCACGAGACAATCAAAACAATCTCGTTGTGCCTCCTAAAGTCAAAAAAGTTTACAAAGCTAAAGAGAAAGTGGTTGAACCTGTAAGGAAAGCAGAGGTGCGAAAACACTTTCCTAACGTCAAATCCACAGGGAAGAATGCAATGCAGGGCTTTTAATTTTCAAATTACAATCTAATTAAGACACACATGAAAGATTTTCAGAAATAGAACAAATACGCAAAGACAACTAACAACAGATTTACATGGGAAAACCCTATTGGGAAAAAATCCACCACACCAAGCTAAAACTCTTTGTATTTTAGTAACAATAGATTACATACAAATCAGAGATATAACTCTCTGGTGTTAGTCACAATAGCTTTATTCACTGTTCATTAGTTATAGACAATGCTCTCATTACATCCGATTCAACTCACACACTTTTTTTCCAAATCAGAATCGATCTGCTTTTATTTTATTCACATTCTGATTTTGTCTTCTGTGCATCCTTATCTGCCATTGCCAAACATAGATAGTTTCCTTTCGAGCAATTGATTTTTCCTTGCATGCAGTTCAGCTCCAGCGTAGCATTGTTGCAAGAAACCAACTGCCAATCATTCGAGTTTTGCTTCCTTTGATTGGTCCACAAGATGCCACATAGGATGGTTATACAGTCAAAGGCGTTCAAAATTTGTTGGAATATCGGTGAGACACTAACAGTGTCTCCCCGATGCCACAAAGTCTTCATATCGATATCGCCATAGCTTCTACAAGTCAACAAGACGTTATAATGAGCATCATGAGTCATACTAAATCTACCGATAACCATTTCATTTCTATCGGCAAGATGTTCCTCCATCAGCAAGATGTTTTACCGATGCTCACAAAGCATATCGATTTCCACTTTGCCATCGGCAAGACTTCCCATTCACCAAAAGGTTTCATCGAGTCTCCTCAGGTTTCACCAAAGCATCTGACAGTCGGCAAGACATTCGTCTTTCGCTGAGACTTCACCTTGAACACAACCAAGTCTTACTGAGTTGGCAAGACCTATGTCCTTTTTCAAGACCTTTCACTAAGCGCCCATGTCTTACTAAGTGAACAAGACATTTGACCTTCGCCAAGACCTCACACTAGCCGAACATGTCATACTGAAGCGCCCAAGAGTTGGTGAGACTTATCGCCTTTGCCAAGACCTTATACTGAGGTCTTTTTGTCACTACAAAGGCACCAAGTGAATACTCCCTTCGGCGAGACCTTTCTTCATCACTGGGACATCTCACCGAAACCTCCACCATCGGTGAGACTTTCCATTCTTGCTGAGAGATCTCCCTGAGATCCTTGTGTTAGCCCGATAGCTATATGTTATCAGTGAGACATTCACCATTCACTTGGACCTCTCCCCGACACTCGTGAGTTAGCCCGGTAAGATCAAACTGTCGCCCAGAGAACTCCATTCGACAAAAGGTCATGTCGAATGCTCCTAGTTACAGTGATAGACTTCATTCGGCAAGACATCAACTCTGTCTTGGCGACTGAGCTTTTCACACAGATTTAGAACAGTTAGTTGGCCAGACATGAACAATGTCACAGTGACTTTTCCCTTCAGGAGTTCCATGTCAGTAAGGATTGAGGCACATATTCTAACAAGCTCCCACTTAACGAAGATCTTACTGACACCCCCAGAGCATAATAAAACTACTAAAATTCATGGGCCAAGAGGCCCATCGAACTGGCACACCGCCTGAACTTGTATGTGCTCACAGGCTTCGTCAATGCATCTGCAACATTATCCAGAGTATCCACTTTCTCCAAAGAGACCTTCCCATCCTCCACCATATCTTGTACAAAGTGATACTGTACATCTATATGTTTTGTCCTAGCATGGAAAGTAGGATTCTTTGCCAAGCATATAGCACTCTGACTATCACAGTAAATAGTAATTTTTTCTGCATCAAAACTAATGTTAGAACACAAATGTTTTAACCAGATTGCTTCTTTACAGGCATGTGTAGTTGCCATGTATTTTGCCTCTATAGTGGACAAAGCGACTACAGCTTGCCACTTGCTCATCCAACTCACTGCACCACCATTCATCATGAAAACATATCCACTAGTGGATCTTCTACTGTCAATGTCCCTTGCCCAATCATAATCCACATAACCTTGAATACTGAGAGTCCTCTGTGATTCAAAAAATTTACCATGGTAACACAAAGCATAGTCTGAAGTGCCCTTCAAATATCTAAACACTCTCTTCACAGCATCCCAATGTGTCCTTCCAGGATTAGCCATAAAATGACTAAGAACTCCCACTACTTGGGCAATGTCTGGCCTTGTACAGACCATTGCATACATAAGGCTTCCAACCGCACTAGCATATGGCACACTGGTCATGTCCTCCATCTCAGAAGGATATTTTGGACAATCCTCAACCGATAACTTTGTTCTCTGCATAACTGGAACAACTAGTTTCTTGCAATCAGTCATACAAAATCTCTCTAGAACAGTCATGATGTACTTACTCTGACCGAGCCAAAGTTTTCTATTTTTCCTATCCCTAGTTATTTCCATTCCTAGAATATACCCTACTACACCAAGATATTTCATTTCAAACTTTGTAGACAGCTGAGACTTAAGATCAGAAATCATTAGCTTACTATTGCCTATGAACAACATATCATCAACATAGAGAGCAATAATAAGGACTTGATCACTTTCAGCTTTGTAATATACACAATGATCACATTTTGATCTTACAAATCGCAATGACAAAATAAAAGTGTCAAATTTCTGGTACCACATTCTAGGAGACTATTTTAAACCATACAGAGATTTCTTTAACTTGCAAACCAGTCTTTCTTTACCTTTTTCCACAAAATGCTCCGGCTGGGACATATAATTTCTTCTTCAAGATCACCATGAAGAAATGATGTCTTCACATGCATCTGCTCAATTTTTGAGTCATACACAGCTGCAAGTGACAAAAGAAATCTAATAGATGTCACTTAGCTACAGAAGAAAAGATTTCTCCATAATCAATTCCCTCTACCTGGGAATAACCTTTCGCAACCAGCCTTGCTTTATATTTTTCCACACTACCGTCCAGACCTATTTTCTTTTTAAACACCCATTTGCAGCCCACAACTTTTTTGCGTTTAGGCAATGGCACCAAACTCCAGGTATCATTCTTTTCTAATGATGCCATTTCTTCATTCATGGCTTCCAACCAAGAGTTTGAATCAGACATTTTAAATGCCTCTTTCATAGTCCTAGGTTCATCAGTGCTAGAAATTAAAGCATAGGCACAAGTAGATTCTATTAAAGAAAACCCATACCTATTAGGTTGCTTTCTTTTACGAGTTGACCTCCTCACAGGATGAGGCTAAGGTGCTTCTTCATCTTCATCAGGACTTTCAGAGCTATTGGAGCTCTCCTCAGTATCAGGTACATTTTGATTTTTCAATTCCTCTTTATCTGGTGTCGAAGGAATTGCTGCTATAGCCTTTTCATTTTCTGATTTCTCTGACTGCAGATCCAATGTAGAAGGCTTCACCTCAGGAAAGATAATGCTTCTGCTGTACAAAACCTTCTCAATCTCAGGATTCCAAAGCTTGTATCCTTTTATGCCAGCACTATAGCCAATAAAAATACACTTTACAACTTTGTTTTCCAACTTGGATCTTTTTTCAAATGGCACATATGCATATGCCTCATAGCCAAAGACACAAATATGTCTCGGAGAGGGCTTCTTTTGATACCATGCTTCCAAAGGCGTCTTCTCAACAAGAGCAGAGTTAGGAGAACGATTTACTAAGTAACATGTTGTAGAGACCGCTTCAGCCCAGAACTTCTCCTCCAAGCCAGCACTGCTCAACATACTTCGTGCTCTTTCCATTACTGTCCTGTTGAACCTTTCAGCAACTCCATTTTGCTGTGGAGTGTAAGGTGTAGTCTTATGTATTTTAATCCCATGATCTATATAATACCTTTCAAATTCATCTAAACAAAACTCACCGCCATTGTCAATCCTTAAAAATTTTATTTTTCTACCAGTCTGATTTTCAACAAGGTTTTTAAATTCCTTAAACTGACTGAACACTTCTGATTTACTTTTCAAAAAATATACAAATGTTCTTCTTGAATAATCATCAATAAATGACACATAGTATATTGATTTAGATAGAGAAGGAACATTCACTAGACCAAATACATCAGACTGTATATAATCAAGTAAACCAGAAGATTTGTGAGGACTGGAATAAAATGAAACACGGTGTTGTTTACCATATATGCAATGTTCACAAAATTTGAACTTAAGGTTACAATCTTCAAGCCATTCTATCAGGTTTTTATTTTTCAAGGTTTTTAAACCTTTTTCACCAATGTGGCCAAGCCTATGATGCTAGAGCATAGTCTTTTCTACTGGAAGCTTAAACTCCATGGTGTTTACTCCATCAAGAACATTTCCCTCATGAGTAGCTTTCTGTGACTTCGTAGAGACACTATTGCATTAAATAGCTTGTGCATCCAGCTTGTACAAGGTACCAATTCGAGCACCCCTAGCCAGCACCATAGAGCCTCTAGTCATCTTGCAGCCATTTCTAGAGAATGTGACTTGCACTCCAATATCATTCAGCTTACTTACAGAGAGTAAGTTATGAGCCAGACCTGGTATATGCATCACATCATTGATTCCCTTCACTCTTCCATCAGGGAATTGAATTTTGACTCTTCCACGACCAACAATTTCCAAAGATGAATCACTTTCCAAGTACACCTTTCCACCATTGTATTCTTCATACTTCATGAACCAATCTCTATGAGATGTCATGTGGAAAGATGCTCCAAAATCAATTAGCCAAATATCATCTGATGCCTGAGTAGCCAAAGCTGCAATGAAGGCATTTGCATCACTTTGAGAAGAATCATTTCCAGAAGAGTTCTTCTTCTTCTTTTTCTCCTCCTTGTAATCCTTTCGGACATGACCAGGTTGCCCACAGTTCCAGTACTTCACCTTGGACTTCTTTCCAGGAGACTTTGATCTCCCTTTCAATTTCGATCTGGACTTCTTGTCCTTCTTCTTGCCTTTCTCCTTTTGTCTACCTCTAACAGCCAGAGCCTCCTTTGCCATCTCAGAAGATTTTCTTCTCATTTCTTCTGATAACAGAGAAGCAACAACATCTTCCATTTTGAATGTGGATGTTGTACTCCCTATAGCTATCACCAAATGATCCCAAGAATTAGGCAGAGAACATAGCAACAACATGCATCGATTTTCATCTTCAATCTTCACACCAACAAATGTTAACTGAGCAATCAACATGTTGAAAGCATTCAAGTGATCAGCAACCAATCCTCCTTCTTGCATCCTCAAAGAGTACAACTTCTTCCTCAAGAACAATTTGTTCACCAAGGACTTGCCTTGATAAATTGATGCCAGTTTTTTCCACAAGGAAGATGCAGTATTTTCTTCATGAACGTTCAAAAGAACAGAGTCTGCCAAATAGAACCTTATCAGCCCTTTTGATTTTCTATCTACTAGGTCCCAATCCTCTTGCTTCATGCCTTGAGGCATTGTTCCAAACACAATAGTCCAAAGATCTCGGTCTACTAACAGATCTTCCATTTTGAGTTTCCACAACTTAAAGTTTCTACCATTGAATTTCTCTATTTCTATCTTCCCGAATGTGCTCACCATCTTAATTTGTAATTAAATTATCAGACCTCTACCAAACTCCCACTGAAAAAGATTTGACACAAAAAACCCAACCCACTCACAAGGATAACACAACTGGCTAGGCTCTGATACCACTTGTAAGGAAAGCAGAGGTGTGGAAACACTTTCCTAATGTCAAATCCACAGGGAAGAATGCAATGCAGGGCTTTTAATTTTCAAATTACAATCTAATTAAGACACACATGAAATATTTTCAGAAATAGAACAAATACACAAAGACAACTAACAACAAATTTACATGGGAAAACCCTATCGGGAAAAAACCCACCACACCAAGCTAAAACTCTTTGTATTTCAGTAACAATAGATTACATACAAATCAAAGATACAACTCTCTGGTGTTAGTCATAGTAGCTTTACTCACTGTTCATCAGTTACAGACAATGCTCTCAGTACATCCGATTCAACTCACACACTGTTTTTCCAAATCAGAATTGATTTGCTTTTATTTTATTCACATTTTGATTTTGTCTTCTGTGCATCCTTATCTGCCATTGCCAAACATAGACAGTTTCCTTTCGAGCAATTGATTTTTCCTTGCATGTAGTTTAGCTCCAACGTAACACTGTTGCAAAAAACCAACTGCCAATCATTCAAGTTTTGCTTCCTCTGATTGGTCCATGAGATGCCACATAGGATGGTCATACGGTCAAAGGCATTCAAACTTTGTTGGCATATCGGTGAGACACTAACAGTGTCTCCCCAATGCCACAAAGTCTTCATATCGATATCGCCATAGCTTCTACAAGTCGACAAGACGTTATAACGAGAGCCATGAGTCATACTGAATCTACCGATAACCATTTTGTTTCTATCGGCAAGAGGTTCCTCCATTGGCAAGATGTTTTACTGATGCTCACAAAGCATATCGATTTCCACTTTGCCATCAGCAAGACTTCCCATTCGCCAAAAGGTTTTGTTGAGTCTCCTCAGGTTTCACCAAAGCATCTGATAGTTGTCAAGACTTTCATCTTTTACTGAGACTTCACCCTTAACACAACCAAGTCTTACCGAGTCGGCAAGACTTATGTCCTTCGTCGAGACCTTTCACCAAGCACCCATGTCTTACCAAGTCAGCAAGACATTTGACCTTCACCAAGACCTCACACTGGCCGAACATGTCATACCGAAGCACCCAAGAGTTTGTGAGACTTATTGCCTTTGCCAAGACCTTATACCGAAGTCTTTTTGTCACTGCGAAGGCACCAAGTGAATACTCCCTTCGGCGAGATCTTTCTTCATCACTAGGACATCTCACCAAAACCTCCACCATCAGCGAGACTTTCCATTCTCGTTGAGAGATCTCCCTGAGATCCTTGTGTTAGCCCGATAGCTATATGCTATCGGTGAGACATTCACCATTCATTGGGACCTCTCCCTGACACCTGTGAGTTAGCCCGATAAGATCAAACTATCGCCCAAAGAACTCCATTCGAGAAAAGGTCACGCCGAATGCTCCTAGTTACATCGATAGACTTCATTCAACAAGACATCAACTCTGTCTTGGCGACATGAGCTTTTGAAGCAGATTTAGAACAGTTAGTCAGCCATACATGAACAATGTCATAGGGAATTTTCCCTTCAAGAGTTCCATGTCAGTAAGGATTGAGGCACATATTACAATAGAACCTCATGTGGTTCCTTCCATTCCTTCCATAAGGGAAGAAAAGAAGCCTATGGTTGAAAAAATTGCTCCTACACAGTCCCAAATTGACAATAAATTGAAATGAAATCAAAATGCTACAGAGCATAGGAATAGACGCCATGCTACTGATTGTATGTTACAAATTAAAGAAGAAAAGAACAACATAGAAAATCAAAATACTAACTTTCGTGAAGCAATGGATGATGACTCTATACCCTTGCCACAATGTAGACATGAAAAAAATTATATGGACATTATCATTCGACCTCCTATTGTGATTAATTTTGATGATGACATTGATATTGCAAAGTTTGATGAACAAGCACATAATGAGTTTAATACATTGTTCTCTTCTTCCATGAACTTAAATGAAAATTCTACTAATAATAGTGTTGAATTGGTGTGTCCCCTAGTTTGGCACTTCTCGTTGTCCCTTTGGATAGTTTTCCACCTTCCACATATAGTGATCAAGATTGGGATGTGAGTGACCTGCTATAAGTTGACTCACATGTGCCATACTAGTCTTTTGCATTATTTTCTTTTTCATGTGTCTTTATGTGATTACATGTGCATAATTTGACCCCCCATGTTGTTTTGTTTGATGCATCTCTCTCTTTTTGTGTATATTCCTCTATATGTATCTACATTCTTCTATATGTCGTAAGCATTTTACCTTTTTTTCACATGTCTTGTGTTTTCCTTTTGGGAATGACACAAGGTGTCGAGACATTTAGGTCTCTTCCATGTTGACCCGAAAGATTTTTTCTTTGTTTTTTCTCTTTTTGTGTCATTCTTCTAAGTTCTCTGAGTATTTGGGGAATGATGACATTTTTGAGCTCTATAACAACATTGTAGAAAAGATATACTGACCCCAAATCCATAGATCGCTTATGTATTTTTGGGGGCAACCCCTCCCTCCTTTTTGTGATGTAGCTTTATTTCAGTAACAAATGACTTGGCATAGGAATTTTTGAGTAAGCACTCATTTCTTAGGACTGTATATTGGCTACTTTAAAGCAATTTCTCATAGAAATGGTGTTAGCAACCACTTTAAAGTGGGGGCATACATCAATGATATCTTTCAACATTTTTCATGGTGTGATTTTATTTTTTCTTGGTGGTGTCATTGGGTTTGATGTCCTCCAAGAGTGTGATACTTCTTAGCATATTAATTTCCTCTTAGTGGTGATGCGACACACTACATTCCCTAAGTTATGAAACTCTTACTCTTGACTTGTCCTCTCTTAGAGACATTAGGTACAATGATCCCTAAGATAAAGACCTTACACAAACTAAGCAGAATCAAGAAAACCTTTACTAGCATTATTGTTCATAGGTATTTAGCATAACACAACTTGTTAAGCCCTATGGAGCTCGAAACCCTAATTCAAGGCCACCTAGCATAACACACCTTGCTTTCCTGTGGACCCTTTCCTTGCATTGTTGTACCTTATTGAAGTTGTCATGAGGATAGCTCTGATATGGTATGGGAGCGTAATACGATTCTCTCATTTTCCACCCCTTTGTCTTGTTTCATCTTGTGATGCCTTATTGAAATTATTAGAGGGATAAATTTGATATGGTTAGTATGATGAGATCTGACGCACAAACATGACTTTCTCACTAAGCCACTTTAGTGGAAGACTCACCTAGTTGATAGCCTAGAGTTCTACTAGCTCAGAGTGAGTGCAAACCAATAGCTTAGATGTGTTCCAGATCACGTTGGACAATCTAGGCTTGATCGTCTTGGTCTTTGATGTTGTATGATTGTGTATCTTTTTCATTATTGCATACATAAGTTTCTTGAATGTCTACTTTAGTGTGAGTTTGACATGGGGTCATACTCTCACTAAAAAGGGGGAAAAATGTAGTAATGGAAAAAGTATCCTTTTTTCCTTAATTTGAGAATAATTAATATTAAAATGAGCCTAAAAATTAATTTCCATTGATATTACATTATATCTCTATGCCGATTTAGGTTGCTTTATATTTTTATTAAATTTAGACTAGCTCATATCTTTACCTCTAGATACATTTGTCTATCTCACTTGAGATAGATATCAGATTATATCACTTTCACACATATCTTATATAACTTGTAAATAAATAATATTCAATATTTGATTGAATATAGGGAATCTTATATTTAAATTTTTTATAATAATTTTAAGAAATTATTAAAATTTATCTATATTAATGGTTTATACAATTGTTTAGTTTTTGAAATAAATAAATATGTATAGTAAATTTATCTATAGTTTTTTTCACACATATAGGAAGGATGTTAAACTATTGAGAAACTAAAAGTCTAATGTAAAATTTAAGATAACATAGAAGAAGATCTTGTTCAAGAAAGAATAATCTAATTTGTGATTCAAACTATTACATAGCAATATCATTTGTAACACTAAACTATCATGCATTAAATTTATTTGGTATAAAGTACCTACTTATAATGGGTGGCTATTGTGTTAATAAATTGTCCAAGGAGCAAGCTTGGAAAGGATAGATCACCTATTGCTTAATTTTTTATGGATCATTAATATATGCTTAGTATCAGGAATATTTTATTTCTTGAAAGAAAAATGACACATCATTCATTCTTATGTTCATGAAAATATCTTATTATCTCCTTGCTAATGATCTATTTAATCAAATTGACCATATTCTACAATTATGAGGAATATTACATTCTCATTGGAAAATTACAAATTTATATAATAACCATGGTCATTATTATTCCTACACCAAGAATCAAATTTATTTGATTATTTTGTTACTATAAATATGTTGGTGATTCCACTTATAGGAAACATTCCATAGACTATTTCTTCAAAAATAAATGGTGCATGTGCTATTACATGGATGTTGTAATTTTATTTTTTTTGAAAAAAAAGGATAAAAATATATTAATCAATAAGTCTTAGAAGAGTATAAATATTTTTCCAAATAACAATATTTTCCATGGGAAGGATGGTGTAATACTTCTTAAAAGTCTATCTTCTATGGTTTTTTAATCAAAAAGAAGAAATGTAAAACATCTCTTGATGAATCAATGTGCATTTGAAGATTTATGGAAGAGATTCAATTGGATACTCATAAAATTACCACCTTTCTATATGATAACTAGAGATATTTTACTCTTACCAAGGACTCATATTTCTAACTACAAATAAAGAGAGAAAATAAATTGAGGGTCATGACCATTTCACTTAAGAGAAAGTATTCCATCCTAAAATTTATCTCCAATTTTTTTTTATCTAATTATCAAATGTATGATCAAGAAAAAGTGAGGGGGAGTATGTAAATGACAATTGTGTAGTGTAAAATTATCTAAGTTTAGATCAATGATTGGCCTTAAGGTGATGCCATTGAGTGGGAATTGTGCATGTCAATTACACCACCTATTGGCTAAATCTATATTTGAGAATTATCCATCTATCTAGATACCTATTTGTTTCTATACCTATCTATAGAAACCATATGTTACATAAATATCTCAATTTTGATTATTAATTCAAACTTGAAATCTTATCTCAGGTTATCATAAATTTGAAAGTTACAAAAAATTTTACTACTCAAATATTTCAAATCTCTATATGTGTGATATTATGTGATTTTGTTTAGTAAATATATGGATGTATGAACATCTATCTATCTATTTAGATATACTAAATATTGCATGTCGATAATCATATCTCAATTTATATTTTTCTTTACCATTTAAATATTATCCTATATTATCTTAAATTTTTTAAAAAATCATTCTTCAATTATTTATTTATTTTTATTTGGGGATATTATGTAACTATTTAACAAGATAATATTTCAATGTTTGGAGCCCTATTTTTTGTTCCATCTATCTATCTATTCATATAAAGTAGACATTACATATAATAGTTTCAATCACAAATTAGATTATTCTTTCTTGAACATGATATTCTTCTATGTTATCTTAAATTTAACATTAGACTTTTAGTTTCTCTATGATTTAACATCCTTCCTATATGTATAAAAAAAAATACATAAATTTACTATACATATTTATATATTTTAATAACTAAACAATTCTATAAACCATGAATATAGTTAAATTTTAATAATTTCTCAAAATTATTATAAAAAATTTAGATATAAGATTTCCTATATTCAATAAAATATTGAATGTTATTTATTTAAAAGTTATATAAGATATATGTGAAAGTGATATAATCCAATATCTATCTCAAGCTAGATAGGCAAATGTATCTAGAGGTAAACATAAGAGCTAGTCTAAATTTAATAAAAATATAAAGCAATCTAAATTGACATAGAGATATAATGTAATATCAATGGAAATTAATTTTAATAACTATACTAACCAATTTCAATAGAAATGTAAACCAATGTAAATCAACATATAGATCAATTGTAATAACAATACAATCAAATTTAAATAAACATATGCAGATAAAATATAATAACAATAAAAATATTCTAATGCAAGAAAAGAGGAACACAATATGGGTAAGTGCAAGAAGTTGGGTCCACAAAGAAGGGAAGTTTCAGCCAAAAAATGTTGATACAGACATGAACTTGAGGGTTAGATCAAGATCTCATTCCTAAAATGGCACTTGTTCTATTTTTAGAATGTGTACCTACTTTAAAATGGGTACTTACTTCATTTTTAGTATATAAGTGTTGGTGTAAATAAAGTCTTGTACCTAGTTAATTCATTACTAGGGGACTTATTTACACATGTTAAGTTTACTTAGGTCCTAGGAAGAAATCTTTCTAGAAGGTGTTAGTTTTCATTAGTTGTTATCTTATCCTTTGGCAACTACTACATATGAACCTAGGTAAGTGTGATTAGTTGTCTCATGTCATATGATTAAGACACTTGTCATAATCCTATGACATCTTGCATCTCACCTTGGCTATATAACCAAGGGGTGTTTCTCATTGTAAACAATACAATCATATCATATCATTGACATTGAATACAGTTTACTCTTGTCATATTTATCTCTCTTTTTGTGCTTTCCATCTGGTCTCAAGATCTTGGCAACCATAGCCAATTCTAACATGGTATCAGAGCATGTTTGATTCTAACAATAAGAATATAAATTTTATTAGCAATTTATACTGAAAGGCCATCACTCCTAACTTAAAAAAGTGTAATGAGATAACTTGCATGAAAGAGCAATATAGTATGAAATATTTAACAAATACTTGATATAATTGAGAATAACAAGTCAATTTGAGGTGAAAGTCCTCCAAGATATTCATTTACTACCTCTAATATATATACTATTTATGCCTTGGATATCACCCATACAACTTATATACCAACATATAACACTTATGCCAACCTAAATAACTGGATAATAATATAATAATGACCATATGAGTTGATTGAGAGTTAGGGTAGCCACAAGATGACTACTTATAACCCATCACACACTATAAAATTAAGTACATAGAAAAATATTTATCTCAAAGTTTGAATTTCTCTTTTAAATGAGAGAAACTCTATATTTAGGCTGGATCAACAAGAACCTTTAATACTTGATGCATGAGTCCCTTTTCAGGATATGTAAATCCATCTCCAAATACGAAGAAAAAGTGTATTGCTCTACCAAGGTTGAAACATAACTTCTCATAGGAAATAAACTTGTTATTTGGATTCAGAAATTCCCATATTAACTCCTTAATTGATTGATCAACAAGGCTATGAATTTGACATAATGCATCATGTTCTGAGAATTCAGGATGATCCCTCATATATGAGGAAATGGCTGAGGCTGTTTGTCCATGGAGCTTCTCATCCTTCAATACAATAAGAGATATGTTAATATCATTGGCATAAAAACCTATTATATAAATCTAATGGTGAGATTAAGTAAAATGAACAAAACCTGGAAATCGTGTGCATCATCAGCTAATCTTATAGATAGCCATACAAGATCACATAATTTGGACCGATTAAGGAATATCTTCTCAATATCAGTGTCTGCTAAAATAGAGGTTACAAGGATAGAGTGTAATGAAATCGGTCCAATTCCTGCACTTGTTGTTGCAATTTTTATGTACTCATTATAGGTTGGAACATGCCCATCTTTATTCCATTGTACCGATTGTAAATTAGCTTTAGCATAATCTTCCCACTAGAACACAATACATTTACGAAAGTTAAATCCATTTCATATTTTCTTTTAATGATCTATGTATTTTTGTTTCAAGTTGGAATATGATGAAACTAGATTTTTCTATATAAAAAGATATTATTATAAACTTGTGTGATAAAAAAGATTAGTCATAGAATAAAATATAGTATTTTTGAAATTTAATTGAGTCAAAATTAATTGTGTGATGATCCACTGAAATTCTTATCAATCTCAAATATTTAATCTAATTACAAAAAATATGATTTTATTTTTCCTACATAATGCATGAATGAAGATAAGAAATAAATTTTTGAAAAGATTTTTCTAGAGAAGTATACATACTGCTTTTGCAATAAAATGTGTCATATCACGCCCTTGCTTTTTAGTGGCCTCACTTGCCAATTCTTGAATTGTTTTAGAAACAAATTCCAAGGTTGTCTTGAAATTGTCTGGAAAATTTTGTATAAGAGAAACATTCCAACCTTCAGTAATGACCTCAACAAGTAGCTCAACTTGTTCAAGGGTTAAGTAGTCGTCAAAAAGTTCATCAAGTATAGTGGCAAGGGTTGCTAATTTGGCCACAACAATTCTACTGTTACAAAACTCCATCTCATCCACAACACTAATTCCCATCAAAAGGTACTCAACTGAACGCTCTCTAATTGCTATAATTTTTGAGATCCCAGAATTTAGCCACCAACTGCATAAAAGTTAATCAATTTAGTATTTTTTAAATAAATTTAGAAAATGAAAAAATTAAGCATTATAAAATTAAAATTTGAAAAATAAATCATTATGTGCAAATTTATGACAGCACCAAAGCCTTTTGACAAATCCATTTATATTATATATAAATTATAAATGGTTCTAATTATTTGTTGAGGACATGACACTATCATGACATTATCATAAAAATGGATTTTATGATTCAATTTTATATCCTATTTTTTAAATATGTTTTTCCAATAATTTCATTTAGGAGGCCATCACTTACACAAATTATTATCTTTTAATGGATACATAAAATGAAAAGTGAATATTCCCTCTTGGGAAATGTATTATAATAAGTTCCCTCTCCATATCTAATATCATTTATGACATGAAATATTACCACGTTTCATGATGATATTTATCAAGCCTTATAACATATTTTTTAATTGTATTGAGGTTATAAACATAAGACATATTACATAATTGTAAGAGTATTCATAAACTTATAAATAATAAACCACTAATGAAAAGTTAAAGGTAAACTACACAACTCCCAACAAACAACTCTATAATTCCAAGGTTTGCACCCAAGCCCAATGTATAGATTTAAAATTTTTACATAATAATGTCCAAAGATATCTATCTACATTTTCTCCAAACTTCCCATTCCTTTCCTTTCTACCATAAGTGAGAATACATGAAATTTGTTTTCTAGTTTTGTCCCATTTCTCATTACATATAAAATGTTCCCAACTTGATTCTTTTTCTTCCATCTTCCTTCATAAGTGGTCATAGAAAGTCAGTCTATTTAGTTTATTTGTTTCTAACAATGTGGTTGTTGAAATACACAACTAGATTATTGTTAATTACTTATAGAAGTATAAATGTCTTCATTTGCCTTTTTATATTTATTATCCTCAAGAAGTGGAAACATGGTCAATTTAGTACAAAATCAATCTACTTGATCATGACAATTACCTTGAGAGTGTCTTCATCTCCATCTTGTATACACATTGCAATATATTGAAATTCAATTTTGCTAACTCCAAAATCTTCACATCCTTCAGCCTGAAGAAAATAATAAAAAATCTTATACTTAATTAATCCACATTAAAATATTTTGATTATTCAAACTTTAGGAAAGTGTTTTTATAATAATACTTTACAACTTTTACCTGAAATGATCTAATTCATAGATTTCTATAAAATTTCGAGCCTCCCATATGGTAAAAGTACGATGCCATTCATATGTAAGCGCATACTCCACCTATTAAAACAATATAACAGAAATAAAAATTACTACTTTAGTTTCTACATCTCTAATTTTTAACTCGATAATTTTCAAAAAAAAATTGCATCTCTAAATTTTTGGCTCTATAATTTCCAAATTTTAAAAACCCCGTTCTTATACTTTATTACCTCTTTTAGAAAACTGCTTTTATATGAATCCTGAGTATTCTCTAATATTTGCTTAAGGTACAGAGAGCTGAACACTTTGGCCTCTTGCATAATTGTTTCTCCGGGAAATGCCAGACTTGAAGCTCTTAAAAGATTTAGCATACTTCTCATCATGTGATCGTCTCGAGTGCTCTTCTTATTATTATCATTTTTCCCTCCACATTTAAAAAACTGCTTATTTTCATCTTTGAAATTTTCCAGCACGTCTTTTCATAATACATCACAAATAAAAAATAATTAATTGAGTGCAGATATTGAAAGAACATGCATTTTAAAAGTATATAAAAATATATGAAAATTATTGAAAAGATTGTTTCTAGAACTAATGGTGTATGTATTTGAATTCGTACTCAATGGTCTATTATCAGAAAATGGATGATGAATCATTCTGCATGGTTTAAAATATCGATTCAACAACATAATTGATTGCTTCCAAAAACAGTCTTTTGAATACTACATGAACTGTGAAAAAAATAATATCAACTATTTAAAAATTAGATGCGATACCTGCAGATACATCATAACGATGGAGTCGAAGTACTCTGAGTCCCAAAGCTGTAGCATTCAGATTCCTGGTAGAACATTCGGATCCTACTACTATGCCCACACTTCCATCCCAATAGCTGTATCCATAATTGTAAAGGTTAAACTAAATATATAGCAACCAGGATGTTAATATCTCTATCGCCTGTATACAAATTTTAACCTTGAGAAAAAGATCACATATTCAAATATATCTGTTTTGTTATAATCCAAATCTAACAGACCGATAAACATAATCAAGCGCTTCTTTTATTTCATCCTGAAAATATCGATCTATTCCCATGCATTGCAGTGCGTCGACTATCTCAAGGCGCTCAATTAGATCGCCATCTCCACTCTGCATTTCTTTTAACAAGATTTGCACTTGTTTAACCAGTGTTTCGGCACGTTCGTGGTATTCAGATGCCTGAAAAATCAGTAATGAAGAAAATTATCAAAACGAATTACAGAAGAAAATCTTTGATGGGAAAATAAATAATATCTAAAAAGTACAGTACCACATATGGTGTTTCCATAGATTGGACGAAATCATTATCCCAGAAATTGAAAGCATTATCTGGTTTAGCAGAAGCAGAAGAAATCTCATCTCCCTTCAAATTAGACATTGCAGAAGCACTCCAAAATCCTAAGAATCCAAAATTAGAGATTAATGCTTGCGCTCAAGTGTACACGTATAATGCTGTTTATGCTATTTATACTGCCAATGCGAGGAGTCAAACTAAATAGTTTGCACGTTATTTCTTATTTTCAAAGTCTAAAAACGTGATCGCACAGAAATTTAGGAGATTAATTAATGCTTCCGCTCATGTTTATATGTATAATGTTATTATATATCTATCTCATCGTTCTCTTCTTGAGCAAACGTCACAGTATAAACGTAATCGTTATATTATTTTATTTTCAAGCATGCTAATTATATTATACAATGTTATTTATGCTATTTTTGCTGCCGATACGAGGAGTCAAACTAAATAGTTTGCACGTTATTTCTTATTTTCAAAGTCTCAAACATAATTATATATCTATCTCATCATTCTCTTCTTGAGCAAACGTCACAGTATAAACGTAATCGTTATATTATTTTATTTTCAAGCATGCTAATTATATTATACAATTTATTGTTCATTCAATCTTAGTATTATTTTTAACATATTTTTAATAGTGAAATAACTGTTCATGCTGTCATTTAATTTTTAATTTATTTTGATGAAAATATTTTGATGCAATTATATATTTATATGTCATATTTTTTTGTGTTAATTTTTGTTTATAATTCAATTTTTATATGTATTTATTTGTCACATCTCTGAAGTCAAAACTAGGGGTAAAACAAATAGATAAGTGGATGAATTTAAAATGCCTTACGAAACAATAAAAGAGACAAATTAATGGAGGTGACTTCCTCCATTTTATGGTAGGGGACAAATACGATTTAAGAAGAGAGGGCACGATTCTGCAGGGAATGGTGCGAGCATGTTGTGGAATGGTCACACAATCAATAAGCATGTCATTCACCTCTTTGGTCATCCAAAAATTGCATGGCAACTTGGATGAGGTATGCCATGCAATGTAGGTAAAAGGACTCACAACTCTCCATAAATTGACATTTTAGGATTTGTTTTGGGGAAGGAAAAATGTTGGAGGCATGATTTAGGGCTTGGCATGGTTGTGGGAAGATGTTTGAGTGTAAAGGAAGAGGTGAGACAAAGATGGAGGGATATTTGAGTCTGGTTGGAAGGAAAAGAATGTAAAAAATAAATGGCATGGGAAAAAGCAAGGCAGAGAGGATGGCTTGAGAGAAATAACAAAGAAACTTGGAAGAAAATACAATTGGTAGGTGTAACCAAATTCCCCAAAAGAACTTTTGAACTCATTTATTTCACTCCACAAAAATAATATTTTGAGTGGATTCAATTTCCTTAGAAATCCTATTAGGGATATTAAAAATGGGCCTGGTGTACACAAGAGTGGATTCCAACAAGACTTTATTCAATGTGATCCTCCTTTCCCTTTCCAAGAGGAAAAACTTACTCTTTGTCCTTTCCACTACCACTTTTCACTCAAAATTTGAAGCTTTTTTGTCCTCTAATGAAATTCTAAGGTATTTAGTAGGGATACTATCTCTAGTAAAGCCAAAAACTAACAAAATATCTAGAGCTTTCTAACAGTCCTCTTTGTGAAAGAAGATTCAATATTTCTATGGATTGATCTTTTGACTCACTGCCAAATCATATTTGTGCATAATCCTCAACCATCCCTAATCTGGAATCTTCTGCTAACAAATCAAGATCTACAAAAAACTGGTGAAAAGGGGTATATTGGGACTCATACGCCTAGAGGGGAAATTTAGTCCCAATACTCCTTTTTCGAAAAAGTAGGATATGAAATTATTCTCCTATCTCTGTACTTCCTATATTTTCCAAACTTCGCTTCCAAATCCGAACCTGTTAAAAATATGCAAAACAAAATGTTGTATTGATTTTCTTGTGGGGGTTTTGCCTCCATCAAACACCTAGTTGGTAATCAAACCTTGATAGAAAGAATAGATCTGAAATGGAAATATATGTGAAATTCCTAAACTTAAGTGTGCCTAAGATTAAGAGATCTAAAAAGCAATGAAACCCTACTCTAATGTGCTAGAATAGGATGCATACACGAAACATGAAAATGATGATGATGAATCACTTTGGGAGATCTTAAATCACCCTAATAAGCCATAAGAATGCATGTACCTTCCTTTAGGTAGAAAGTGAAGTGATAATGGAAGATGGAATCACTTAGGAAACAAGCCATTAGGCTTGGTTCAATGGCTAGTTGCATCTCCCCAACCTAGAATCCATCATGATCGTCCATAGGAAATCATCAAATCAATCTTTGGAAATGCTAGATCTTGAAATGAAAGTGAGCTTGAAGACTTGGGAAAAAACTATAATGCTACTCTAAGACTTCAAATTTGCTTGCTCCTAACTCTTGAATACAAATTCTTGAATATCTTGCTTACTTGATCACTTGTCTTGTTCTATCTAATTCTTAATTATCAAAAATGAGTGTGAGACTTAGATTTTATAGGTATCTCGTCTAATTTACTATTTATTAGTGGTGTAGGTTTTTAATATTTTTTTCCTACACATTATTAGGCATACTTAGGTTATGTGAGACATGGTTTATGTGAGGAAACGTGGCATAATCCATCGATTACATGTGTCGCTCTCACCCACACTTGGGTGGTTGAGTCTCACACCCTCTTTTGGCCTTTTATGCCACCTCACAAAACCACTATCATGTCTCCTTTTGAGTAGGTTATGCCACATGTTTTGTATTTTCCAAGTAGGCATAACTCCCACCTAATTTGGTTATTTGGAAGTTATTACCCCTCTTGGAATTATGTGCCCATATTAAACTATATAATCAACACTCACCTCTCTCTCTTATCTAGTTCAGATGAGTTCATACCAACTCAATCAGTTCAAGGGAGTGTTGATGCATATTGTATCATCTAGAGTGTGATAATATAATTATTATGTTATTGCACCATATTCTAGCCTTTCATCCTCTTGTCGCTCTTGTGTAGAAGGTTAATCTCAGTTTTGTAGGTGATCTTGGATGCTCAAGTTCATCAACAACTCTTACATGGTATCAAAGCATTCAAATCTACAAGCCCCTTCTCGATTTGGGAGGAATTTAGCATTGAGCTTTTGTTGGGTGCATTTTTAGTGAAAATGGACATCAACATTGAGTCCAAAAGGCTTCGTAGACAAATTTTGATATAAAATACTCCATATTTTGGCTCCCAAAAAAATTTGACCAATTGTGAAAGGCTTGGAGAATCTTGCAGAATATTACATATGGTCTCCACCTACATAGTACAGTACTTATTTTTAAAAAAATATATATATATATTCTTTTCGGTTGAAACTTTTTGAATTTTTTTAATAAAAATTAAATAATAATAAAAAATTGTTTATATTTATAAATTTGTTTTGAATAGCAAAAAAAAATAAAAATAAAAATAAAATAAATATAAAAAAAACAAAAATTTCAACTTGCATACGCCGGTACTGCAAGTCACAGTACCTACGTAGAGGCAGGTACTTTGTGTACTACAGGCGTGCGCGACCTGCCATGTGGCAAGGGTAGGAGGCCCCGCCACCGTGGCCCCACATTCCTTCATCATCGGTGAATAAAAAAATAGCAACCAAAAATTTAAAAAATCCGGTTGATTAAAAATTACCAGTGGTCAAAAACTATACCCAATGAATATTATAGATTCCCTTAAAGATTCTGGGTGTAGAATATTTTGAGCATCAACGAAGATTCTCCTACAATAAATTGATCAACAAATATTTTGACCAAGGAGCGCATATTCTTTTGATGGGCTCTAGGCCATCAATTTTAAGCTCAACCTTTGATGACATCATCACTACGTTAGCAACTAACGTCAATAGTTTTATTGAAATATTTCCCCCCCTCTCTGTTGAGCATTTAAGTTTGGAAGGTCAACTTTGGGAGGCTCATTCTTAGCCATACAGAGGCCTTTTCAAGAGAAATTTTGTCTATTAGGGGTAGAATTTCACGCTCTTCGTAGTGGTATAATCTGTTTTTGCTCAAGCGATCCGGATTTTCTAGAAAATCAGTATTCTCATCAAATTTGAAGGATAGTTCTCATTTTTGGAACTTCAAACAATTGTAACTTTCACATACGACATTAGATCAAGGTGATTCTTTTTTTGAAAGTTGATATTTTTCCAAGCACTATATATTAGTGTGATATTAAGGTTTCGATTCTATGATTAAATTGTACTTTCATTATTTGGGTCCAATATTGAACATTATAAAACTCTGGTAACAACTCCAGAATTGTAAACACACTAATTATAAAGTGCCACCATCATATTTTTCTAGGGGGGACCATTAATTGAGTGAATTTGGGGGGGTGATCTTGTGATGTTTTTATTTCTTTCATTTCTTTTGCTATGTGTTCTTACAATGGGGAAACATAACATTGAACTCCTAACTCCATATAATTATGCATCATGGAAACAATCAGTATGGAATTATCTAAGGGGAAAAGGTTGCACAAGCTATGTAAAAGAATCTATTCTTGAACCTACTGATGTTGGTACAAAAACTTTGTGGGAGATCAATCGTGAGAAAAATATTGGTTACATTTGTTGACTTGTCTCTTTTGATTTACAATTTCATATTAAATCATGCAAGACACTTAAAGAGGCTTGGAAGACTCTTGAAAATTTGTATGGTAAAACTAAAAAGATTAGGGGTTATCAAATTGATAATGATTTGATGAATCTTGATCCAAAATTTTTTGACCACATCCAAGACTATATCTCCAAGATTAAGAAACTACGATCACAGCTAAAGAATTGCAAGATTACTAAGGAGGATTTATAGTTGATTCTCAATGTGTTATCCAAGGTTGGTCTTGAGTATTCCATGTTTTTTTTTGGATTTCACACCAATAGGATTTCTATGGGAACTACATATTTTGTGCCTACATTTGATGCATTTTTAGATCTTCTAATTCAAGAGGAAGCAAAGATGATTCAAATGGGTCTCATCTAGGTTTCCAAGTAACAAGCATTGGTGGCTAGTGAGCCTAAGGTACAGAAAGAATTAGGGCATCTGATCATAAACAAAAGAAGAAAAAGAACAAGCCACAAAAGGAATTTGAATCCTCTTCCTCAAAAGGGGTATCATCTAAAAAGGAGAAGCCTACATGTGCATATTGCAAGAAATCTAGGCATGATGAAAATAAATGTTATTTAAAACAAATTGATTAGTTGAAAAATCTTTTAGAAAAGAATAAAATAAATTTTCCTTCGACTATGTCAAAGGATTCGTCATCTTCTTCTAAACCTAAGTTAGAGAAACAAAAGGGAAAGCACTTGTTGCCATTACAAATTCTAAGTCAGGGAGATGGATCCTTGATTCTGGAGCCTCACATCACATGGCTTCATCACATAGTATGTTCTCTTCATTTGAAACTTGTTCTTCACCAAACATCCTGATGGCTAACAACACATATATGTGTGTTTGTGGGAAAGGATCTATTGACATAGACGAAGGATCATTCAATGATGTCCTTTGTGTTCCTTCTTTTTTAATAGATATCCTTTCTATCTATTAGATCACACATGGTGGGAAAGGAAAGAGTGTTGAGTTCACACCAGATTCTGTGATTATTCAGGATTTACACAGTCAAGATATTGTTGCAGTTGGGGAGGAAGATCATCAATCTCAAGTGTACACCTTCTCACATTTTTCCTCTGATGTTCCTTCGGTTGATGTACACACTCAGGCATCTAGTGTGGACACCTTTCAAGAGATTCAATATGGTCAAGTGAATCTTGGTATTATTTCAACTAAGGTTCAAGAGACGTGCTGATACTCCATCTCCTACATCACCTATTGTTCTTGATGATGCTGATATTGCTACATTTATGGCTTCTATTGATTTAGTAAAGCATGACAATCATTTTCTTCCAGACACAACTACTTGGGATGAGTACTTGACAGACATTGCAGGTTTGTTTTGTGAGTCCTATCTTGCAGACTTGGAGGACACAATTGAGTGTTTACATCTTCTCTTTGATGAAGTTGCATCGTCTTCTTCAAATGTTAAGGGGAAACCTTTTGACCCTCTTGATCTTTACCCACACGATCATTCCTCATAATTTGACATGACTGTGGCTACTATTGAGCAATATTTTGAGGAGGTGCCTTTGTCTTCAGAGGAGATATCTTTGTCTTTAGATTTTTTTCTACATCCATCTCCACTAGGTTTTGGATTGTCATCTTCTGTAGTGTGGCCTAGAACACTTTTTTTGATGGTGACAGCTTTCAGCATTGACATGGGGACATCCGAGCAGAGTTTAGAGACATCATACATTTTCATCATTCTTTATTCATATTCCTTTCAAGAATGGGAAGATATCCTACATACATCCTTGGTTTTCTTTCTTCCTAAGGGGATGAATATTCTTCAGTGATCTTGGATCATCTTTAGCTTCTTGTGTCAAGCATTCACTAACAATGCAGGAGATTCTACATTGGGGGACTATATGGTCTCTCTTCTTCTCTCTTGGGGGAGAGTTTTGTCTTACGGGTTTTCTCTTTCTCATATGTTGAGAGGTTTCATCATTGTAAATGGGTACCTAACATGGCCATGTAGCCGAGACCCATCTTTGTATTTTTTCATCCTTTCACCAACCTAAGCTATACTTAAGGGGGGGTGTTGGTGTAAGTTTTTAATATTTATTTTTCCTACACATTATTAAGAATACTTAGGTTATGTGAGACATGGTTTATGTGAGGACATGTGGCATAATCCATTGATTACATGTGTTGCTCTCACCGACACTTGGGTGGTTGAGTCTCACACCCTCTTTTGGCATTTTATGCCACTTCACAAAACCACTATCCTATCTCCTTCTGAGTAGGTTATGCCACATGTTTGGAATTTTCCAAGTAGGCATAACTCCCACCTAATGTGGTTATTTGGGATTTATTACCCCTCTTAGAATTATGTGCCCATATTCATCTATATAATTAGCACTCACCTCTCCCTACTATCTAGTTTAGATGAGTTCATATCAACTCAATTAGTTCAAGGGAGTGTTGATGTATATTGTATCATCTAGACTATGATAATATCATTATTATGTTATTGCGCCATATTTCAACCTTTCATCCTCTTGCTACTCTCGTGTAGAAGGTTAATCTCAGTTTTGCAGGTGATCCTAGCTGCTCAAGTTCATCAACAACTCTTACATTTATTAGATTCCAAATGCTGACATTTGTGAAATTTGAATTAAAAAGACTTTAATTTTCTGCTAAAACCCTAAAAAGGTCACAAATGAGACTTATACGTCCAAGGTGGCATATGGGTCCCACCTAAGGGGACTCATACACCCAAGGTGGCGTATGAGTTGCACCCTAGATTTTTGAGGTGAGAGAACATTGAAAGGTTAAAATATTGAATGTATTTATTGAATTTGTTAGGATTTTGATTGAGATAAGCCTTGGGATCCATAATAAAGGGTCTTAGGGACGTATTAATGATGATTAGAGGTCAGGAATGCAAGGGTACTAAAATAGGTCCAAATTAAGTGTGAAATTGTACTATCTCCAAGAAACGGGTACAATTTTTGACACTACATTTAGCCCCCACTTTAGTGCCCATATAAGACTACATGAATATGAAAGCTAAAGGAATTCAAAAAGTAAAATTTATCTCATAAAAGGATACTCATATGGATCTGTTCACAAACATGGGAGAATGAGGGTATGTGCAGGATCATCATGAAAAAAAATGGGCCTTAAGTGGCAAAAAATTCAAAAAAATCAGAGTTAGGCAACTTGACGTAAAATTTTGAATAAGTTATCTATATTATTTCAAAAATATGTAAGAATAAAATCTATAGAAAATTGAATGTAGTTTCTAAACTACTAGGTTTGTTTAAAAAAAACAATCTATTTGGTGAAAATTTGAAATTTCAATGCAGTGGTACTTAAATTTCAGGGAAAAAATAAGAAGTAGGTGTTTGTCCGACCACCCTAACTAGAATAAAATGATAATATTTTTTTATAATATTTTTTATATAAGTAAAGGACTCATGCCTCAATGTGATGCATATCTTTTGTAATTTCTTTCCAAGTAAATAATTAATTATGAATTTTTTATTACAACTTTTTTAAAAATATAAAAAACTCGTATGTCTGACCACCTTAACTTGGTCGAAACTTCATGAAATTCAATTTTTCTTTTTTTAATCCTATATTATATGAAGCATAGAATGTGACACATGTTTTAGATTCAAGAAATGTGATACCGTTTAAAAGCTATAGATGTTTTTCAATCAACCTATCAATCAGGACTTTAGTCATAATTTGAATAGAAAATGAATAATAATTACTTATTAAATTCATAGTAAATAATAATTTATATTGGTGGAAATATGAGAATCTCCTTTAAAAACCCTTTTTGTTTTGTCAATTTTGGGTAAAAAAATAGTTGTCAGCCACATACCCATCATATTGCCACTTTTTGGCCCATCATGATCTTCTGCATACCCATGAAGCCCCCATTATAGTTATTTGCAAAACCACAATGTTAGGAATCGCATCCTACAAGACAATTTCATTAGTCGTTTAAACAAAAATCCTCTTATCTAACTTCTTCAAGAAATAAAATTTGAGGGTAGATGGATGCCCCCCCTTGATTCCGCTTACTTTATGGAGGTGGAATCAAGGTAGCAGTCTAACCGCATTGAATTTCATAAGTCATATTATAGGGTATTTCCAAGTACCATACCACATAGTGATAGACATTTTATGAGACCGAGGGTGGAATTACGAATCCAATGCAACAAATGGCACCAAAAATGGATTTCTCTAGCCCCCAATATGCTAATTTGAATGAGAAAGTACCTATTTACTTTAACATGTAAATGACCTAATTTGAGAGTATATAACAGTAAAAAGTTAGGTATTTTGTGATCATTTTGTCTTTTACCTTTTTGTAGCTTGACTTCAGTGGAGAGTGATTGACGATGCTAAGCGTATGACCTTACGTGCCTCCTAGACTTGAGATCCTACATGACGAGGTGGCATGGGGCGATTTACAATATATAATAAGTGGATTCTTCTCTACCTTTGCTTCATTTTTATGCTTTTACCTTATGTTTTATAAATTTATAGAAAGATTTGAGACCTTGGAAGAAAAATTCGCAAAGTGACCCTTTTATTGCAAAGTTTCCCACTTTTTAGCAAAGTTTCCCACTTTTTCGCAAAGTGTCCCAAATTTTCGCAAAGTATCCCACTTTTTCGCAAAGTGTCCCAAATAAGGAATAAAGTCTCTAGGACCCCTAGAAAATTATCCTAGAGAAACTTTAGCACACTTTTTGATTGTTGATGTATACATATGAGCTTTTAAAAATAGATTGAAAAATGTCAAAAAAAATCATATAATTTTCATAGAGATTCCTTACATTAGTGCAGCAAAATAGAAACTAAATAAATTTGAATGTCAATCTAATGTGTGCTTTTCAACCTCTATTTTTGTGTGTGTGTGAATTATTTCCTATGCAATCAACAATAGTCTTTCAAGCTTGATATTACTTAGGGTGATTTCATCGAGGCAATATTTATTCTAAGGATGTGGGTTGTTCAAAAAAACTAAGGTGTACAAGATCTCGTAAATATTTTGGTAGTAATGAGGAGTTATTATAACAATCATAAGGGATTGAAACCATGAGAATATATTTATATTTCCTTTTTGTTGAAGAGTTATACTTTGGTTTATCTATGTAGGCATTTATTGTTCATTGATTGATAGTTATATGGGTTTTTCAAAATGACATTTTATTATCATGGTAGTTTATTATTTTTTTGTGAGCTTTGTGAACCTTTGAAATGACAAGATTTTTTTAAAAAGTACCATGATACCTCTCGTTATTCTTGAAATAATTAAGCTAATTCATGGTATAAAGCCATCATTGTGTTAGAATGAAGAATATAGAGAAAAAGGAAGAAATTTTATAGAAAAACAAGGATTTTGTCAAGAATATTGAAGTCTTGTTGAAGGAGTTAATTATTCATGGTTGACTCAAATATTTTACACTCATTAAATTTCTTGGGTGTCAAGTTATATCTACCATCTTCTTTGAATACATGGTTGTATGAATATATGTTGTGTGTGTACGCTATGTTTAGAATATTATTTCTTATTAGCTATATTGTAGATTATGGCTCTATGATTGCTCATTTGAATATTTTTATGATTTTAAAAAATATTTTTAAACATGAATTATTTTTATTATAGTCATATGTATTTGTAATTTTGATTATTATGCTTATTATGTGAACTAAAAAGTTAAATTTAGTAATTCTACATTTATCTTCTATTAACATGCATAGGTTTGATTTAGAGCATATAATGGTCATGCTATGGTATTTGGTTTGTTTGGAAATACATGGATTTAAAAATAAAATGGCTTGCACAACACTTTAAAGGGAAGGTAGTTAATTGTTGATAGCTAGTTAGGTTTACTGATTCATCCACTAGCACTTTGATGTCTCAATCCACCATTAATGGTTACAGAGATATAAACTTGGAGAAAATGGAGATGGGGACAAGCAAAAAAGTGGGGGTGAACATGGAAAAGGCATTCCATTCCTCATTAAGGCTAGTCCATTTTCACCCATAACACCATGGAAAATAAAATAAAATAATGAGAAAATCCAATTAGTGATCCTTTCACTCACTAAATGAATAATGAGCAGCGAGTACTCCACCGTGAGTGGAAAATATGAAATGCATTGACCATCATTATGGAGCATTGAAAATTCATTCAATCTCAAAATGAGATACAAATGTCGTTTTGAAAATCACATACAAATATGAAAACTAGCACTTGCAACAAAAGGAGGTGCAAGGATTACATCGATAGTAAAATATATGTTGAATAAATATATGGTAGAGTACAAATCAAAGATGTAGGCATTTAGAATTTGATATTTTGGTCATTGATATATGGGTTTTTTTTGTAGCATAATGAGCTGAAGGTGATGTGTATGTTATCAAGCTTGCATAAATTTTGTATTTTTGGTATAAAATGATGAGTTGAATATCTAGCAGCTAATCCATAAATCATTGACAAACCAATTAGCTAAATATCACAACAAATGCCTATACATATTTTCTACAATTGTATGATAAAATACAAAGATTGAATTGAACTAGATGTCAAATTTTAATAATGATACCAACACATGAAGTGTCAAATTTTTTGTAAAGAATAATGATGGTCCAAGGTATCAAAGGTATAGGTTGGAACTTAGAAATGCTTGAAAGTTATGGTCAAAAGTAAAAAAATGATCTAATCCACAACTAGAGAATGAGTGGTTTATATGCTTATGCAATATTTTGTGATCCAACCAAGGATGCTATGCCCAAGTAGTAGACTCTTAGATAGAGATGTATCATATACAATAACAAACATACTAAAAATTATAATGGGAACTTGTTTGTCCAGTGAAGTTGTAGACATGTAAAAATGCCTAATGCATATCACACATCCTAAAACTGCATTTTTCCATCATTGATATCATTTTCATTACCATTATTACATTCAACATCATTTCACTTCATTTACATCATTAATCCTATTTTAACATAATTTTCATCATTTAACCCTATTTCCCTCTATTAATTAAATAATCTTAAATCGTTTAATTAATTCATCATTTCATCACTAATATTCCTCTTCATCACCCTAATTGAATAATTTCTAATTATTTAATTATCCTACCTTTTCATCTCCTCATTCCTCCTAATTAACTTAATAAACATTAATTATTTAATTATGGTGCTAACTTCACTTTTTCCTCTATATCTAATTAAATAATTACTAGTAATTGTTTGATTAAACATTCACCATCATGCATAAGTTAAATGATTATAATATTTCATTATTTAATTGACCTTTTTCATCATGCATAAATTAAATAATTATCTTCAATTATTAATTAATCTATTCTCCCGCCCCTAGATTAAATAATTACTTTAATTATTTAATTATCCTCTTTTATCTTAAACATCATCCATTAATAAATAAATGTTTTATTTATTAATCAATCTTATCTGGAATGTTCCTCCAATAAATAATTAATTATATATGCATTATTCCCTCAAATCTTAACTAACACTTTTCTCAATCAACTGATATTGATTGACCACTCTTTTGATCAATCAATTCTCTTAACTCCCACTCACTTGAAGTCTTCTAATCAATCAATTGAATTAACACTTCAATCAATATCTCATGCAACTAGTTAATTGAAATCATGTAGCCAGTTGTACGTCAATTAACTAGGCAATCAATTCCACTCATTCATTCTTAGCCTTTGATCTCAAATCAACACCTCTTAATCCAGATCATTCATTTGAATCAATAAAATCTATAAAATAACCCTTCATCCTTCACATTCATTACCTAGAATTTTCATAGCTAAGTCATATCGATTTGAGTTTTTAGCATTCATCTTTAGCATCTAGGTCATATTTGCATCACATTCAATAAAGATTTTTCTAGCAATCATGAAGGCTTCAAGTGTTTGAGCAATCAAACACTATACTACACCAAGCTTTCCAACAATGGGATGGTGAGGTTGTATTTCTTATTTTGAATTCATTGTGTTTGATTTGATTTATCTAACCCTTTTCTTTGAATTCATGGTTTGATTTGCAATCCAATTTCATTAGTAAGTGGGTTTGATCTTCATGTTTTTAGGTTCTTTGATTGAATTCTTGTTGCTTAATCCATTCCACTTTTATCCCTTACATTAAATGACATGGCCGATGGGACCCACGTCCCTATTTTTAATATTTTTGTCAAGTTCTAAGTGAGTCACAGGTTTTTGGAATGCAAGTGTCACAAAAGATGGCTGCTATTATAGAAATCAACTATCTTAGAAGATGATTGATATTGCAAAAAGATGACTACCATTGTATAGATTACCACTATCACTTTTCAAGCTTTTTTTTGGGTTTAACTTGTATTTTTTTGTTCATCAGGTTATAGGTTTGTGACTACTCTAGAATAGGGTTGTGTTTACAAACATCTAACCATAACTATCTCAAATGAAGGTCACTACTTTAGGTAATAGAGTTGTGTCTACCTTTTTCTCTGCTTCTAGTTTTCATTGTCAAAATTTTTTGGATTTTTGAAACCCTAACCCTTATTGTTTGTTGTTGTTATGATTCTATATAACCTAATTGTGCAACTCTTGGAAGGTGAAGGTAAATCATTATAAACTTCTAATCCATTGGTTTGGTAGGATGAACAGTTGAAGACAATCTAAATCCAAACTACTAACACTTTTCTTGCAGCTCGTTGTCCAAGAATAAATTTACTCAAGTATTATGTTTTTATCTTGTTAAAATAGTAAACACTTAGTTTGGTTCTTAAAAAATGAATTGCTTTGAACTACATTTCATGCTTGGCAAGTCAAATGTGTATCCTCTCCCCTTACATCTTTTTATGATCTTGGGTGACGAGAAACATCTTGGACTTAATATTTTGAGTCACTGAAGGTATCTTGTATATGTATCCTCTCCCCTTGCATCATTCAATGATTCTGCGTGATAAGAAATATCAAGACACTAACCCTTCCTTTTTTAGTAGAGTGGCCTTCCTTGAGACACAACCCACAACGGATAACTTAAGGCGATCTTAAAGCATGTGTTCAGGAATGCTATATAAATGTGTGAAAGAGAAAGAAAGTAGCATGTATTTGGGGACATTATACCTTGCGTGTCAATTTTTATGCAGGTGTGTAGACCACATGTAGGTTGACTAGATAATTTAGTGTGTCATGTCCGAAGTATATCTCTAGTATTCATTGATTCATTACACACCTTTGTATCTAGAAGCCTAATACCAAGTTTTTTGAAGCGTTAATTATAGTAGTACATTGGAATAGCATCATCTCAAGAAGTTACTTACCATGTCCAGTCTATGGTTGAGGAGTAAGGTTTCTTGCTAGAGTTCATGCTCTTTCAAGGCTAGGGGTATCAAATTAGTACATGACCTTGGTATACCCTATTCGTCCACTCCTTAGACATGGATTACATCACTCTTTTGGGGGTGAGGTAACCTTATTTTGATGATACATACCTTTTTTCCAAACTAGGTTGAAATTGACTTATGATTATTATTCGAGGTAAACCAGTGAATGTTATGGAAGAAAGTTTATGAAATATACGCCTTACATTTTGAGTTAGTTATTGCATACTTTGTCTACTATGTGTATGGATTTATCTTTCAAAAAAATCACCTCAAACATCATACCTCAACTTTTAAATTTGTAAACTTATCAAAACTATCATCAAACTAGAAACAACAAATAGAGTTGCGCTTGTTAGAAACTGAGCCACTATTGTACATCTTATCATGTTTGTCTCAAAATTTAGTCGCTCGAGTTTAGCATCTGCTCATGCTTGTCTAGATATCTAGTCACTATTGCATTGCATCTGGTCACTATTATAAATTTTCACTTATCTGCTAGTCATTGTGTCTAAACAAAGTTGATTTTGTCAATACTACCACAACTACCTTTGTAGAAGCTCACTTTTGTCTCATATTTTATTGTAGTTTCCTAAAATAGCCACCACTTTTGTATTTTTTCTTAGCTCAAAATATTCAAAATTGGTCTCAAATATTGTCATAATGTAGTAATGTAAAAAGTATCCCCTCTTCCTTACTTAACCTAGGGAACAATTGATATTGAATTAACCTAATAACCTTGGTTTAGTGTTGTAATGTGTTGTAAACATTCACATTAATCTAGGGCCATTTTTAATGCAATGTACTTAAACTATACCTTATTTATGGTGTTGTACAGTGTTGTAGTATACATTCACACTTATCAAGGGTTTTATTAATTAATTATAGTTAATTGAGCTTAAGTAGCCTTTTTAATTCAAATTTAAGCCTTATTAATGACACCATCTGAAGGATCTATCCTGACACCCAATAATCAAATGGTATAACATTAAAATTGGGAAAATCAAGGTCCTAGAAAATGGTGCTAGGGTGCTGTCATAATAGTGGTTTACAATTCCTGAGAGGAACGAATTTTAGCTGAAATCACATATTTTTAGAAAATATAATGATTTAAGCCTTAAAAATTTCTATTTTAAGGATTCCAATTGAAGAGGGTTTGATCAAATCACCTTAGATCAAACCCCCTTGGATAGAACCTTGCTAGTTTTAAACCATACCTATAAAAGTGTCTCCTTTACACCTATCAAAATGCTGATAAAAAATCACTTTTGATTTAGCTTTTGGGAGATTAAATGAATTCATTTAAAATTTATTTCAAATGATTATTGTATTCCTCAGAACAAGCTATCCAATGAATATAATTTTAATATGTTTTGGTTTTGTTATGTATTTGTTTTTTAAGTTTTATTAAACATAGGTTTTTCATTGAAAATGAATTTCTTTGTTCTTCACATGGAAAAATAGAAGATTATCAAAAAAATTGAAAAATATGAGTGCACCAGATATTGAAGTCCTTGATCCAACAAAAAAATAAATAAAATTTTGACATATACAAAAGTTAAGTTATACGGTCGTTGTGTCGAATTGTAATTCGTTTGACTTTGAAACTTGATTAAGGAAAAATATTCAATAAAAACTATCTAACAAGTGGAAGCACTAGATATCAAAGTTACAAATGATTTGAAATAATTAGAATTTTTCACTTGAAAAAAAAGTTATCATGGAATCACTTTTTAAAATGTTGTTTTCTGAAAAATTTTTTGGAGATAGAAAAGGAAGGCAATTTGATTCAAAATCTGAAAAATATTTTTAAATCTGAGATAAAATTTGATGAGACTCTAGTTTGCACCATCTTCAAATTCCTCACAGTTTAGCAGTTATAAGTGCCTGAATGTGAAGATTTAGATAAAAATAATAATTTCAGTGTCCAGTTTGGCCAAAAATTGTAAACCACTATTATGGGATCACCCGCTAGGAACCATTCACCTTTAGTGGTGAATGGGTCCTCTCCACATAGGACCCCCCTTTCTATGCATTTTTAAGGTGGGTATTTGAAATTCTTTCCACCTACTGAAGTAAGGTCCTAAAAACTTGTGCTAGAACCCATTTGCCTTTAGTGGTGAATGGGTCATCCTCACATAATACACCCCTTTTTTAATTTAATTTTGGTGGGATTCTAATGATTTTCAATCCTAGATCTGTTGTTGGCTTGAATTATTTGAATTTCGGGGTTAATCTCTAGATTAAGTATAAATGCAGGGTTAATTCACATAGTCTCACCTAGAAACTTTGGGAGAGCATCCTAAGAGTTCACAAGAGAATTATAGAGCACTTCAAAGGCATTCAGAGGAAAATTATAAAAGATTATTGCAACAATCAAGATTCATTTCATTATGTCAAAGGCATAGTGCATTCAAGCATGTGGTTGAGATAAGTGGGTTGATTTAGCATTGAAGATCCATTTACAAGCATTATTTCACATCTAATTTGAGATCAAGATCTACATTCTTCATGGCCACTTCATGTTATTTTGTAGATTTACATTCCAAGACATCATCTAACATATCATCATTACATATTTCATGTTACATGCATCTATTTGATTATTTCATCATTTGGTTTAATTACCTAAAAGGGTTTTTACCAAGGAAAACCCCTATTTACTAACAATCAACAATTTTTTCTTCTCTTGAATGTGTGTTTACAAATTGACAAGTTGAAAATCAAGTGGAGAATAAATTGGAAGAAAAATTGTTAAAGTTGTCAAGTTGCAAAATTGTCATTCATAGTGCAAGAACACGAAAAGAAGGCTACAAAATTTGTTTTAGAATTTTTGGAGCTAAAAACCTGGGAGTTGGGAGTGTAGAAACTGAAGTACAAAACCTAGAAGTCAGCTTCCCAAAACCCTAAAAGGACCCATTTTCCAAAGGCGAATGAGTCCTCAATGAGGCCTGAAGCAGTGAAAACCGAGGATTTGGGAGTGCAGACTGAGAGGAATAAAACCAAGAAGTTAGTTTATGGAATCCTAACAGTGACCCATTTGCCACTAAAGGAGAATGAATCCTTTGTGGCCTAAAAACAACAAGTTTTCTACAAGATACACACCATTTCAAGCTCTCAAAACTCCCCTCATAGTTGCAATAATAGTTAGGATTAGTTTATGATTATTTTTTGCATGTTTTGGCCCTCATAAATGAATGAAACAAAAACTTAATGAAAATTAGGTTCATCATTGATACCCTATTGATGGTGAACCTAATGTGAACATTGCAATATTCTAATTTGGAAGTCTTTCATTAGATATTAGGTTAGATCTTTCATTCATTTGCATTTAATTTGCATTGAATTAGATCTCATTTAGGGTTTCCTTCTTTGCAATTAAACTTGCATCTCATTTAGGGTTTACACTTGCATTGTTTTACATTCTCTAAATCTGAAAAATACAAAAGCAAATCAATCACTTTGCATATCATTTAGATCATATAAATTTGCATTTGAAAATAAAAACAAAATTTCATTTCAAAAGGTGTTATATAGGTCATCATTTACCCTTAATTTCACTTGCATTAGGTCATAAAATTATAGAAATTTCTATCACAAGAGTTATAGTTTGAAACTAGGCACAAAAAAAAACTTAAAATTTGTAGTTTTTACTTTTTTAAAATCTTGATCTGGGACCCATTCACCTTTACTAGTGAATGAGTCCCTGATTAGACCTGACCTAAACTTTCTAGCATCTGAAACTCACTAAAAATCACTCAAAAATAATAAAAAATATTTCAAAAATACTTATCCAAGACCCATTTTCCTTTATTGGTGAATGAGTTCCTGATAGATCCTGATCTACATTTTTTGGGATTTGAAACCTCAGTTTTAGGCTTTTGTTTGCTACTTTACTTTCCTGTTTCAATTTTTTGATTTTTTGTTTCATCAAATTCAATAAATCTAGGTTAATTTGCTTCATTTAGTGCATTTTCAAAATTCAAAATTACATTCAAAAAATTTTATTTTTAGTTTATTGCATTGTGTAATCAACAAATTACCTTGTTTAGACTATGAAAACTGCATTTACACATTTCATTCTAGGTCATTGCATTACATGTCATAGATTAATTTCATAAATGTTAGTGTAAGTGTGTGGAAAATATGTGTAAATAATCAATAACACACTTCAATGAAACATTATTAGAGAATTCAAATGATAGATTTAATCTAATTTTTTAACATCAAGGGGGTAAAAATTTATTAAAACAAAGAAATGTTACAAAGCAAGGGCCCTAAATGGCCCTATCAAGATCAACCAGATGATCCAAATGATGAGACAAATTCGGGGGTAGTTGGCCCTGATCCACCAAATTCCAATCATGAATATGATCAGAAGCCCATTTAGCCAAGCAGTCAGCAACACCATTCCATTCACGAGGAATATGAGTGAAAGTAATATACTCAAGGGAAGCACATAGAGTGAGAATTTTTTCAACAATCAAAGCCAGCTACCAGCTCACATCATCCAAATACCGCCTGTTTAGTAAGTTCACAACAACTTGGGAGTCAGACTCACATATTATCCTTCAGCATCCTAATTAACTACCCCACTCCACAACCAATAAAATGGCTTGAACCTCCATAATATTATTCGTATGGAGACCCTTATACATAGAGAAGATAAACTAAACATCTCCAGAGCTATCCCGACCCACACCACCAATGCCAGCATGACCCAGATTACCACGGGAAGAGCCATCCGAGTTGATTTTTAGGACCCCAAGAGGAGGGGTCCATTTTCCCTCTCTATTCACCTTTGGGGTAGGATGCCTACCTCTGTTGCGCAAAAGCTATCGTTGCGGAGGAGGAAGATGAAGACGATTACAACAACCAACCTCACGAGGGTCCACCAGAATAGTCATATCACACTTAGCCGCAATAGTTTCCCCTAAAGAGTGTAGAATTTTCCACCATAGGTGAGGGGCCACCAACAATGAATCCTAAAAAATCCACCTATTCCTCTCCAACCACAGGTTCCAGAGAATAAAGGAAGGACCAAGAGCCCAAGCAGCCTGAAAAAAGGGGGTAGAAATGAGGGCCCTACCCCACCGTTCCCCAAACTCCACCAAAGAGGAAGCATGCTAGCAAGCCATATTCCATACCTCCCACCAGAAATGCCAAATCTCCCTAGCATAGGAATAATGGAAGAAGAGATGGGAAACACTCTCTTCACAACCATGACACAAAACACACATGGAGGGGCCTTGGAACCCACACTTACATAAATTATCCCAAGTAAGACACCGGTTGTGAGCCACTAACCACATAAAGAAGTTGCACTTGGGCCATGACAACTTATGCCAAACATACTTCCACCAAGGGACCTCGATGTCCCCAAACAACCGCCTACCTAATTGCTTATAACCAGCTACCACAGAGTACTTTCCAGACAAATCTAAACCATCCCAAGCCAAGACATCAGGTCCCCTCAAATAATTACAAGCACAAGAGGCCAAGAGTTGGGAAATCTCATGCCTATCCCCCTCAAACCCTCCAGGTGGCCACTCAGAAGGATGCTTCCAGTGAAAACTTACAACCAAACCACCATGTTGCACCACCTTATAATGCTCCATAGTATCCCAACCACTCGCAAGAAAAACATCACTAAGGGGTTGGAGCTGAGGAAAAGAAGAGAGGATAGCAAGGTGACCATCCCAAGAATATGACCAAAAAAGAGCGTGAGACCCCAAATGATAGATCCAGAAAAGCGCACACTTAATCAACTGTGCCCCCACTTTCAAAGTATGCCAAATCATAGAACCACTCCCTTCCAAAGGATATCGAGGGACCTCAAAAGAAGCAACACCCCGAAGATATTTATGGTTGAGAATACAAGCCCATAACTGATGTTGACTGGTACACCATCACCAGTAAAGCTTGGCAGCAAGAGCTTTCCCATTCAAAATAGCAAAGCGTAAACCAAGACCACCCTCCTACTTTGGTCTACACACAGAATCCCACTTAACTAGGCTCCACTTAGAAGACAACACATTACCACTCCAAAGAAATTGACGTGAAAGAGCATCAAACTCCTTAAGGAAATACATAGGAGCCACTTGAACAAAGCACCTATAGATGGGAAGGGCCTGGATAACAGATTTGAGGAGAGTCACTCTAGCAACAGTCAACAACCAACGATGAGTCCAATGAGTAACCTTCCACTTAAGCTTATCAAGCAGCAGCTGCCAGGAGGACCTAGGCTATCGACCAACAGCAAGGGGAATACCCAAGTAGACAAAGGGAAGAGACCCAATTTGAAACCGCAGTATAGCAGCAATCTGCCACTGGATAGATTGAGGAGTATTAAAGAAGAAAATAGAAGACTTCTGCTCATTGACTTTCTTTCCCAAAGCCGCAAGATAGACATCCAAAGCTTGCCTGAAGGATTCAGCCTCCCTAATATGAGCCAGTCCCATAAAAGAGGTGTCATCCACAAATTGGAGATGAGAAAGCATAGGCAATCCCATCCCCCACTGCCATCCCTGAATCAAACCTTGAGAATCCCAAGAATTGAGAAGCCAGCCCAACGCCTCCGCCATAATAATAAACAAATAAGGAGAGAGTGGGTCCCCTTGACGAAGCCCCCTAGTAGCCCCAAAAAGATCAGATGGTTCCCCATTCACAATAACTGAAAAGGATGGAGAGGTCACACAACTCAAAATCCAACTCACCCAGTCAGAGGAAAAACCAAAGGCTAATAGAATCTTCTAAAGAAAACTCCATTTAACTCTATCATAAGCTTTTGCCATATCCAACTTGATAAACATAGACCTATCCTGAGAGGTTGCCATGGAATGAATGACTTCAGATGCAACCACCACCCCATCCAAAATTTGGCGACCAGCCACAAAGCCGCCTTGCTCCTCAAAAATTATAATAGGCAAACAAGATTTAAGCCTCTCAACAATCAACTTTGTAATAATCTTATACACCACATTACAGAGCGCAATAGGTCTAAAGAGATCAAGTCTGTCAGTACCTTCCTTCTTAGGAATGAGAACCAGAAAAGTAGTATTCAGGGCACGAAGCATCTGCTTACTAAGAAGAAACTCTCAAACCACTTCCAACAAATCCAGCTTAACAGTATCCCAAAACTCCTGTAAAAACTCAACAGGGAAACCATCAGGGCCAGGAGCTTTCCCCTTGTTCATCCCAAACACCACCGCCTCCACCTCCGACAAAGTCACAAGGAAAATAAGGGAAGCATTCAAATCATTAGAGATTAAAGAGGGAATACAAGCAAGGACCCTATTCTCATCATCCTCAGCAGGTAGAGGATCATCAGTAAACATATTAGAGTAGAACTAACGATCCTCTCTAGACAAAGCTTGTTGCAAAGAGATTGAAAGGCCCTTAGAGTTAACCAGAGAAGAAATAAAACACTTATTCCGACAAGCTTGCACCGAATGATGGAAAAAAAGCAGTATTCCTATCACCCTCTTGAAGCCAATCAATCCTAGCCTTTTGTTTCCAGAAAATATCCTCACGAAGCTCCCATTCCTCCACCAGTTTTAGAGCTTGGGCCTCAGCATGCCCAAGAGCCTCTGAGAAACCTAAATCCTGAATCTGGCAGGTAATAACAGCAAGGCGGTCCTGAGCTTCACTTTTTTTGGCTCAAAAATTACCAAAAGATGACCTATTCCATCACTTAAGATGAAACTTAACATATTGTAGCTTCTTAACTAGAGAATACATAGCAGACCCATATGCAGGGGTGCCATCCCGCCACCACTGAGCAACCAAATCACCCAAAGACAGATCACAAAGCCACATTAGCTGGAATTTGAAAGGAGGATTCTTAGGATTTGGAAAAGCTGAAGTCGAAAGCTTAATAGGCCAATGATCAGAGCCACACTAGTCAAGAATCTCATAGCAAATGGCCAAGCTGCCTCTAACCCAAGAGTAAGAGACAAGGAAACGATCAAGCCATTGGGAGATCACGTCAGACCCACTTCTTCTATTATTTTAGGTGAATATACCGTTAGAAGGTTTTACATCCACCAGATCAAGAGAATCCACATTAGTTCAAAATAGATCTGAAGCAGGACCAAGCCTAGGGAGCCCTCCCCTTTTCTCCTCTAAGCTCAACACAACATTGAAATCACCAGCTAAGATCCAAGGCAGAAAGGGTGCACAAGACCTGACATATCTGATATGAGCCCAAAGCTGGATTTTACCACGGATGTCAATCGGAGCATAAACATTACTAACCAAAATAGTCTCACCAGAATCCAAAACTGAAGCCACCACAGAAATATAAAACTGGCTAGAAATTCACTGGGAACACGAGGATTACGAGGATCCCAGAAAAGAGCTAGACCCCCAGAGGTTCCCTAGACCCAATGACACTGACATTGGCCAAAAAACCAAATGGGCGAGTTGCAGTTGAAGCATGGGTCCACCTGAAGCTTAGTTTCCTGGACAAAAAGATATCAAGAGAATGAACAAAAATCAAATCTTGAATAGCCTTTTGATAGGAGGTGCTATTCAACCCCCTTGCATTCCATGAGAGAATAATCATGAGGAAGGTTGAAAGAAGTGGGCCTCAAGGGTGTTCATAGATGCAGATTCTACCAACAGATCCCCAGTAGATTTAAGCTTGTCTGCATCCTTCTTACGACCATCTTTTGAAGAACTTTCAAAATACCATTTTTTGAGAGGGCGTTGCAGCACCCCCAAAGCAGGAGACAATCCTTGAACTTTACTAGAAGAGAAGATTGCCTTAGCTAAATCTGCTAAAACAATATCATCCTGCACATCAGCAGAGGCCCCAGGAGGCTATGAAATCCCTTGCTCCAATGCCGGAGAAATATTTTGAACAACCATTGCTTGCTCGAGCCCTGTATCCAGTCCACTATCCATACCAGTGGCCCTAGAAGAAAGCTCAACATGAATCCCTTCCTCTAGAACCTGATTATCTAGGACCTCAAACCGATTAAACCCTTGATCACTCTGTCTATCCTTATAGGCCTACTTCTGGCCCCTCCCTTTATTTCTCTACTTAACAGGGACAAAGCCATCCTTATCAGGCCCACCCACAACCACAAACGCCTTACCATTATCCCCCTTCTCCACCGAAGGCCCAGAAGAGGGAGAAGAGGAAGCCCTTGCAGCTTTGGGAACCCGAGGACACTGACGTTGAAGGTGTCCATACTCGTGACAAAAATGACAACGAAAAGGAAGGGACTCATAATCAAGCGGTTGAATCCATGAGGCAGAGCCAATAAAAATTTCCAAAGAATCCGGCAAAGGGTTATTTAAATCAATTTCAACACAAATGCGAGCATACGAGAATACCTTTTTATCTAGAGTATTTTGAGCAATGGTAGCTGGCTTCCCCAACAAAGTAGCAATCCAGTGCAAAATATCCTCCCTCCAAAACTCCAACAGCAGCCATGGAAGACGAACCCAAATAGGAACCCGTGTAGGAAGATCCTCTATCGCATTAAAACTTCCATGCCAGGGTTTAATGAACAAGCCAACGTGATTGTAAAAATATGGCCCTCCCTCAAAAACATGATTACGATCTGAGATGCAAGAAAAATTGACCATGAATTAGCCATTTGCAGCCACCAAAAGATCAAAACCACCTTCCACCTGCTAGGCTCGACGAATCCAAGACTCTAGCACTGAGAGAGTGACACGAATACCCAAGAACTTGCAAATCAGAACATGTTGGCTCCAATAAGCAAAGTCTTCCTGAACCGATTCAGGAGAAATAACCAAAACAGGGCGATCGAGACTCTGATGCAAGCACCCGTTCACTTTCTTGAGCTTAGAGCTCTCACCCACAAAGGTCGAATCTGACTTCTGAGCATGCATGGCTGCCGAAAAAGCATGAGAAAACTTTTCCCCAACAATCACCAAACTTTTGGAAGCCTCTGCCATATCCCACTCCAAACCCCTCCCAAACCGCTCCTAGCTACACCGCACCACCACCTACGAACCACAACTCACAGTTGACACCCTTCACCCACACAAAACCCCATGCCACAGCCCTTCTCCCACACAAAAACCCACATAGCAGCCTCTCTCCCACACAAACCCCCACGCAATAGCCAGCAAAAAGCACCCCGAAAGCAGCCAACGCCACTAAGAAGCAAAGCAGGGACAGAAGAAGACCAGCGTGCATCCTTATAGGCCGCGCACAACCTCCCACACTGGCATCAAACACAGCGCCATCTAATCTAATTGAAGCATAATAAAATCTCTAAAATTATTTCATTGCTCTCTATCTCCAAGGATTTAATAAATCAAAGTGGCTCTCAGATTGTATGCACTGTGATTATTAAAGTGACAACCTAGAGAACAAGAATGATGAATTATATGATATGTTGTAATGAAATGATTGATAATGAATGCTATGATGTGATATGAAAATGATATGATGAACTATTTTAAACTAATATGCAACTAGTATGGAAGACATGATTGTAATCTAAAACGATTTCTATATGATTCTAAATTGTTGATTGCTCAAATGTTGTATGCTAAATTGCTCTAATATGATTTTTGCAGAGTTTATTTGCTCAAAGTGGGATCCTTTACCTATAGAAAGAGGTTGCTTTTATAGATTTTCAAAGGAAATTTGTGATGTGGCAACAAGCAATGGTTCAGATTTGATCTGGATAAATCAACGGTAGAGGATGAAGAAGTTGGAGAAGATAATGGAGAAGATAAAACATTCTTCCAAGTGACCAGGAAGAAAAAGAGGAAGAGAGCCAAGTCTCTCAAGAATGTTCCAAATTTGGTTGGAAAGATAAAGCACAATTGAATTTAATTGAAACTTTCAATTTTGGTTGAGAAAAACACTGTAGGCATGTGCTCAATTGAAAATTGGAATTATTCGATTTTGGAGGAAATAAAATTATTAAATAAAACAAACAATTGAAATTTGTTTATTTAATAAAAGAGATGATAATTAAATAAAACTATATGAATTTGTTTATTTAATTAAGATAGAATAATATGATTAAGATAGAAGAAAATAGAATATGAACTATATAAATAAATATTTCTATTTATTTATAAGTAGATGAATTAAAGGTTAATTAATCAAATAATTTTATTTAATTAATTAGATTTATCTAGACCATTTTTAGGTGTATACACTTTTCCCCTCTTTGAAGTGATGTGTTTACACATTGCTTCAACGAATAATTTTGTTGCTAGTGGTGACAAAAAATTTCGATATGCCCTAGCAAACGTTGATTTTTGAATTATAACAAATATATGCTCCCTTGGGAGATAAATCGATCAAATTTTTAAATTTTTTGGATTTTTTATGATTTCACTGATGATTTGATGATGAAATCATATTGAATCGATTTATCTCCTAAATAATGATGTTGAAATTGGCCCATTTATGAATTAATTGATTAAACCCCTTTTGGAAAATAAAATAAATGAACCCCACAAAAATACCACTTAATTAGCCTATAAAAGGGAAAAAAGATTGATTAGAAGCTCATTTATACATTTTGATTTTGAAATTTGAGAGCGATTGAGCAAACTTGTGCATTTTGAGCAAGATGGTGATTCCCTACCACACACCTCGATTCTAGCGCGTGCAACATCACAATAACCCAGCAGCAGATGGACCTCCAGTACGTACCTTGAAAAGTTTCCTCATAATTTGTGTAAATCCTTTTTCCTATATTTTTTTATTTATATTTGGTTTTTATAATTTCAACTCATTGAAAGTCTGATGTAGCACATAGATAGACTATTATAGCACATTTTTTGTTTTTGCGCATAGAAGTAGATTTTTAGCGCACATTCAGATCAAAATGTAGCGCATATACTAGGTTAGTGCATACATAATAAGATTTAGCACATTTACAACCTAAAATAGTGCATTTGATGATTTTGCGCATAGAAGTCAAACTTTAGTGCATTCATAGGATTTAATAGCGCATATGTAGTTTTAGCATTTTGATGGACTGAAACAATGCATAGATGAAATTTGATAGAGAATTCGTAGTTTTAGCGCTTTGAAACACTGTTTTAGCACATTGATAGAATTCTTTGGTGCATCCCCCTTTTTGGTGCATTGAAACAATTGTTTTAGTACATCCAAGTCATAATGATTAGATGTTCAGTAAACTCCTTGATTTTGATGATTTTCAATCATTTCAGCCTTTGATTTGATTTTAATTGATGATCTTGATAGATTTAGATGATTATTGATCTCATGATATGTGAGATTCAATGATTGATTGATGATAATTGACCTCATGATAGGCGAGGATCAATTATAGTTTGATTGATTTATTGAACTCATGATAAGTGAGGTACAATGATAAATTGATTGATTAACCTCATGATAGGCGACGTTCAGTGATAGATTGATTGATTAACCTCATGATAGGCGAGGTTGAATGATAGATTGATGCTCACAAGATTTGATCAATGTCTCATAAGAGTTGATTAGATTGATAAGCTGATTGATTTCGATCAATTGCCAAGATTACTGATTTGCGATATTTTGTGATGATAGGAGCCTTTGGCGAATCTATAGATTCGCGAGCATTTCCCTAGGACATGGGATTTGATACCCCAGCTTGTGTAGCTTGAGGTATCCATTATTGCATGATGCGGTTTGTCCTCTTTGCTAGATATTCCCTAGATTAGGATTAACAGGGGTGTCTTGACAACATTAGTAGAGAGGTGGCATAGTGAGCATAACACCTTTCACTTACCTATCGGTGAGATGACAGTGACCCCAGAGGATGTGTACCACATTTTGAGGATACTTATTGTTGGAGAGATTGTATTGTATGATTAGATTGAGTAGGGAGGGACTGATGCATTGCACAGAGTATTCAAGGATGACCGTATATGAGGTTATGAGATTCCCTAGAGAGAGATAGTTGATGCATATGTGACACTACCATTTGTGCTTGATGGATTCATTAGAGGATTCTTATGTCCCGATCGTAGGTCAAAGGGACTTTCAGTTGGATGGAGTCGGATCCTAGAGGAGATTATTTTATAGGATACCATATATACTTAGGGCAATTGCATGCTTTCCCATTTATACCATGATTTACATCAGGTGGTTTATCTTAGAGGACAAAATTTTTTAGTCAGATTCACCTTGTTAAAGATATGGGCATGGGAGCATATAGCCATCACGCGTCTTGTTGTAGATAGACAGTAGCCCATTGGGAGAGCTTATGTTCATGGCTACACAGGTCTAGTTGTCTAGCATAGGCTGGGAAAACTGGAGTACTAGAGGTGAGTACTAGATGATCTGGAGACAGTTGTATGGAAACCCTACATTGGTTGTGAGTGGTGGTGAGAGGATGATACAAAGATGTCATATGTGTGCTAGTCGATGTACCTGATCGAGAGGAATTAGTTTATTATTGAGAGATTTCTGTTGAGGAGGGTGATGCAACAGTATGGCCGGCTATAGGGTATGCCTCAAGGAGTGGCTCATTATGCATGATGACAAATTGATGCTATAGAGTGGGGGCCCACCCTGTCATATGATCCAATAGTTGAGCAGTACATGAGTCTATAGCTAATTATTTGGGATTATCATCCAAAGGTCGTTGAGTCTTTGATATCTGAGGAGTATTACAATATCTCTTCTTACATCCATTCCCATGGATCTCCAGCCCAGATGAGCCAGTACCATTATTAGATGAGGACGAGAGGGTAGTCATACATGGTCGTAGGTGGAGGAGAGATGGAGGAGCTGAGGAGGCAGAGGTAGAGGAGGAGGTAGAGAGTAGTGATGATGATGGAGATATGGCGACAAAGATGGTGGAGATGGAGATGGAGGCAATGGTGGTGGAGGAAATGAGGGTGGTGCAGGACTCTTGCTAGATGTACGATACTTCAGATTGCCTCGAAAGAGGTGATCATTGGTAGTTACAATGCAACAATGTGTACAGATTGAATTTCCCTCGCAGCAGCAACAAACTCAGATAGCTACATTACAGGTTCAGGTCTAAACATTGTAGGGCAGCTAGCACAGGTGCAAGCTTTACTGCAGACACAGACCCAGGCCCAGGCTCAGGCATAGGCTCAAACATAGGCATAGATTTCCACTCTTATGGCTGAGAGAGATACCCTGAGGTAGCGGGTTGAGTAGGAAGAGAGGATGTAGAGAGTATTAGAGGGCACCTCCACAGTTGACATGCTTAGAGGAGTTATGTGCGTGGGCCAAGAGGTAGAGTATTATAGAGGTAGATATCATGATTTAGTGCCTCTGGAGCAGTGAGTCAGCTATACCCAGTCTTCTAGTCACACTCACACCAAGACTACTAACAGGGGAGTATCAAGGCCACCACCACATAGAGATCTAGGTGTAGGACCATCAAGAGGTGGTATAGGGCTGACAGGGCCAACACTGTTTGGAGCCAACAACACCTAACTACATATGATGATCATTGATATATGTTGATACATTTGATGTATACTCCAATTTTGACTCGCTGCCATTTTGTATCTCTTGACATTTATTCAGACATCATTGTATACTTGACATTATGATTTTGAGATTTATATAATATGCGATGAATTCCTAATCTATATGTGTTGATATGATTTCATGATGGATGCCTATGATATATGCATTTAATTTCCATTCTATATCATGTGATGCTTATATGATGATGTTATGGATGTGCACTGATGAAATTATGATGTATGGATGTAATGGTAAAATGATAATGCATTGGTTACAATTCTATATGCTTATATGAGATGATACATGGATGATGATTTTATATGTGTTATGAATGATGTGAATGTGATATGAAATGGATTTATGATGATGAAAATGATATGTAATGCAATTTTTTTTATTTTTTTTCTGATGCAAATATGTATGATCTAATGCATGGATAAATGTATGATATGATAATGTCAATGATAATGCCACTATATGCATGATTTGTTTTTGATATTTTTCTAATGCAAAAATATATGATGTGATGTATAGATGAATGAATGATATGATAATGCATTCTAAAATGTGTCATGCAAATGATTACACAACTAGATGATAATTTTTTGTTAATGTCAAGTATACTCAGTCCATTAAATGATAGAAATAACATTGTTTTTGAAATCTTTGCCAACCTTGGAACAATCTATTCCTCAAATGCAAAGCTAATATGAATGCAATCTAATTTAACCATGCAAATCTACATATGCAAAAGTTGACATTTTAACAATCCATTTATCGTGTTTTTATCATCATTGAGCCTTTAAAATGTTGAAAGTGAGTACAAGCATCGATGGTATAATTTAGACCATGATGACCTAAGTACTACTTTCATGATTTTTGATATTGCGAGTTAACACGAGCATCTAGGTATAATTAAACTGAGATGACCTGAGCATTTCTTGCATAAACAGACAAGAATCATGCATAAACAGACAAGAATCAATCCTTTTCCTATGTGAATCCAAAATGTCATCAATGATACTTGGTAGAGCATGTCTCGTGATAATTCACATAGTAATAATGATCAACTCATAGACAATAGACAAAGAAAAATCATACTCTTAATACATCATCGATTCAAGCTCCAAAGATATGATAACAAAAATCAAAGTACAACATTTGAACATTCAAGCTAAAGCGATAAAATCATGATTCAAAAGAATATCATCCAATTAGATTTGATTTGATTGATTTAAGTTGTTTGATTTGGATGGTTTGATTTGCTGATGACTGATGATTGATTGTTCAATGTTTGGTTTTCCTATGATCATTGTATTTTCTACATTTGTTGTACTATTGTTTTTCCATTTGTTTAAGCCCAAAGTTTTATTGCCCCTAGTGAGTTCAAGATTTTTCCCCCAAGCCAGGGTGAGACATGACTGCAATGCTAGGATATGTACATGAGGTTCCCCAATGATAAGCAAAATGATGGTGAAGGTGAACAACCAAGACATGGTCAAATAGATGGAACAACTAGTCTATCACAAATAGCGCCTCTTGCAAGTTTTCACTAGTCTTTATTGCACTTTTTTAGATTTTATGAATTTTTTGACTCTTTTTACTTTTTCACTTTGTTTTGTATTTTTATCTTTTTTAATTTTTTTGTATTTTCTTGATATTTTGATTTTTTTGTTGTCACCAAGATGCCCATTTGCCAGGTTTTCATCAAGGTGGCCATTTTTTTAGGATATTTTCTTTTTTTTTCTATTTCTATAGAAATTTTTCAAGTGTAGAACTTTCTGAGATGGATACTGTTGATAGGTTCATCAAAAAAATTCCCTTCAGGTGTAGACAATTGATAAGCTCTAGATCCATAGACTGATATGATGATGAAAGGACCTAACCAGTTAGGTTCAAAGTTCCCCTTCTTCTCACGATCCTATTGATTGTGAGGGTTTTCCTTTAAGAACAAATCACCAACTTGAAAGGCTCTTGGTTTGACTCTGTGATTGTAACTTTTGAAAATCCTCTGTTGATATGATTTCAAGTGATCTATAGCTTGTTAATGATGCTCATCTAACAGTTCTAGCTCCTAAAGTCTAGACACTCTATAATCCTCATCTGAAATGATCCCTTTTAGTGACACACAGAGTGATGGTATCTCAACCTCAATAGGTAGAATAGCCTTTGATCCATATACCAAGGCATATGGTGTAGCTCCTATAGGTGTTTTGATGTTGGTTTGGTATGTCCACAAAGTAGGATTCAGTTGAATGTGCCAATCATGACCAACATCATTGACAATTTTCTTTAAGATTTTCAGAATAGTTTTGTTTGAGGCCTCTACCTGTCCATTTCCTTGAGAATAGTATGGTGTTGAAAAGTGATGCTAGATATGGAAACTTTCACATAGTTCTTGAACATCCTAATTCTTAAAAGGTCTACCATTTTCAGTGATAATGGACTAAGGAATTCCATACCGACAGATAAGGTAATTTAGAATAAAGGACGAGATTTGTTTTCCTGTGATTTTTGTTAGGGGAACAACTTCAATCCACTTTGTAAAGTACTCTGTAGCAGTGATGATAAATTTGTGTCCGTTGGATGAAGATGGGTGAATTTTACCTACTAGATCCAATCTCCATTGAAAAAAAGGCCATGTTGATGCAAAGGGTTGTAGCTCATGTGTTGGTGCATGTATCAGGTTCTCGTGGATCTGAAATGCCTTGCATTTCTTGACATATTGAAAAGAATCCTTCTCCATATTCAACCAATAATACCCCAAATGGAGGAGTTTCTTCGCTAGAGTTAGTCCAATTGAATGTGTTCCATAGATACCTTCATGAACCTCACATAAGGTTGTCTCAGATTCATCATGTTCTAGGAAATGAAGGAGAGTTCCATCAAGACCTCGACAGTAAAGTATGTCAGCAATCAATGTATGTCATGCAGTTTGGAGAATAAAGTTTCATTTTTGGTTCTGGGAAAGGTCAAGTGGAAAGGTATTGTACTTTAAGTAAGCATAGATCTTTCCATAGATGGAGGTTTCAGGGTCGATGATATGGCATATCACTTGTGATTTAGGATCGTCATAGGCAGGATTAGACACTTTTTCTACCATAAACTCATAACGTCTTCGCTTTTCCGATATCTGTAAGAGAGAAGCAATTGTAGCCATTGTATCGACAACTTTGTTTTCCACTCTAGGAATATATTCAAATTTTATTTCAATAAATTACTTTTTGGAATCTTCCACCATTCTCTTGTATGGTAGCAACTTATCATCCTTCATCTGATAATCATCATTCACTTGATTTATGACAAGTTGTGAGTCTCCATAGACTTGCAGCTCTGTGATCTTCCATTCAACTACTATTTTGATGCCAATAATTAATACCTCGTATATAGATACGTTATTGGTGCAAGGAAACATGAGTCTGTATGATTTTAGGATTGTATGCCCTTGAGGGTTTACAAACAAGATTCCAGTACCTGATTTGTGTTGCATGTATGACCCATCAAAATATAGCATCCATTGTTGAGGTGTTATAGTAAGAACATTTGTATCAGGAAACTCAACGTGCATTGGATGATTATCTAGTAGTGGAGCTTCTGCTAACTGATCAACTATCACTTGAACCTTAATGGCTCTTCAATCTACATACTGGATATCAAACTTTCTCAAAAGCATTGCCCATTTGGCTAATCTCCCTATTAAGGCAACTTTGCTGAGTAAATATTTTAGGGGATCGATTTTACCTATGAGTTTAATTGTGTGAGTTAGCATGTAATGGCGTAGTTTTTGAGTAGAAAATACTACTTCCAAGCAAGATTTTTCGATGAAGGTGTAATTGATCTTGCAACCATTCAAAGTTTTGTTGATATAATATATAGCCTGTTCCTTTCCTTCAGGATCTTCCTGTGCTAGTAGGGCTCCCAAAGAAATTTTAGTTGTTGCAATGTAAAGTATTAAAGGTTTTCCTTCTGCAAGTGGCATCAGAATGGGTGGATACATCAAATATTTCTTTAGTTGATTGAAAGAAGTTTTCACATTTATCATCTTAAATTTAAAAGATATATTCTTGTACAATAATTGATTGAACAAATGACTCTTGTCTGCTAGTTGAGAGATGAATCTTCGGATATACTAAAGTATTCCCTGTAGAGATTGTAGTTGACTGATATTCTTTGGTGGCAGCATCTCCATGATGGCCTTGACCTTAGCGGGATCCACTTCAATACCTTTCTCTGAAACTATATACCCTAGAAGCTTAGCTAATGTTGCACCAAACACACATTTCTTAGGATTTAATCTGACATTGAGCTTTTCTAGATGAGTGAAGATTTTATCCAGAATCTCAAGGTGTCCTCTGGTATATGATTTTTCCAATATATTGTCCACATAGTCCTCCATAAAAGTATGCATTATGTCATGGAAGATGGTGGTCATTGCTCTTTGATATGTAGCCCCTATTTTTTTCAACCCAAAGGGCATGACATTCCAGCAAAATGTTCCCCATGGACATGTGAATGTTTTTTTCTCTTTATCCATCAATGATAACATGGCATGTTTTGTTGTCAAGTCTACAATTATGTTGATGTTAGGCAATGGAAAATGATCCTTTGGAAATTCTTTGTTGAGATCCCTGAAGTTGGTACATATCCTAATACTGCCATCTAGTTTAGAAACAAGTACAATATTAGAGATCCACTCGGCATAATCAATAGATCGAATGAACCTGCATCTAGAAATTTCTTGAGCTCTACCTTCACCAACAATGTGATATGTGGGTGCATTTTTATTAATTTTTACTTGACATGTTTCAATCTAGTAGGTAAGATAGATGATGCATTAGGATATCTGGTTCTAAGCCTGGCATATCATAGTAAGACCAAGCAAAGTTGATATGTCATTCCTCAAAGAACTTGGTGAACTCAGGCTTTTCATATTCAGTCATAGATGTTGCCAGATGTAGAGTCTTTGGTTTTTTCGCTATGCCAATATTGATAGACTATGTTGGCTCTACCAACACTAATGATCTCTCATGATAGTGTTCTAGAAGAGTGTCAAATCACCCATCTTTCAGTGCCTCGGAGAGGTTTTCACTATTAGATGTGCTCTTTATTTTTACTTTTTCTAGATCTAACACTACCATTAGATGGTTTTCACCATTAGATCTATTTTTGATATTTTCAGTTTTGTAGTTGGGAGACTTGACACCCTCCTAACTCGAAGCTTCACTATGAGATTTATGGATAGAACTCATGTCAGGTTTGTTAGCACAAAGGAAGTTAACTATTGCATCATCATTCGTAAAGATAGGTACATTGATAGATTTGGTTGGTTCCTAGTTGATAAGTTCAGGGTATACTAAGGGTAAAAGATCATCGGATTGATTAAGGTCAATAGTGGTGAGAGTTCTAATAGCAATATTGTCATGTTGTTTGATAGTGATGTTGAGGTCTATGATATTACTCTCTTCTAGATCGTCTAGTTCGCTCGAAGTCTGTCCATCCTCACTTGAGTCATCGATATTCTGTGATCCAAACACAAGAGGTCTAGTGCTTGAGCTTTGTTCCTCCTCACATGTAGGTGCATACCTTTGTATGACATCAACCTCTTTATCATGACATGATTCTTCAAACAACGAATCCCACTCATACTCATTGGAGTCTATTTCATAACTAGCCTAGAGCTGTAGGATTCATTCACAAATTTTCTCTTTTGTATCCTCTTTGACCTCTTCTTTATATCCCAATCCATTTTTTTCCTTTACATGAAGTGTGAGAGGTTGGATTGGTTCTATAATGCCTTCTTTCCTTTTGCCAATGGGTCCTTGTCCTTCATACCCCATTTTCTCTAGGATTGTTTTTCCTTTTCCATATTGATCTATCTATATATTAGGGGTTGTTGATGTAGATGCTTCCTCATCCTTATATAGCCAATTAAGAACAACCTTATATCTTCTGATTCATCCACTAAAGTTCCAACCTTTACAAATCTTCCATTGAAAATCATGGTAGGTTGTGATAATTGTTGTTTTTATATTGATGGCTTCCCATAAGTTCTTGGAGAAGGAAACAACTGTGAAAGGAACAAAGATTGTTGAATGGAATACTCTCCCATGTCTTTGTCCTTTAACTAGATATTTTCTTCAAATTTATTTGATAGAGAATTTAGTTGACCTTCCTTGTTGGATGATGTAGAATCAACAATACCTTTATCTTTTGATTGGTCCTTCTTCTCAACCCAGTTTGATACAACATTTAATTGCCTCTCATTTTTTGATGAATTTGGAGTGGTAGCTTCCTTGTTATGTGGTAAAAAAGTGTCCTGAGTTTCCTTAAGCATGTTAAATTGTTGGGGATTGTTGGAATCCACTGAGATGGTGATTTCTTTTCTGTTGACTAGAAACTTCAGGCATTGATGATATGTGGATGGTACTGCTTGCATCTCGTGAATCCATAGATGTCCCAAAAGTATGTTATATGTCAGCTCTTTGTCCAACACTTGGCATACTATGTCTTTCACAATTGGTCCCACTTGGATAGGTAAGACAATCAATCCTTTGGAAGATCTCTCTTTGTCATCATATTCTTTTATTTTGATTTTCCGTCTTGCATTAATAGCATTTTTAGAATATCTGAGTGCACAGATAAGTTTCAAAGTATAGATATTCAAAACAGCTCCTCCATCTATAAGAACACACTTAACTTGGTGTTTGTGAATGATAACCTCAATGTGGAGGGGGGTATGTGCAGGATCATCATGGAAAAAATAGGCCCTTAAGTGGCAAAAAATTCAAAAAAATCAAAGTTAGGCAACTTGACGTAAAAATTTGAATAAGTTATCTATATTATTTCAAAAATATATACGAATAGAATTTGTAGAAAATTGAATGTAGTTTCTAAACTACTAGGTTCATTTAAAAAATAAATAAATCTATTTGGTGAAAATTTAAAATTTCAATGTAGTAGTACTTAAATTTCAGGGAAAAAATAAGAAGTAGGTGTCTGTTTGACCACCCTAATCACAATAAAATGATAATATTTTTTTATAAGATTTTAGATATAAGTAGAGGACTCATGTCTCGATGTGATGCATATTTTTGTATTTTTTTTAAGTAAATAATTAATTATGGTTTTTATTACAACTTTTAAAAAATATAAAAACTCATATGTCCAACCACCTTAACTTGGTCAAAACTTCATGAAATTCAATTTTATTTTTTAATCCTATAGTATGCAAAGCATAGAATGTGACACATGTTTTGGATTCAAAAAATGTGATACTATTTGAAAGCTATAGATTTTTTCAATAAGCCTATCAATTAGGACTTTAGTCATAATTCAAATAGAAAATGAATAATAATTATTTATTAAATTCAAAGTAAAGCATAATTTATATTGGTGGAAAGCCGAGAATCTCCTTTAAAAACCCTTTTTGTTTCATCAATTTTGGGTAAAAAAAATGTTGTCAGCCACATGGGCCATCATATCACTTACATATTGCCACTTTTTGGCCCATCATGATCCTGCACATGCCCAGGGAGCATTGTGTGGATGGTTTAGTGATACATCATCATGCTCAGAAAATGATAAGTAGTGAGGAGCGGTTAAGTGTCCCACCATAGCCTAGAATTGATCAACTTCCAAGTTAGTAGGTATTGTTGTGGCAACAAGAGCTTGTTCTAGAATTTCCTTGTGTGCTAGAGATATTTTCAAAAGTTCTAATATTGATATTTGTGTTGGTACCTTCTTCAACTGATCAACAATATTGTATTGGATTGATGGGGCAGCAGTTGTTTTAGGTGCAACTCTTTTCAATATTACTTTTTCCGCCCCCTTGTTGTTGGATTGACTGGTTGGTACTCTTGTTTCTGTCTAATTTTGATAACATTAATCTAATTTTCATTTGCAGCAGTGTTTGAAATCAGATTTAGTGGTTTGATTTGGTTTGATTATATGTTGGTGTTGATGACATGAAGCTGATTTTCAGATGTACCAATGTTTTTGATTGGATGATCAGCTATAATGATGTCATGATTGTCATTAATTTTAGCATTATGAGTTTGATAATCAGTTGCAACCATGTCATTTATTTGATTTTTAGCAGCAACAAGATCATTTGTTTGATTTTCAGCAGCAACAAGATCGTATTCATCATTGATTTGAGTGTTATTAGTTTGATCTTTAACCACAAATATATGAAGAATCATGGACTCATAAACGTAGTTTATATTTTTTCCTTTACCGTTTGTAGAAGATGATTCTCCTTTTTTCATAATTTGGTAGAGGATTCTTGAAAGCTCCATGATCAGTGTTTTTTTGTGGTCCTTCAACGAATATTTTCTTGTTATCAACCAGATCTTGGATCATATGTTTCAATTTCCAGCAGTCGTTTGTTTTATGGCCTTTGCTTTTATGATAGTCATAGTAATGTGCGTCATTCCACCAAAATGGTTTGACTTGTGGATCCCAATTATGTGGCTCTTGTAATGTTGCAAGTTTGGCTCCAATAATTTCCTTTAATGTTGATTCCAATGATTTCCCCAAAGACATGAATTTTCTCTGATTTGATGGCTTTTGGAACGATAATGTTTTAGATCCAACATTGTTCGAATTGTTGTTTTGATTAGTATTTGGATTGTTGCTTTGATTTTTCATAGTGGTAGCTGCTATCAAGTTGAATATTGGTTTTTTGTTTTGTGTTTCAGTCATAGCATCATTATTTCTAGAATTTCTATATTTTTTCCAAAACTTGGGTTTATCATTGTTGTTGTTGTGATTAGAGGAATTTGCATTGTTTGATCCTTCATTGTATGGTTTTAGGATTCCTCTCTTGACCAAAGCTTCTTCTATCTTGAGCCCATTTTTGATCATTTTTTCAAATGTAGGTGGGCATTGTAGTTCAAGTCTATAACTCATTTCATCATTTAAATTATCAATGAATAGTTCCACCTTCTCCTTTTGAGGTATGGAACGAGGATATCTTGCAAACAACCTTCTCCATCTTTCCAAAAATGAGAGAAATGCTTCACCCTTATTTTGTTTGGTATTACAAAGATCCTTCATTGTGATATCATGTTGTATATTAGAGGAGTATTGAGTTATAAATTTGTTAACTGGGTATGTCCAGGATCATGATGGGCCAAAAAGTGGTGATATGATGGGTATGTGTAGGGTATGTGGCTGACGACATTTTTTTTACCCAAAATTGATGAAACAAAAATTGTTTTTAAAGGAGATTCTCAACTTTCCACCAATATAAATTATGTTTTACTTTGAATTTAATAAATTATTATTATTCATTTTCTATTTGAATTATGACTAAAGTCCTACTTGATAGGTGATTGAAAACATATATAGCTTTCAAATAGTATCAAATTTTTTGAATCCAAAACATGTGTCACATTCTATGCTTTGCATACTATAGGATTAAAAAATTAATTGAATTTCATGAAGTTTTGACCAAGTTAAGGTGGTCATACATATGAGTTTTATATTTTTTAAAATTTGTAATAAAAAAAACATAATTAATTATTTACTTCAAAAAAAATACAAAAGATATGCATCACATCGGGACATGAGTCTTCTACTTATATCTAAAATCTTATAAAAAAATATTATCATTTTATTGTGGTTAGGGTGGTCAGACAGACACCTACTTATTTTTTCCCTGAAATTTAAGTACTACTGCAGTGAAATTTCAAATTTGCACCAAATAGATTTATTTATTTTTTAAATAAACCTAGTAGTTTAGAAACTGCATTCAATTTTCTACATATTCTATTCGTACATATTTTTGAAATAATATAGATAACTTATTCAAATTTTTACGTCAATTGCCTAACTCTGATTTTTCTAAATTTTTTGCCACTTAAGGGCCTGTTTTTTCCATGATGATCCTACACATACCCAGCTAGATATTCAAAGGATCTAATTCCTAGAGTTAATTTAGAAAACCACTCCATACATTGTCCACCTAAGCTTTGTGGAAACAACCTCATTAACTATGTCTCTTCATGGGAAAACTCTAAGATCATAGCTTAAAATTCCCTTACATGGTCAAGAGGATCTATTTTTCCATTGTATTTATCATACTTAGGGAATTCATAGTGTTTTAGAAATGGAATCATGTTCACATTTTGGGAAAAAGGATATGGAAAAATATCCTGCAACAAGTATCTCTTAGTAGTTCATGTTTTCATATCTTGAAATTGTTGTTTCAAAGTTTGTATTTTCTATGTTAATGCAACCACTTCATCTATATTTTGTGGTTCATTTTGAGCTCTTTTAGGTGTTTCCTACACTCTATTTATATCAAAGTCCTTTGGAACTTTAACACCTAGATCAGCTAACATTAAAAGATACTTTTCCCCATCTTTCTCCAAAATTTTCTCCATGAACTTATGGAATTTGGGATCTTGTTGCATATTTTGTAGATCATCTTTAGAGATTTCATCATTGTCATGTTGGTTGGATCTATTGAGTACATCTTCTTCAATCTCAGACATGGTGTTTTGGATTTTTGCTTCATTTTCTTAAAGTTTTTGTCTTTGTGACCTTGTCAAAACTGGCATACAAGTGTTATAATTGTCCACTAAACTTTGATCTTAGTTTGAAATAGTGTGAAGGATATTAACTTAAGTCAAATATAATGATAAATTCTATTGATTATAGACTAATTTGATAAGTATTATTATACAACTTCATTTCTTGATGTAGGATGACTGATCCTGATAATGAAACTTAGCTTTTAATCAAATGTGTTTGATTTAGACACTTTGGAATGATAGATCTTAGTTTAATCTTGAAGAATTTCACTTGTGAGATTAAATTTTTTGAGACACTGGTTTGATTTAGGAAAGATTTTGTTAGATAAAAATCCGAATTATGAAGCTAATTGTCTGATAACTGGTGAATTCTGCTCTCTAGTTTTTAATTTTGCGGATGCGCTAAAATAGTCCTCAAATGCACCAAAATAATTGATAGATGCACTGAAATTTTTTTTTGATGCATTGCTAAACAAGTTGGATGCACTATATTGTTTCGTCTATCACCATAAAATTAATTGAATGCACTAGATTGTTCCTCCTATCGGCTAGACTATTCCTCTGATGCGCTAAACTGCTCCTCATGTGTGCTAAACTATTTCGCCTATGTGCTAAATTGTTCCTCTGATGCGCTAAACGGTTCCACCTATGCCCTAAATGATGAGTTTATGTGCTATTAAATAGATTGGATGTGCTAGAATAGTCCTCAGATGCGCTAATCTAGAAGTATTCAGTATTTTGATAGTTTGTTTGTTTGTTCTGGTTTTAATTAGTGAATTAGTTGTCCCTAGGGTATAAACCTCTGATTAATGAGTTTGTATCTGATTTTCTTGTTTGTGGATTATAGAAATTGATTGCTTTGATTTGTATTGTTTGTTTGAAAGTGATTTAAACACACAACAACAAGTTTGTAAAAAGTTGTTCAAGTCTATGCATTAAACATTTAGTGTGTGTTCTAGAATCAGGTCTAATTCTTTCAATTTCCACTAGTATAACACAATAGAAGACAATTCAAGCACTTTTCTAATGTCAAAAGGTCACTAAAAATACCACATCCCACATCTTAAAACTATGTCAGCTCACACAATCATGTCACCACGTAGAGGGTGTCCATGTTTTTTCCTTTCCCGAGTCTTAACCAAATTTGAATCCTCCAATTTTGGCCAAGGTCTTTGATAGCTATATGGTGAGTGTCTTGGGGTAGATTCTTCCCTCCCCTTGCACTACGATATAGAAAGTGTTAAAAAACTGACACGGTTGGCTTCTAACTTAAAGTTCGTAGATAGGGTTTTGTTTAGCGCGACAATAGATAAACTCCCTCAAGAGACCTCCCAACCTTTAGAAAAAAGGTTTTGGGGATGATTATCTTGCAAACTTATGTCGAATTGCATACTTTCCCAAAATTTTCTTTTGATTATAGTGGGTTGGAAAAATTGGCTTTGGTTGTTCCCACTTAGGTCATTCCCGTAGGGTGAGTAATTTTTCCCACTATGGTAGGCCTTCTAAAGGTGTTAATAAAAGAATGAAAAGTGAGTCTAGCATTCTAATCACCAATAAAGGGGAGAGCATAGTCCTATCACTTCAACCACAGTAGACAAGGGGTTCAATTAATCCTTTTACTTAAGCTAGATGCCTATCGTAAATAAAGGAAAGCAATAATAAATTAAAAAACCCTACAAACACCATGTTAGTAATTTGTAGCATTTTTCTTTGACCAACATAAATGTTTCAAACTATCTTTGGCAAGCGTGCTTGATACCTACAACACAGAAAGTAGTGATTAATATCCAAAAAAATTAATTTTCTGTAAAAACAGTCAGATGTGCTAAAACTTTAAGCATATGCGCTAAAATTTAGATGCGTTAAAAGAACTAATGGATGCGCTAAAGGAATAAATGAATGTGATAAAAGAATTATCAGATGTGTTGTAACAGTAATTGGATGTGCTAAAATATTTGTCGAATGCGCCAAAATATTTTTCAGGTGTGTTGTAACAGTAATTGGATGTGCTAAAATATTTGTTAGATGCACCATAATAGTATTCGGATGAACTAAAATATTTATCAGATGCACTGGAAGAACTCTCAATCACACTAAAATAGAATCACGTCAAAGCTTGCAAACACACTTTCCAGAAAAGATGTTAAAAATGGGGTTTTTGGCCCCACGGTGGGCGCCAAATGTAAGTCTGTGGAAAATGTGTGTAAATAATCCGTAATACACTTCAATGAAACATTATTAGAGAATTTAAATGATATATTTAATCTAATTGAAGCATAATTAACTCTCTAAAATTGTTCTATTGCTTTCTATCTCCAAGGATTTAATAAATCAAAGTGGCTCTCAGATTGTATGCACTGTGATTATTAAAATGACAACCTAGAGAATGAGAATGATGAATTATATGATATGTGGTAATGAAATGATTGATAACGAAAGCTATGATGTGATATGAAAATGATATGATAAACTATTTTAAACTAATATGCAACTAATATGGAAGACATGATTGTAATCTAAAATGATTGCTATATGATTCTAAATTGCTGATTTCTCAAATGTTGTATGCTAAATTGCTTGAATATGATTTGTGCAGAGTTTATTTGCTCAAAGTGGGATTCTTTTCCTATAGAAAGAGGTTGCTTTTATATATTTTCAAAGGAAATTTGTGATATGGTAGCAAGCAACAGTTCAAATTTGATCTAGATAAATCAACAGTAGAGGATGAAGAAGTTGGAGAAGATAATGGAGAAGATAAAACATTCTTCAAAGTGACTAGGAAGAAAAAGAGGAGGAATAGAGCCAAGTCTCTCAAGAATGTTCCAAATTTGGTTGGAAAGATAAAGCACAATTGAATTTAATTAAAAATTTCAATTTTCATTGAGACAAAAGCTGTAGACATGTGCTCAATTGAAAATTGGAATTATTCAATTTTGGAGGAAATAAAATTATTAAATAAAACAAACAATTGAAATTTGTTTATTTAATAAAAGAGATGATAATTAAATAAAACTATATGAATTTTTTTATTTAATTAAGATAGAATAATATGATTAATATAGAGGAAAATAGAATATGAACAATATAAAGAAATATTTCTATTTATTTATAATTGGATGAATTAAAGGTTAATTAATCAAATAATTGTATTTAATTAATTATATTTATCCAGACCATTTTTAGTTGTATAAAGTTAGTATCTGTATTTTCCAAGTTTGTAAAGAAAAAGTTAGTCAATAAGCATGTTAGTCATTCATTCAGTTAATTTCCTATTTATGAGTCTCTTAGTGTAAGAGAGTGAAAATATTAACACTTTCCTTAAACCTACACTCCCTCTTATCTCTCTTATTTGTGGGAATGATGTGAGAGAAGAAGATGAAAGCATAGAAAATCATGATAACCATAGTTTCTCTTCTCCTAATACCTCTTGTACATGTAATGAAGGTATTTCAGTGTTACAAGATGCACTCATGGAGAATCATGACAATGTTGAAAGCTCCTTTTCTGTAAACTCTCCTACATTGGAAGATATTATAGCACAAGAGAATGAGATCATAGACCCATTTCTAAACATCTCCTTACCTAATCTTCATTCATCTCTTTCTTGTGAGAATTTTGCAGTGAAAGAGGATGCAATTGTAAGGAATCATGACCATCATATTGTAAGTGAGAATGATAGGTTGGTGTTAGATGATCAAACCTTTAAGATCTATAAAAACCCTCTTTATTTTTATTCCCCTACCTATACTATTTTGGAATAAATTATGGGACAAAGAAATGAAATTATGGACAATCATGACAATAAAATTTGTTCTTCTCCTAGTATCTCTCCTAGTTGTGAAGAAGACACTTTGAGTTAGAAAATCTAATCGATGAAAGTCATGAAAATATTAGTTGCCCCTCTTCCCCTAGGAAAAACCTTATCAAACAAGAGAATAACATCATTGATAAATAATAAAATAAAACCATTGAGGAGTCCCCTTCTTGTGATGAAGTCATTTTAGAGGAACCAAACATCAAATTTCATGAACATCTAGTTTGTAACTCTCCTAAAATATCTCTTACTAGGGAAGATATCATGGAAGAAGAAAATGAGAACATTGACACATGTATTTCAAACAATATTGATGAGGCCCCCTTAGATGAAGATGATGAAGAGATATTAGACTCCCCTTCATTAAGAGATCATTAAAATAAGGATATGTCTTCTAAGTTTATGCACATTAGATACCCCTTGAAGTATACTCTTGAGCCTAAACTTATCATTTATCCACCCTCACAACAACCACAAGTTCAAAACAAACTCATGCCTATCCTTGAACCACCCAAAAACAAGCCTTCACTTCATGATGGTAATGCTTCAAAACAAGTGGGTTATAATACCATTGCACATAACTACAATACAAGGAACAATAGGAAACAACAAACAATTGTTGTCCCATTACCCTTACCTAACTCTATCTTGCCTAGCACTCCTCATTTGTCCTCAGACAATGGAAAGGAATACAATCTTGTTGAACAACTTAAGAATACTTTGGGTGCTAAGATATCCCTATGGTAACTTCTTCAAACCTCACCTAATTATCATAACATGCTTCAAACAACCTTGCAACAAGTTACGGTTCCTCCTAACACTAATTCAAACGATGTGGCAGTGCTAGTCCAAGGAATGGATTTAGACATTGTCTTTCATGAGAGCAAGTTGCCTTCCTTAGAAATTTAAAAAAACATGAAGCCTTCAATATAATAGTTTAGGTTAATTGAATCGTGATAAAGTGAACCCTCATTAACAATGGTTCAGCCTTGAATGTGTGTACTGTGAGCCTTTTTGAAAAGATTAACATTAGTAAAAATAGTATTAAACCTGATTCTTTATCTATCCATGGATTTGATAATACTACTCAAAGTTATCACATTACCTATTAAAGTTGTGAAAGTAATAATACAAACCCCGGTCCACTTTATGCCTAACAATCTTTCTTACAATCTCCTCCTAGGAAGAATTTGGATTCATGAAATGAATGGAGTTCCTTCTACCTTGCATCATGTAATGAAGTATTTCTATAACAAGGTTTACATGCTAAAAGTTGATCCTGAACCTAAAAGTTACTTGATTACTGAGTGAGAATGATGAAATCTAGAATCAACTATAAAAAAAGGAAGTTACAAAGGAAGAACACAAGAAGAGAATTGATGAAGTCACTAACCTATTGAAAGACGATTGGGGTTCCTTAGATTTCACACCAACATCTGTGGGAGAATACAAGATCATAAACAAAGATTATGAAAAGGGAAAAGAAAAAGTGGTAATGTCAACACAAAATTTGAAAGCATCCACCTCAAACACTTAAGATCAAGCCAATTACACAAAAAAATTTGACGAAGTTAATTACGAACAACCATCAAATCCTAAAGAAATGAAAAAGATTTATGGAAGAGGTTATGAACTTATGAGACAACTTGGTTATAGTGGAAAAGGATGTAGTGCTAGAGAAGAAGGTATATGTGTCCCTATAGAGCCTAGCATACAAGAAACAACTTGTGGTCTTGGTTATTTTCCTTTGATAGAAATTAAAACATCAAGCAAGCCTTCAACCAATATCAACATTCTTACAAAAGATTTTCAAAGTCAACTTTAACATTAGTGCATCCTGAATTGATAGACACTATTGGTATTAGTTATTGTTCTTCAAAAGAAATGAAAGAAACAAAGAATTCCTCCCTTAACATTAATTTCATCACACAAAACACTAATGATTTGAATTTGACATATTTTACACCCTCCTATAAAGGAGAGTACAAAATATCACAATCTAAAGAATCTTGTGTAAGTATGAAATCTTATGCTAAGTCGGAGATATCTGTTGCAAAATAAAGGGACATTTACTATTGATCAAGAGGGTATCTTGTCGAGATTCCTCCAAGATTGTTTGATATCTCTCCCTCCAATAACATGAAATAAATTTTACTACAAGAGCTCATTTTGTTCATATCATAGAATTCATGGTCATTCTACTAATGAATGTAAGGCTTTGGATAGTAAAATTCAACATCTTAAGGATTGTGGTGCTCTTCCTTGTGTTGCAACACCTAGTTCCTCTAATTGATATTGATTTTCATGTTTTTCATCTATCTATCTAAGCTCATTCTTGTATTGCATTAAGTGGGGGCACAGATTTGATAGCCTTGTCATAGTAATGCATTTATTGTTGTCCCTTTGGCTAGTTGTCTTCCTTCTGTTTATACCGACTGAGATTGGGATGCGGATGACCTGCTTTAGGTTGACACACATGTTCCTTAATAGTTTTTTTCTTTTTGTCATGTTTCTTTATGTGATTGAATGTGTGTAATGTGATCCCTATTGATGTATTGTTTGATGCATCTCTCTTTATGTGCATTCCTCTATATGTACGTACATTCGTCTCTATGTCATAAACATTTTATCTTTTTCATGTGTCTTGTGTTTTCCTTTTGGGGATGACACTAGGTGTCAAGATATTCATGTCTCTTTCATGTTGACCCGAAATGATTTTTCTTTGTTTTCGATGTCTTTTTGTCATTCTTCTAGTTCTATGAGTATTTTGGGAATGATGACAGTTTCGAGCTCTTAAAACAACAATGCATCAAATACATACTAACCCTGAATCTATAGATCCCTTATGTATTTCTAGGGACAACCCTTCCTTCCTATTTCATGACACAACTTTATTTCAGAAATATATGACTTGGCATAGGGTTTTCTAAGGAAATCTCTCATGTATTAGGGAAAAACATTGGCTAATTTAAATAAATTTCTCATAGTAATGGTGTTAGCAACCACTTTAAAGTGGGGGCATACATCAATGACATCTTTCAGAATATTTCATGCCACATTTTTTTTTCTCTTGTGACATGTCCTTTTATTGGTGGTGTCATTGGGTTTGATGTCTATTAGTGTAAGTTTTTTATTTTCCTTATATTAGGGGTATTTATTTTTTTCCTACACATATTATTTAAGCTTGCATAGGTTTATTAGGAGTGGTTAATATGAGGACATGTGGTGAAATACATTGGCTACATGTGTCACTCTCTCCCCACACATGGGTAGTTGAGTTACACATCCTCTTTTGGCTTGTGCCACCTCTCATAACCAATATTTTGTTTTTAC